>OY997384.1:3800880-4292668 GCA_963921505.1 Phakellia ventilabrum
AATTACGGACTGAGTGAAGCGCATGTACAATAGTTCCATCGATCTATAAATATAATATATAATCATGTATAACATTAATAAAAGACATTACAACAATGTCATAATATAGTGCATAAATAAGTATATTATACAGGGACTACTATTTACAGTTGCTGCATGCCCACTGGTACGTCTCATCAGTCCATGCAGTTTCGGGAATGTCTTCGCATGTATTGTGGAACCACTCCTCGCATTTGTGTGTTTCTGCTTCTGGTTTCTGTGTAAGGAAGTAGTACTTCTTCACTGCAGGCTCATGAGCTGGAATGGATTTGAGTCCATTCTGAAACCATCGGTACTGGTCACATCTCCAATCATCTGTGTCAAGAAAATACAAGCTAGTATCAGCAAAGAAAAAATCAATGCATAATTATGATAATTATATGCACAAACTTTAAATGCCCAGATTAATAACTAATTCTATGAAGCTTACTCTTCTTAGCATCAGAAGTTGCCTTAAACAAGTACACTTCTCCTGCTTTAGGCTTTACAGGTGGTACAACTGCCAGAGGCTCATAGGCAGAAGGGCGACTAAGAATATTGGAGGCTTCTTTCCAAGTGATTGCAACATTTCTATCTCGAAAAATCGGTTGAGCACATTCCATTTTCTACTAGGAGAATGGCAACTCACCTCATTCCTAGTCTACTTGTACTGTTGGCGACACTGATTGATGACTAGCCGCTTCGCGGGCATGAACGTCATTGTGACACTAATTGATGATTCCGTTGTGGTACGGACCGACGGACTGCTTCGCGGACTGGTCCGTGTTTTATCAAAAATACACTAAAACGCGGACCGGACTGCCCGAAACCGAGCCTCCTAGTCCCAAGCGTGTACAGCGAACGTGCATCTAGAGTACGAGTCCAGAAGCCAAGCCTAATTGAGTACTACGTCATCTGAGTCACTAATTAGCTTCGTTGCTGTGGCTTTCTTGATAGTATGCACCCAGCACTCAGGGACATCCAAGCCCAGGTCTCTATTGATCTTGTCTTCAGTGGGCCTCAAGCGGATGTGCAGGGCTTCTTTGATCAGCAACACAGAGTTCTTGGGGGCTTCATCCAGTATTCGGACACCACTCCAGTCTATTGTGTGTCCATCCTGCCAAGCATGCTCTGCCACTGCTGACTTCTCAAGCTCTTCTAGGCGGGCTGCAGCATGGTGCTCTTTCATTCTTGTCTCCAGAGTCCTCTTGGTCTCACCAATATACACCTTCCCACAACTGCAAGGTACCTGCGGCACCGTGCTGCAGCCCGCCTAGGACAGCTTGAGAAGTCAGCAGTGGCAGAGCATGCTTGGCAGGATGTCCCTGAGTGCTGGGTGCATACTATCAAGACTCTGAAGCCACAGCAACGAAGCTAATTAGTGACTCAGAAGATGTAGTACTCAATTAGGCTTAGCTTCTGGACTTTGTGTTTTTCGTAATAGGCTGGTCTAGACTTGTTAGGCTTCGCTTATAGACTCTATGCTCTGAGTTCTGCCTGTACTCTCTGTTGATGTTCTGCCCTGATGAAGACTGCAGCCCAGCAGTTGAAACGTCCGCATTTTGATGATGTTTGTGAGCCAATTTGTGGTTGGTAGAAAGAGAACCTGATCGATATGAATCCTTTTGTTTTTGCAGTGTAGGTAACGAAGAGGGGTCAGAATGTGCGGGGCGCCAGGGAGTGCAATATTTGGAATTCTAGTAATAGAGGTTTTTTTGTGAATATTAAGCAGAGGGGGTAATTAGATGCTTACTTATTGTCCTGTGGGTGTAGGCTAGGATGTTGCCAACATAGCCATCAACTTGGTTCGGAGATTAGACTCCAACCCTGCTCAGGTCAGCTTCCTACCTTAATAACAATCCAGAGAGGTAAAATAAGATTCATCATTCACATTTCAGCAAAATTGTGAGTAGAAAACCTTGTTCCACCCCCTCTTGATGAGACATGCTCCATTCATAGCCCACACATGTGCATCACCACTCAAAACAGTGTCGCTCATCAGAACATAGTTACTGTATAGAAGTGTAATTTCTGAGGTCACTTTATCATTCAGCTTCCAATTACCCAGGTGTCCTCTTCAAAAGTTTCAAGAATCTAGTGTGGTGTGCCATATGATACTAAATCCATACATCATAAGCTTTTATGAGGACATTCAAGTTGCCTTTTGAAAGCATTGTAAATAATAGCAATGTGACCTATATAGCTAGCATACCTTGCTGTCAGAAATTGGAGATCTAAAGTGGTAATCATGTACGTATGCACACTGTTTTTTTTCTCGCAAAACTGCCACTGAGATAACCCTAGCTGGGTTAAAGTAACCCTTTTGTTTTTGCAGTGTATATACGTAATACATACGGTAATATGAATTTTGTACATAAGATGTAATTAGTGTGGACTCGCCACAATTACATTGTACATACCAGTCCCGTCCGTAAAAATAAACAGATTGATTTAACTACTGAGTGGTTACTGCAGTTGCAGGGTGCTAGATGGGTCACCTCATGCATTCATAGAGCTTTGCATGTTGCAGGAATAGCAAGGTACTTAGAGTAATTGTTTCCCTTTTACTAAAGCTACAAAGGAAAGTCAACCACTTTGTTATTCCTGCAACTACCTACTTGGGCATCAGATCAGTTGATTACCAGATGTTCACTCACAAACATACATCCTTCTAGATTTGACTGGCGCCAGAAAGCTAGCCACTTGTTATTCCTGCAACTACATGCATATGAGGCATTACAACTGAGGTAACTAAATTAGGTTAAAATAATTTCATGTTTTTACAGTTTTGACCGCTTAGTGGTTACCTTAGCCTCGTCCCCAGGCTCCCCTCCCACGCGCGGAAAAGTAAAGGAGGATGGGAGCCTGGTCGATTTTATCACGTGAGCGTACACGTCTGACGTCAGATTGTAGCTGGTTTTGCTTGGAATGTGCGAAGCGGTCCACTTCAAAGCCCTACACCCACGCGCTTTTTTTGTACTGTACGATAGCAGACCGGCAAAAAGTAAGAGAAAGAGTCCAAAAAAGTGACTGAACACTTGCTCAAGCTTTACGAAGAGTATAGCGACCATTCTGGCTGAAAGAAACGCCAGCGGGTGAGTAATCAATGGGAACTACAATTTAAGTTTGAAGCTAGCCGCCATAGGCCAGCGAGCTACGGTTTTAAGAGCCTAGGTCTACACACTACGGCAATGTTTCAGGCTCTGTAGCCTCCTTCGTAGCTTATTTATACCGCTGGCTATCTAGCGGCTAGGTTAGCATACTATATAAAACGCGCTAGCTAACATAGGCCTGTCTAACCTGCTCTGCTGCTGGCTTTTCTCTCAGGCGGAACGGTTGCTCCACTCTTCGAAAAGCGTGAACAAGTCTTTGGTCACTCTTTTCGACTCTTCCGCTCTTCGAGAAGCTTGAACAAGCCTTCAGTCGCTCTTTTCTACTCACTGACTCTTTGCCCGTCTGGTACTAAAAAAAAAGCGCGTGGGTGTAGGGCTTTGAAGTGGACCGCTTCGCACATTCCAAGCAAAACCAGCTACAATCTGACGTCAGACGTGTACGCTCACGCGATAAAATCGACCAGGCTCCCCTCCTCCTTTACTTTTCCACGCGTGGGAGGGGAGCCTGGGGACGAGACTATGGTTACCTGAATTTCAGATGTCTGAGTATGAAGGTGGGCGCTAGGCCTCAAAGTGGGTAATTTGTTCCTTAAGCTTGCTATGGAAATTTACTATGGAATATCAAGTTTCATAGCAAAGAACAAATTACCCACTTTGAAGCCTAACTCCTACCTTCATACTCAGGCATCTGAAATTTGGGTAACTAGCTACTAAGCGGTCAAAACAACTACACATTTTTGCAGTGATATCATCGCTTGGAAGCTACTAGTTTGATGCAATTACATGTATCTGTGTGGTTGCACTGGCAGCTAACACATTAAAACAATTTGCTATAAACTCAGTAGCCTCGTACCCAGCCGTCCCAGCTTTTTTTCGCTTCCAGTAAGGAACGCCTGGGAACACTTCTCACGTGCGTGACGTAAGATTTAATGAACGTGGGCATGAGTAACCGCAAGCAATAAGCTACCCACGCGAATTAACGGTCGCTTTATCTGCATGATGTAAGTGCTGGTATAAAGTCAATAAGTTGAATAATGAGCGGTATCCTAGAGTACTATTAGATGCTGAGTGGGAAGTGAAGACCTGTAGGGTAGGCAGAGGAAAACTTGGATTCCAGTACACCAATGAATTGCTGCTGCAGTTAGATTTAGATAGCCAAGAGGTATTAGCTGCAGATAATATTAATTTGTTTTTAAGGATACGGTAGGAAGCGTTGAGGGATAGAGAATACAAGGACTTCATGACAGCCTCTAAAGTTAAGGGGAATCTGTACAAGTCTAATTGCTGTAAGGAAACTAGAATTCAAGAATTATTTGCAGGGGGTAGGTGATCCTACAAGATTATTGTTTAAGTTTCGACAGGTACGAACGGTCTGAATGAAGAGTTAGGAAGACAAAATAGGGGTCAAAAATGATGATAAGCATATCAATTATGCAGGGGTGAATGTGAGAGTGTGGTGAAATGTTCTCTGGGAGTTTTGTCCAGCATAGTGACAGCATTAGAAATAATTTCATGGTTGAATTAGAAAATCTATTGGGGGGAGGCTTTGGGGAGTTTAGTACACTTGATAATTATTATTGGTTTTATTTTAGGGCTTTGAGCAATTGGAACAGAAGATGATTTTAAAGCATTATTAAAGCTAGTTAAGAGCTTTGTATTACTGATATGGGAGACTAGGAACAAGGAATTGTATGGTGATCAATTGTGTGGTAATCTGGCTTGTTCTTGCAACTATGTTCTGACTGGAGGCCAAGCTCACCCGCGTCATTAAGTGCGTGGCAATGGCGTAAGCGCTACGGCAGCAACTATAACTATTCATTATTATCTGCATGATGTCATTCTGAATAATTTGCGCAATTGCATGTGTGCAGTTTGTGGTGCCGTGACTTGTGACTTGTGCTCTAGCTTTGTCTTGTGTCGGTAAATCTCACTAACTACGCGAGAGGATAGCTATATAGTACGCGTGCATATGCTCGAGTTATCGACTCTGTCACTAGTCCTGTCACCAGAGGATGAATCTCTTGTACCGCCTTCGGGGGTCCAGCGTCTTAGATGTCTGCCAAAGGTACGTTTTTATACAGGAGCAAATAAAAATTGTTTGTGGAACCCAGGGATAACCGTAGTAACTGAGCGTACGTGTATGTGCCCGTATGCGTGGGTAAGCTGAACTTGGTTGCCATCTTGCGGCCTTGTACCCCCACGCGCAATTAAGTCGGTTCTACCCTTGGTTCTACCTTTACGTCACGCACGTGAGAAGTGTTCCCAGGCGTTCCGCTTTTTCTTACTGGAAAAAGCTGGGACGGCTGGGTACGAGGCTAATAACTCAGCTAGCTATAATGCATGGAAGGCACTTCAAACTGTGCATGTAAATATACATCACCAGGGGCTATTCGCAAATATTACGTCATCATCGTAGCCGCAGGCTATACGAGAATAAGCAACAATTAACATCCGCATACAGTTTTCCGGCCAGGTACAACCGAGAAATGGAACAAAAGCTGCTAGAATATTGAGAAAAGAAGAATATCTACAGCCAGCATAATTTTGAGAATAATAGGCACAAATAAGCATCGAGCATAATGCGGGAATAATAGGACTGTAATTGGGAATAATGGGACTATAATTCTATTTTCGGAGTAGACCTTGCACACCGGAAGAACTCAACGTGTGTTGATGGTGCCTAGCAGTGATTTCTGACAGGGAGCTAGACACCAAGGGTACCACAACTGGAACAACCCACTGTCATTATTGCTGCATGTATTAGTTATAACACACCCAGGAGGGATGTTTGCCCGTAATCGGATAAGTCGATCGAAAGCACCGAAGGGCGAGTGCTTATAATATCGGACAACATCCTGATCGTGGGAGCGATGAAGAGTTATAAGCGCAGCTAGGTGGTTGCTGTGTAGTACTGCCTATTGCCCAGCTACCAGTACTTGTGCTATGTTGCATAAGTGTCTGCTGTGTGGTGGCTGCTGTTTGTCTTGTTTGCTAATTGAATGTACTCTGTCCCAGCCCTGTGCGTTGCACGTGTATTTTCGATCCTGAACCAGTCATGGAGTACAGTAGTACTCCATATACAAAAATGAAAGGAACATATAGGGATGGAATCCCCAGTACAACAAGCACTGAACAAGGTAGGAACGATACCACAATACCCTTACGGATTATCATCCCAATATCTTTAGCCATTTTTGCAACTAGGTCTCATTATATGTAAGTTTAGTTACATGGGACGACAGGATGTTCGAGCATGGTGTAGATGATTAAGGTAGCAGAAATTGAAAGAATAATCGTAAAACTGCTCATGAATAATTAATGAGCAATCAGCAAGGTCACGTGAGCTACGTAAAGGTAATGAGATTCATTGAACTATTTACATTTTCCCATGGCGGCAACCGGAATCAACAGCGGGGGGGGGGGGGTGTCACTCTGATGTGGAAAGCGGCACTTTCAAGGGCAAATTCGGCACTCTGATGTGGCCGAGCGGTACTTTGATGTTCACTTTCAACACTCTTTTTTTTATAAGAAGCCGTTTAGGCCGTGTGTAGTGCTGAGTATGCTGTTTGTGTGTAAAATCCAGCCTGAAGTCTGTAGTAGTGTTTGTGAGTGTAGCTGAAAGGCTGGCAGGCAGCTTGCCAGACAAATGGTCATCCAATCTTCTCTAGTCAGTTGTCTTTAGGAAAGTGACCTTTCTATCTCGTAGACTCCGCCCATTTTCGCAGCTAGCTGCTGTTTGTGGGGTCCTGGCAAAAACAGTGGTGAGTGGTAGCTAGGCTGTGTGCGTGTGTAACGTAGCAAGGGAGGGGTTAGGGGAGAAAAGCATGCGTAGTTTTCTTGTGAGTAGGCTGACTGTCATAACCCTGGGGTGAATCTACTGTAGCAGGTGTAGATTGTTGCAATATTTGATTGGCAAGTCCGGGTTGCGAAATGCGTGTATTTGTGAATAGCAAGGCAGATTTAGCTGTAAAACCGGATTTGAAGTGTTTCTGTGAAAAAGCATGCGTAGGATTTTGGCCTGTTGTGTGTAGGTGACGATGAGGGGTGAAACTGTGCGGGGAGTGCAATATTTGGAATTTTAGCCAAAGAGTTTTTTTTGTGAATATTAAGCAGAGGGGGTAATTAGGTGCTTACCTATTGTCATGTGGGTGTAGGCTAGGATGTTGCCAACATAGCCATGAACTTGGTTCGGAGATTCGGCTTCAACCCTACTCGACTTCCCTTCCTACCTTAAAGCTCAATGCTCATGAATAATTAATGAGTAGCCTAAAACTACCTTTTTCCTAGCTTTGGCAGGGTCATGGCGGACCTTTGTGGTTTGATAGTCATGAATATGATTAATTGGCTATAAATAACCTCAAGAATGTGATTAATTGACTCTCGTTCAGCAATGTCTGGCTTGCTGGCTCTACAGTGCTTAAAAATCAAATTGACATTTTATTAGCAACTTGCAGGTTATTGAGAGGATATCAACATAGCAATCAGCTATGTTGGCAACATCCTAGCGTACACCCACATAACAATAGGTAAGCACCTAATTACCCCCTCTGCGTAATATTCACAAAAAGACCTCTTTTGCTCAAATTCCAAATATTGCACTCCCCGCACAGTTTCACCCCTCATCGTCACCTACACACAACCTACACAGGACAGGCCATAATCCTACGCATGCTTTTTCACAAAAACACTTCAGATCCGGTTTTACAGCTAAATCTGCCTTGCTATTCACAACTACACTAATTTCACAATCCGGACTCAAGGGGTGGTCACTCCTATATGCGCAATACTTAAGGCTGCGACCGGGGACACAATTTGTGTCCACCAAAATTCGGCTGTGACCACACCTCAAAATCATGCGTGTCCCCGTGACCATAGCATAAATTCAGCGTGACCTTGCGACCTTTGAACTCAGCTGAACTCTACTGTTAATACGTATGAGAGAGCATTCAGCGACGCCGTTCTGTTCCTTCGTAGACAGGAATAAAGTTTTATTAAGGGCATATTCATTTACAGTCCCTAACGCGCGTTCAGTTTGAGCGAGAGTTCAGAAACCCTCACCACAATAAGGCTATTCTGGTCCTTCCCGAAGACTGCATGGTATTTCGTCACTTTAATAGAGAGACGTGCATCAGTCTCACTCGCAATGTATCACCAAACTTTCTGCACAACTTGTTCTTCCGTCCGCCAGCATACTCCTACTTTCCTGTGATTTACTGTACCTTCTCCGTGCATGATACTCCCACTTCCACTTTGCACATCTAAGCCATCTGGCAGGTAGCTGGTACTTCCCAGACCCCGCCCCTCCGAAGACGGGGTCGCTCCAATTATCAGCTGTGCGCGCACGAGACAAGGATGTATTGTTAATTAGTGGTTAATACATAATATGGTAACCTTCCCAGACCCCACCCCTCCGAAGGTGGGGTCGCGCGAAGCAGTTGCACGCGCACGAGACAAGGGTGTATTGTTAGTTAGTATAACCCCACCCTCCAAAGGATCACGTGCAACGCATGTAACACCGCCTTATCGATAACTCTGTGACTGTTTTGGGCCGCCTAGAAAACCTTCGTGACCCTGTGACCGACGAGAAGAAACCTCCGTGGCCCGGTGACCTCGCTGTGTCCCCGGTCGCAGCCGTAAGTATTACGCATATGGGAGTGACCACCCCTTGGGACTCGCCAATCAAATATTGCGACAATCCACGCCTGCTACAGTAGATTGACCCCAGGGTTATGACAGTCAGCCTACTCACAAGAAAACTACGCATGCTTTTCTCCCCTAACCCCTCCCTTGCTACGTTACACACGCACACAGCCTAGCTACAACTCACCACCGCTTTTGCCAGGGTCCCACAAACGGCAGCTAGGTGCGAAAATGGGCGGAGTCTACGAGATAGAAAGATCACTTTTCTAAAGACAACTGACTAGAGAAGACTGGATGACCATCTGTCTGGCAAGCTGCCTGCCAGTCTTTCAGCTACACTCACAAACACTACCACAGACTTCAGGCTGGATTTTACACACAAACAGCCTACTCAGCACTACACACGGCCTAAACGGCTTCTTATTACAGTGCCAAGTGAGAGGGGAAAAAGTTTTAAATAATAATATAATGTATAGGCTTTCTCATACCTTCTCAGGTCTAATAAACGGTGCCTAAGTATTAGTTAAACCACACCACCAAGGGCTGGTGCACGAGTGCACTATCAATCCCATACAGCCCTTGGTGGTGTGGTTTAACAGATTTGTAGCCCAATGGCTTCCTTTGTGCGTGCACCTTACCATTACTGGCTTCTTTTGAGCGTGCTGCAGGTAGTTTAAAAGGCTATACTTAAGCGGTCCAGCCTCGCATATTAGTTAGCTGGCCATGACAATTGCATAACAAAACAACGGTTAATAATCATTCTGTCTCTGCTTACCTGCTTTTTATTCTTATAAATTACCCTCTCACACCCTTCAGGAAGCTGGCCATCATCGGCACCTTTGGGCAGCTCAAATCTGGCTTTCTTCGTCACTATGGATGTAAAATCTGCCCATACTCAGTGTGTGCAGAGTGCGATAGAATCCAGGCAGATGGCAGCTTGCTTGCCGCATGCATTCTATTGGCACAGCCATACTCTGATCATGCACATTTCTGAATGAATTTTCATGTAGCCTGTCCCCATCCCTTTGCTGCTAATACGAGTACAAGCATCATGTATCGTTAATTTTTGTACTGTCAATATTGCTTGTAATGTACTCTCTCTTTGAGACCATATTCTTGAGTAATATACTGAAATTTAGGGCAAATTCATATAGCCACAGTTCAAGGAATATGGAAATCGAAGCTGACTATTGGCAATGGCTTAATAGTAGGGTTTGCCCCCAACATCTCACATTATGGCTTCATACAGACAGAAAATTGTGCTCAACTAATGACTAGAGACTTAGAACACTTGAATGCCACACCTACTAACACCTTCAATCTCCAAACCAAAGTTGTTTCTTGGCTATTGGCAATGGTCTGAATCAAGATAATAAGGTTTGCCTTCAGAGCGCCTTTGTTCAGTGCTCTAATAGACATTTGCCTTGAATAGTAAGGACAAGGGGAGAAATACAATTTGTGCTCTCGTCAACACTAGATCCAGGAATATGGGAACCAAAGCTATTTTCTGACTATTGGCAATGGTTTGAATCATAATAGTAGGGTTTTCCCCCAACGTCTCATATTATGGCTTCATACATGCAGACACTCAACTAGGTACTTAATGATATATAGACTTAGGTTCTGTTAGAACACTTGAATGTCACACCTACTAACACCTTTAATCTCCAAACCAAAGTTGTTTCTTGACTATTAGCAATGGTCTGAATCTTAATAATAAGGTTTGCCCACATTATAGCTCCATAAAGCTCGAAATTATACCCAACTGGGTACTTACTTAGGTTCTAGCTGTTAGAACACTTGAATGCCACACCTACTAACACCTTCAATCTCCATGCAAACCAAAGTTGTTTCCTGACTATTGGCAATATGGTCTGAATCATAATAGAAAGGTTTGCCTTCAGATCATCTTTGTGCAGTGCTCTAATAGTATAGATTACATTTGCCTTGAATAGTAAGGACAAAGGGAGAAAATACAATTTGTGCTCTCGTCAACACTAGATCCTCCAGGAATATGGGAACCAAAGCTATTTTCTGACTATTGGCAATGGTTTGAATCATAATAGTAGGGTTTTCCCCACATTATGGCTTCATACAGACAGAAATTGTACTCAACTAGGTACTTAATGACTATAGACTTAGGTTCTGTTAGAACACTTGAATGCCACACCTACTAACACCTTCAATCTCCAAACCAAAGTTGTTTCTTGACTATTAGCAATGGTCTGAATCTTAATAATAAGGTTTGCCCAAAGGTTTGCCTTCAGATCATCTTTGTTCAGTGCTCTAATAGTATAGTTTACAATAATAATAATAATAATATACTCATGTTGCTGCCGTAGCGCTTACGCCATTGACCACGCACCCACAGACGCAGGCGGAGCTTGTAAGACCTCCAGTCAGAGGACAAGAGCAAGAACAACCAGAGACCACACAATCCTGATCACCATACAATTCCTTCTTCCTAGTCTCCCATATCAATAATACAAAGCTCTTAACTAGCTTTAATAATGCTTTAAAATCATCCCTGTTCCAATTCTCAAATCCTAAAATAAAACTTGCCTTATTAAAATTATCAAGTGTACTAAACTCCCCAAACCTCCCCCCCAATAGATTTTCTAATTCTACCATGAAATTATTTCTAATGCTGTCATATGCTGGACACTCCCAGAGAACATGTACCACACTCTCACATTCACCCCTGCATAATTTACACTGCCTATCATCATTTTTACCCCTATGTCTTCCTAACTCTTCATTCAGACCGTTCGTACCTGACCGAAACTTAAACAATAATCTTGTACCCGGATCACCTACCCCCTGCAAATAATTCTTGAATTCTATTTCCTTACAGAAAGACTTGTACAGATTCAACTTAACTTTAGTATTCAAGCTGTCATTAAAGTCCTTGTATTCTCTATCCCTCAACGCTTCGTCTACCGTATCTAAAAACAAATTAATATTATCTGCAGCTAATACCTCTTGGCTATCTAAATCTAACTGCAGCAGCAATTCATTAATTACTTTCATCCAAGTTTTCCTTTGCCTACCTCTACATGGTTTCACTTCCCACTCAGCATCTAATAGTACTCTAGGATACCGCTCAATATCCAACTTATTGACTTTATACCACCACTTAAGTTTGCTTCTATCCCTCCTCCCTTTCAAGGACTCTAACCCCATATCTCCCCTTACCGCTTCATTACACGTTTTGGAAGAGCAGCCAAGTATCTTCTTAGCTGCTCCTAGCTGAATGGATTCTAAGGAAGCTGTCTGCCGTTTATTACAAGCCCACACTTCACTACCGTATTCTAAAAGTAGGACGAAGTACTGAAATAACAATAATCTCCTTGCAACGGTACTGATATTTCTATTACTGACAAACCGGTGCAAACGATTAAGCTTTTTCTTCCCATTATCAATTACCTTCTGTACATGACTATCCCATGACCCATTCTCAGCAAATTCAATCCCCAAGTAACAGTAACTTACAACCCTTGGAATTACGTTATCTCCCCACTTCCACGCACACATATCTGTAATAGCCACCTTAGAAAATACCACAACAGCACTCTTTTTGATGTTAGATTTCAACCTCCATTTGTTACAAAACCCTTGTACTACATTAATCAACTTTTGTAAATCCTCCGCATTAGTAGTTAAACCAACAAAATCATCTGCAAACATTAGTCCCCCAACCTTAACATCATTCTTAATGATTATACCAAGCCCAGCTTTCTCAACCTCATCTAGTAACTGATTAATAAAAATGGAAAATAGGATAGGCGATAGACTACAACCCTGTGCTACCCCCTGGCTTATATCAAATGGTTTGGATTTTTCCCCCTCCAGTAAAACAGCACTCTCTGTAATGTCATACATCTTCTTAATAACTCTCCACATCCTACCCCTAACACCCAATTCCCACAACCTAAACCATAAACCATCGTGCCAAACCGTATCAAAAGCCTTCTGGATGTCTAAGAAAAAAGCATAAGTGTATTTTCCTTCTCTTATTCTGCCTTGTATGATCTCGTTCAAAGTATAGACATTATCAACACAACTTCTTTTCGCTCTAAAACCTGCCTGCCCCTCATGAAGAGCCTTTTCCGATTCTAATCTTATTACCAAGCGATTATTTAAAATCTTACAAAACAGTTTACCAACAACGTTCAATAGAGTAATGCCTCTGTAATTACCTGGATCCTCAACATCACCTTTCTTATACAAACTAACAATTAATCCTTGCCTCCATTGTTTAGGAATACCCTCTTCTGTCCAGACTACTTCATATAAAGCTTTCAACAGATTCGCCATTCCAGAGCCACCATACTTAAAAAGCTCCCCAACTAAGCCATCATTACCTCCAGTTTTGTTATTCTGTAGACTTTTCAAACACTTTTTAATTTCGGCATAACTTATATCCCTGTCTAAAACCTTATCCTTCCGTGCACTAGACATCTCGCTGTACTCTGTCACCTTATTCTCTACATGCTCTCTCCAGCTATCATCAAACTGATCATCTACTGATGCTGTACCCAGCTTACCGTAATGCTCATGTAGAACTTCAAGCTTCCCCTTTGTACTGGTTACGCATGAACCTGAACTACTCCTTAATGAAGCAATGCTCTTACGACTACCCTTTGAAGTCCTGCCAACAAATGCCCAAAATTCCTTCTTGTTTTCATCAAAATCTTTATTAGCCTTTTCTATCACCTCATTCCAACTATCTAACTTCTTCTTACGTACCAATTCCTTGATTTCTGAACGTAACTTGTAATACTGTCCCCATTTATCTTCCCTACCACTCTGAATCTCTTTGTAAACCTGTCTTCTTAACCTAATCTTATCTTTAATCTCTTCATCCCACCACCTCGCTGCTTTGCCACACACTATCACCTTTTCCCCAATTTCTTTTGATGCTACCCTCTTCACTGTGTTTTCCCAATCCTGAACCACTGCCTTCACTAATTCCGACCCCCTTAACCCCTGGTGCTTCCTTGTCTGTATCCTTTCTTGAAATACTTCTACTTCTACGCTCAAAGCTTCTTGATATTTGCCTTGAATAGTAAGGACAAAGGGAGATAATACAATTTGTGCTCTCGAGCTCGTCAACACTAGATCCTCCAGGAATATGGGAACCAAAGCTATTTTCTGACTATTGGCAATGGTTTGAATCATAATAGTAGGGTTTTCCCCCAACATCTCACATTATGGCTTCATACAGACAGAAATTGTACCCAACTGGGTACTTTAATGACTAGACTTAGGTTCTATTACAATGCTTGAATGCCACACCTACTAACACCTTCAATCTCCAAACTAAAGTTGTTTTCTGACTATTGGCAATGGTCTGGATCATAATAGAAAGGTTTGCCTTCAGATCATCTTTGTTCAGTGCTCTAAGAGTATAGATTACATCTGCCTTGAATGGTTCACTGTGTACATGGTAACTTGACCCTACCCAGGAAACTGACCAACCCCTTCAATCAAAAACTAATGGCCTTTATAGACTGTAGAGATGGTCTAGTGTAATGGGAGCTTGTTGCTGTGGTAGAAATCACTCTTTGAGATCAAAATCATTCACATTGTGACACACTGGTACAACAAATGAACTGATTATGAGTGGACTAATTGTGAGTTGACTTCCGCCTTGGAGGGGGGCATGTGTTTCTTGTCATTGTGGTGTCTTCAAGGTCGGAGGCAAATTGGTGCTGTCTTGACAGGGCTGTCAGTTTTGAAGTTCTTGCATGTCTGGAGAAGAGAAACATGAAAATTCAACATAATCATGGTAGTAGAGCATATACCTGAAGGAGCATGAACTGTTTATACTTTAATCACATCGGTGCCTAATTTCTGTGCAACTATATGTGTGGCTGTATGTGTACTATATTAGCTAGGTATTGTCTTTAATGTATATCAAGGACTTGTTGAAGTAAAGCCGTGTTTGACACATACAAGGGAAGGGTGCCCTGGGATTTTAACCCTCCATCATTTCCATAGTTGTATTATGCAACTGGCCTTGTGGGGCCTGAAGCTGTTGGAAACAATATCAGATTTTATTGCCCAAGCATAGTACCATTCACGCGTATGACACTTTCTCACTGAACTCAAACCACTATTAAATGATTTTTAAATGTCTAAATAATTACTTCCCGTGCCGGAGCAGTAGTGCTAGCAATTGGAGTAGTTTTTCAAAGATCGAAATACTCCAAAACAAATCTTCGTGGGCTCACCACATCCTGTCATTCGCTGCTACAGTCAGTTTAGCATGTTTCCAGCAAATATGTACACACATTGCTACTGGTGCGTGTTGACTTGCTATTGCTATGCTGCTCCACTCTGCAGGATAGCTCTAGAATTCAGATGAGACACCTAATACATCAGCACTTCTGTGCTTTGCTACATTCTATGCATGTACGTGACTCAGTTTTTGGTTTCCTACATGAATAGATTATATATTATTCTTCATAGATACACACACACATGCATACAAATTACTTTTGTATGAAGTCTTGTCTAGTAATTTGTGTCCTCTCTATATTAAAGAATTCCTGATTTCCAAACTCTTCCCCTGATTGGAGTGGAGGAGCTTAGAGAAAAGGTATGTTGAATGGACAGCTATTAATATTGACCCATAAACTAATAATGCTATGTATAAAATATGGCTATTGTCAATTTTCAAATACTGCCTCATTGATTTATGCCCATTAAGGATCATTTTTTCCACAGGGATTTATCATAGGAAGCATGACTTTTACTATGTTATGGTATAATGAGCATTATTTGTGTATGATCATGCTTAGGCATCTTTTCCAAAGAGGTTAGAGTACATAAATAACCGCCATTCTACTTGTGTTAAAAGCTGAGATCACTCACCTTGCAGCTGACAGTTGTTTGCCAAATTCTGGTTTCAAGAAGGACAGGTGAACTAAGGATTCACTACATACCATCACTTCTTTGTTGTGAGACTTCCCTCACATGTTATAGCTACTTCTATGGATGATGAAGCTTCAATTAAATAAAGCTAAGGTAGAAATGAACCTTTTTAAAGTTGTTACTTTGGCAGCAATTATGTACACGAAATATAACATTGGAACCACATCAGTGCTTACATTTGCAAACCGCATACATGTTAAACATCAGCTAAACGGCCCGTGGGACAGAAGACTTCAGAAGACTGCCAGGTGGACAAGTTACGGAGGCCTGTGAACATTTTTCTATATGTACTTTTCTTATAATATTGCTAATGAGAGCCATTCTGCATATTATCTGGAAGCTGAGATCATTGGCCTCAATATTAAAGGTACAGTTGTGGGCAAGAACAGCATCAGTCAGGGCACCTTAATTTCTGGTTCCAAATAAGAAGTAGGTGACAAATGATTCACTACCTACCATATCACATTATTGCTGTTAAACTTCAATATAGCTGTGATGGAGCTTCAAGTAAAGCTGAAGCAGTAATGAATCTCTTTAAGTGCTATCTATATTGCCAGCAGTAGCATTGAATATTTGCATTAGAAGAACTATAACACATGAGCCACATCGGTGCTTATGTTTGGAAATCGTATAGCTGTTGTCCATCCACTAAACTGGGACAGAAGACTTCCCAGCTGCAGGTGGATATGTTATGGAAGCCTGTGAACCATTTTCTGTGTGAAGATCAGTACTTCAGACTATACATACTTTTTCTCTCCTGTTATTGAGAATTTTACATATTATCTTCGAGCTGAGATCACTGATCACAATATTAAAGGTTGTGTACACAGACAGCAAAATTAATAGTTGTCACAGATTTGGTTTCAAGAAGAAATAGGTGACTGAAGATTCACTGCACACCTTAAACCTAAAACTTTTATTGAGACTTCACTCACATGAAACTGTTATAGCAACCTCTATTATGGATGATGGAGCTTCAAGTAAAGTTGAAGCGGTAATGAATCTAATGAATCTCTTTAAAAAAAAGTGTTATCTCTATAATGCCAGCAGTAGCATTGAATACTTGCATTATATGTAGAAGAACTGTAGCATGTGAGCCACATCAGTGCTTACGTTTGGAAATCATATAGCTGTTATTCATCTGCTAAACTGGGATAGAAGACTTTCCAGCTGCAGGTGGATATGTTATGGAAGCCTGTGAATGATTTTCTGCATGAATATCATTACTTCAGACTATGCATACTTTTTCTATCTTGCTATTGAGAATTTTGCATATTATCTTCAAGCTGAGATCACTGATCACAATATTAAAGGTTGTGGACAAAGACACCAAAATTAATAGTTGTCACAGATTTGGTTTCAAGAAGAAATAGCTGGTGACTAAAAATTCATTGCACACCTTAAACTTAACTTTTATTGAGACTTCACTCACATGACATTGTTATAGCGACCTCAATGGATGATGGAGCTTCAAGTAAAGTTGAGGCAGTAATGAACCTCTTCAAGTTGTTATGTATTGTGGCAGCAGCAGCATTGCATATTGCACTCTGTAGAAGAGCTATACTATAACATTGCTCAGTGCTTATTTGTATTTGGAAACCACATAGCTGTTATACATCAGCTAAACTGTAACAGATTACCCAGAAGACTACCCAGGTGGATATTACGGAGGTCTGTGAACATTCTGTAGGTTTGTTGGAAGTTACTAAGCAATAGTTCTGTATGCTTTTCAAGCTACCAGCTGTTTGATATTGCTATGGAAACCAATGAACTTTCCAACATGTATGTTGCATGTCCCAAATTGGACAGCGTGAGCGCTGCAAGGGTGAATGATTTGTTAAGTAAATACTAATTCAACCACCAAATTATAAGTCGAAAGGTGCATCTTAGCTTGACTTGTATGTTAGAACCTCCATATGTATTATCATTTCAGGAATCATAGCATATTCATTACATTCTTAGGTGCATATTTAATCATGTATATACTTTTCCTCCAATAGCCACAGTAATATATACCAATCAACTCTAAGAAAACACTGGTAAGTATATAACACTACTACCGGTACACATTTAAGGGCATCAATTATGCAATCTCCCAGCTAGTATATAGCATGTCAGTCAATCTAAACATACTCATCGTACTCTTGAATGGACAATATATATGCAGGTACACATCTGCAAATTCATCGGATAGAAAAAAAACGTTGAGAGAATAAGGAAACTCCAGAAAAAAATCTAGAGCCCAGCTGAGGATTGAACCTAGGACCTTCTGGTTACTAGTCAGATGCTCTTACCCACTGAGCTGCTGGAGCTCCTGTGAGCAGAGGTGCAGTGGACAAGCTGCTACACCACACCCAAACTTAGCATCTACCAGTCTTCCACTGGAGCTCCTGTGAGCAGAGGAGCAGTATGCAAGCATTACATAGCTACTAAACCCGCTAGTAGCACTTGTCATTAGGACCTAGCCAATTCCAACTGTAACTATTCTCTCAAGATATTATATTCATCACCCTAAACGCGTTATTGTCCACTCTGAATTCAGTGCAAACTTTTGTGCACTGTACTAAATATTTAATATTTCAGAATCGTCATTACGTTAGATCATGTGATTGTTCCTGCTCAATAGTAGCTACCATATTGACAATGTTTTTTGTTTTAACATTACGTACTCTTTCTCTCCAACTATAGCCTCCCTGTATGTGACCACCAAGATAGCTGACTTCAGCTGCTGTGGACTTTGCTTACAGTACCAGAGCAGTACATCTATGAAGACAGTATGTTAATTTCCAGATGAGAACTGAGAGTTTTGCTCTGCTTGCTTGTTTATGGCGATACTTCAGTATTATAGATAATGGAGCTGAAGTACAATTGAGGCTGGAATGAACTGTTTATGTCAGCAGCAGTTTGTGCTACTTCACATCATATGCATGCAAAGAGCTGGGTGTGCACACTGGGTGAGGATGAGTCCTTCCTCTTGGAACACAGGAATTGTAGTGCTGCAGATGATCTCATAGTGGTAAAGCCTATACCTATTATGGAAGTAAAGAGACCGTACAAACATTGTCAAATTTACTGTGATATATGCCCTGAGGACATGGGGAACAATTATCATCTCTAGGTCATACGTTTAAGGAACTCTGACATTATACATGCAAAAATAGCACAAGATGAAATGGAGATTCACCTCTGCTCTTATAAAAATTACTGCATGGGGTACTGGTGTAGATGCAGAATTTCTGTGCGAATATCAGTTGTGAACAAGAGTTCAACCAACACCTCCACAGTACATCAGGGTCTCTTAATACACATATCTTTTCTCCCTAAAGTAAACTTTTATGTTGCCAAATCAAACCATCCAATGATGATACTGTATACAGCATGCAGTTAACAGCAAAAGCAATTGTGTTTCGATATACTAGGAAGTGATGACAAGAAGACTCAATGAATGACTTTCTAGAAAGTGATGGTAGTTTGTAAGAGACATCATACAGAGGAATCTTGGAAATTTGGCTTTCACAAAGAAGTGAGTTTATGCATGCGTAATTGCCAGTTCTACACTGCAAAAACATGTGGGTTGTTTTAACCCAGTTGGGTTACCACAGTTGCAATTTAATTTAAGGATAAAAAACAACCCTCACGTTTTTGTGTATGCACTCTACAATAACATGAGGGTTGACTTAAATTGTGTGCATGCATGCACTGCAAAAACATGAGGGTTGTTTTTCACCCTTAAAATTGCAACTGTGGTAACCAAGCTGGTTTAAACAACCCACATGTTTTTGCAGTGTAGTTATTCCAAGTCCTTAACATAGCACCAATAGTGCAGCATCTTTATAGAAGCAGCATTGTATATATTTATGTTCAATTTGATGTTATACCTCCTCAGTATGGAGAGTCAGCATTTAAAGATAGCCACATGGAGCTGATTATGTAAATAAGTATTCACCCTTTATGCTATATACGTATAACTCCATTATGTACAGATTCTTCCACGGTGACAGTGCTCTGAACACAACATCAGGAATTAATCAAATGCAAGTCAGTGTGAACCTGTATAGATGTGACATTAATTACTTCACATGGAAACCAGTTCCAGTGAATCCAATATGTCGCTCCAGAAGTGTTCTCATTCCCTACAACCAAGTCAGCACATGTTGTTACTTCATTACTTATACTATACCATTATCTGGTGGGTAACAAAGCTGATATTGTATATTAGTGTTCTGTATCATACAACTGAACAACATATGCTATGTGAGCATACCGATAGCTCAGCTATTACTTTCGAGTGAACAATCCACTGAACGTTATTACTTTGCACCACACCATTCAGATTTGATGAACTACTTCAAAATACACTCCTAAACTTTCCATCTCCACATTAAGCTAATTGATTTTTCTGTACTTGTATCAACTCCTATAGATTGGATATTTATTACAGTCAAGTTCTTAGTTATATACTGCAGCAGTAACAAAATTCTACCCCATATCCATCCCACTGTTTTGCAATCACTCTATGCAAGATCCATACATTCACCTGTCATTTTTTTATCTGTAGCTATTTGCATCTTGCCATTACCACCCAAACAGACAGCCCCCTAAATTTTGCAACCATTTCCTTTTTTCAGTTGTGGTCTTGGTCCTCATTTTGATGATTATACAATGCATTGATGCAGTAACACTTCCACTTCCATCTCCCTTTCCGGTCCTCCTCCTCCTCAGATACTTTCACATTTCCTCTCCTTTACATCAGTTAGTACAAAACTTTTTTCTGACAGTTAATTACGAATTTTCAGTAGTAGCTAGATGACATGTAGCTATGCACTGATCAGAGCTCATGAACAATACTGTATAACCCGCAATGTATTATTAAGTGTCAAGATATGTACTTAGTCTAGTCATAGCACACAATATTATTGTACTTTTGTATATAGCTCGCTAGGTATTATCAACAAAGTCAATATTAGATAGACATGTATATCATAGTATGATGGCGTTGTACTGTCATGTTTTGTATTTCAGAAATAATCTTTGGACAACAAGGATCCATTTAAAGTTGATCTATAGGCAAGTATATATGTGCTACACTAGGCTGGCCAATACAGAATACATAATGATTGTCTGCATATACACAATGTGCTCAGTGCAGAGCAGACATAAGAGCAATGACAAGCACTCCACACATTGCTAGTAGAAATGATTGTGTGTGGAGTGGTAGATATTATATTAACTTCCTAAGCATTGAATACGTGTTTCAATAAGTCCTGTTTAATAGCTAATAGTAAAAGATCTAGATGACATTTTACTACACAAAACTAAGAATGCTCCATCCATCGCTGCCAAGTGCTCTAATAAGTCAATTTTGGAATTTTTTTTTGACAGAATGTCCCTAGGCTAGTCTTCCAGGGAGTGCTGTAGAATACACACAAGTAAGAAACACCATACAGCTGCAGATTACAGATTGTATTATACATTGAAGGCAGCACCATACTGTTGGGGGGGGGGGGGGGGGATGTTTGTAATGTTTTTAAAGTAGATGTGGTGTGAATGTCTCATTTCTTTTGGCAAAGAGTTCCAATCTTGACCTGCACTGAAAGTAATTGACTTCTTTAAGAAGTTTGCATTTACTGTAGCTAGGCAGATAAAGCCTCGGTTTCCCAGATGCCTAACTTTGCCATTCGATTTTAACTGTTCCTGCAGGTAGCCTGGAACATTCCCTGTCCTACACCTGTGCACCAACTTCCTCTGCATCGTCTGCCCACACCGAGGGAGTGGTAACCATCCCAGCACTTTCCTCAGACCTCCCCTTCTGATTCTAGGGGACTGAGCCAAGAGGAGTCTCATTCCGTTGTTTGGATCCTTTCCAGCTTCTGTTGTAGTGCACAGTAGATCTAGTCTAGTCTAGGTGTGGCAACACCAGAGCACTATATAGCTGCTTCTTTGTTGCTGGTGGCAGTACATCCCTCAGCCTCCTTAGCTTGTCTAGTCCCAAAACAACGTACGCTTCTTCCTCACCAGTCTCAATATGCTCCTTCCATGTCAAGTTGTGGTCAATCCACACACCCTTGCACTTCACTGCCCGATTCCTCAACTGACAAAGAGAAATCTGCCAAGATTGAAGCTCGCCAACCTGCTGATTAGCTATTTACCACCCCGACGTAGCCAACTACAAACTGGACATGCCTACAACACCGATCACACGCAGCTGCATGCAGACGGTGGAAGGGTGGGGCTATAGGGCGTGTTTGCATGTAGAAGCCACTTATTTAGTGCACACCATAGAGAATGAGGCAGCTGTGGGTCCCTGCAGCTCGGCAGCAGCTCACCAGAATCAACCGAAGATGTGCAGCACTTCACTTCTGGAGGAGGTGGCGCAGCAGTCAGGTATTCATAGAATTTATCAGGATTCTATATAGCTAATCTTGTATCCCTACCAGTCTGTTTTATTGTCGGCAGCCTGTACTCAGGCAGTGAGCAGAAATACCACTTGAATTGCACTTCCTCCAGACCTGTAAACTGCGCTCTTGTATCCTAGAGCTCAGAGATATAGGGATTTAGACTACTGTCAAGACCATCCTCTCTTCTTGTATGCTGGAGTTCATGAAGAGCATAGGTCATAAAATCTAGTACAGCAAGTAGCTTTATGTCTAAAAATGCAGTGGTTCATCTGCCACCAGGGCTAGGTCTGTAGCACTGTCATCACTCCTAGTACTGTCTGGCTGAGAGCACAGCACATGGACCATCTCCAAAGCTTAGGGGACAGGCCAGTTAGGGCAGTTGTATGTTACATATCCATAAAAATAGTCCTTCAAGTATGCAGTATTAGAACTGGCCAAGGTTTATTTATTTAAACTGACCAGTCAGGGCAGCTATATGTTACACATCTATGACAATAGTCCTTCAAGTGTTAAGGAATTCACGTAGAGGTCTCTTATTTCCATCATCATACTTTTTGTGGGGCTTGCCTATCCTGGAGTATGCAGAGATGCTCTCTCAGCTATTGTGGAGTGCTATACTGCCGGCATCATCATAGCTATAACTCCTACAGTTGTCATCTCAGGGATGGTCTGGGTGCCATCCAGGGTACAAATGCAGGCTTTATTCCCGCTCAATACGTAGATCCAAGAATAGAAACCTGGGAATGAGACTAGCAATCAGAGTAGCTAATGCTGCAGGCAAATGAGCCCACCTAAATCTGCTGTGAAGAAGTCTATAGTATACCTATTCCAATGACTGAACAGTCTCTGTTCCTTGCAGGCTCCCCGCTCTACGGTGCTGCATGACTTCCACCTGGCCCATGGTGCTCGCATGGTGCCCTTTGCTGGTTGGTCCATGCCCGTTCAGTATGGAGACCTCAGCATCATCAACTCCACCCTACACACACGGAAGCATACATCACTCTTTGATGTCTCACACATGCTACAGGTGTGTTTAAATGTGCTGCAATGTACCCTGTTGTAGGTTGTGCTATTATGTAGCTCAGGCTCACCCCAGACTGGAGATAAGTACACAGGTCAGGGGCATAGGAAGATGTTTGGGGATAGGGGGCTGGCATAGAGGTTGCACAGCGGCTGATAGTGCTTCCGCACTTTGCCCTATTTTTCAACTGTGAAGAACCAGCTCTCGTAGCATTAATTGCATTAATGCACTAATATCATGTTTATCAGTGGCCGTGGCAGTTGTTACGCCTTGGCATCCAGGAAAGATACAAACCGCAAAACAAGAAAAACACTTACCGCAAACTGAGAAGTTTGTTGGCCAAAGAGTGAGCCGATCTGTCTCTGCTCCATCAATTCTTGCAGAGTAGCTTACTGGTGTGCAATACAGGACTGCCTGTTCCGATTGTCTGTTCGGTCTGTATGTGATGCTTCAGCTTGTGTTTATTTACACTATAGTTCGAATAAGAAGATCATAGCAAAATGCTTCTGAGTGAGAAGTGACTGTTAATAATTAAGACTATGTACCTGTACATGTACCTGTACTTGATAATGAACCATCTCAAACTTGGGGTTGGCACTAACTGTAAATAGCAAGAGAACATGTGTTTTTGATATAGTTTTCTTGTATGAAACATAAAAACATGCTTGTTCGCTTGTAGTTTCTTGTGCTTCCAGCACCATTACATCACAAGGGCTAAGGATATTATATTAGCAAGATAGCACTATATAGCCAGGAACAAGTTTTTATGACAACATCTCTTCAACCAGATCTCATAACTGGAACAATTAAGGTCAAGGACTATAATGAATTAGAGGGGGAAACTGGCTCAAGGCTATAGTAACCCTATTCATAGCCGTACTGCTTCTTAGTAAAGCATTTACCAACTGCTTTCACCATTTTAGCATGTGTGCGATCCAAAATAACGCGTCATTTACCTGAGGAGTCAGCTACCAGCTATGTAGTCTCGTGCCCAGACCTCTACTCAACCGCTGCCAAATAACCGTCTGGGGACAATAGAACACACTGCCCAACCTTTGAGAGGCATGACCAATATAATGTAGTGCAGTAGACCACGTGGATAGCTGCTGTTGTTCTGCTGTAGCGGAGGTTCTGCACCGCTTCTACAACCGATCTGTCAATTGAATGTCTTGCAAATGACAATTTCAGTCACTACTAGCCAGCAATCATTGGCATTAGTCATGTACTATACTACAGCACATGCACGTGGTACTATGAGGTAATTATTATTCTAGCTTCACTCTGATTGGTCATCCTACATACCAGACATCCACGTTGTAGGGCCAAGTGGAATGTTCTATTGTCCCCAGACTATTCTTCGGCGGTGGGCGAGTAGAGGTCTGGGCACGAGACTACCAGCTGTGCATCCTTCAGCCTTTAATCCACAAATGGGTTTTACCTTCAGAGATTTGCCATACTATGTATTGTTACATAGTTCAGAGCTAAATAAGTTTATATAGTCAACATAAGAACTTTAGATCGGAGTGTATCTGCACGTTTGTATAGTTAGCTGCTCACCCTCGAATGTTCTAATTTTCTATTTCTTTTATTGAGCAAATTGTGCCATGTTTCTACACTTGGAACGAGGGAGGGCTGGTCTGAACAGCACTGGCCTCATTTCCTGAACAAGAGAAACATCATCTATTTTTTTACAACTTCCATTTACACTAAGTCTCCGGACATTTGTATATTAGTATACGATAATGTATAGTTCTCGGGTGGCTCTGATTGCATTCGATAATTGGGATTCTCACATTACCACCCACTGTTATTAGGCTGTACGTGTAAAGACAGCCTTGTGGTGTGGAGACTGAAACTGTAATTGAGCCGTTAAATATATACATTTTGTAATCTTAGATGGAGGTAACTGGCACAGATGCACAAGACTTTCTGGAGCGTGTTACAGTGGCAGATGTACAAAATCTTCCCCTTGGCTCGTGTAAGTGGGTACCTGACACCCTGGATGTCATTACTGTCCGCAGTTACATAGCAGAAGTGTGCTGGTGTGGAAAGATATGGGCAATAGTTGTAAGCCATTAGCCAGCACTCAGAAGGGAAAACCCCTGTTGTTGTTTATTGCCTCTTACTCATGTAGCAGAAAAGTTATATTAACTAGGGATATGGTAGCACAATATGCCTTGCAGTAGATATGTGTACAGAAGCCAAGTAAGATGGGACAGGGGCTGGGTGGAGCAAGACTGGTAGTATTTTCACAACCCAGCCAGTCGCAAGAATATTAAAACACTAAATCTGAAACCATTGCTGCTGAAGAAGCTACGAAAAAGCGACTCATCGAGAGAGAGTGACGTCTCTATCTGCAGTAATTTCCAAGGATCAACCATAACTGCTATGAGAGATAGGCTGTGGTGCTTGAATTTATGTTCGCATCACTCGATCACGCTGTCTATCTCCAGTGCTTATCTCTACTTTTACAGAGGCTGCACAAATTGTACTAAGCTGGGAGCTATAGTGAGCCTTCCTTGGTAAAAGCATGTGATAGACTTGTTCAGATCTCTGCCACAAGTTTGAAGATGGCATCCATGTAACTGCCAGAGTTGCCATTTTGAGTACGTACCTTGGGGAGCGCAGCTGCCAGACTACCTACCTACCTATATCACATATAGAAATAAACGATTGCTGAAATTCTGAGCCCATATGTTGTGATTATTGGTCTCACTGCGCTTGGCAATAATATTAGGTGTACCAATGTATTCATGAAACAGTATAGCTATGTTCATTATGACACACTTATAGAGAGACTGCAGTAAGCTGCTTAGCTCATCGTAAGAGCCATGTCAATACAACTGGGGGCGAGACTAGACCTGTTTATGTACTTATACAATGCTTCAACTCACTGATCATTGATTTGCCAATGTCTAAAGTATAATTTTCTAGGGGCTATCAGCATTCCAATATTGTAATCCTATTGCTAATAGAAACCTTATACTAGTGCATACATGGTATTCCATGCAGAGGGCCTCGAGGGAATCAAGTTGTATTACACTGCTCAGCTGACCGTTCCGAGGCTTCAAGAGCAGCGGTCATCACTTTCCTGCTGCTGAATCAGCCTTACCCGCTGTCGATAAGCCTCCCGCCGATGTCTCCTCTCCTAGCTACGACTCCTTTGGGTTGCTGCGCACGTAGCCTTCCCAATCGCTGTCGCCTTTCTGCAGGGTGACTCCATCATAGTGCATGCTCTTGGCTCTAATGCACGTGCGTGAAAGCAGTGCAGTGCCCACAGGAAATATGTTGCAATAATTGCATTCCTGTAGCGTTACTTACATATATACACATACAAACATACATACATACATACATACATACATACATACATACATACAGACATACAGACATACATGCATATACACATACGCGGGGTCTCCATGCAACACGATTAGTTGCCTCGCTTCCCGCTTGGCAATCATGATGCAACCATGGTACCATATGCCAAGAGCTGTTAGAGCCCCAGCAGAAATGATCTAAGGTATACATAGAGAGTTCCAGTAGTCAGAACTCAGATGTAGTGCCCACTGGAAGAGGGTGACTATGTTCTCCTGGTTCATGGCTATCCCAATAGTACTGCTTTATATACTTGCAAACATAGGCAATTATACTATCCCACAGAGTATTGGCATGATATGTACATGCATTTCCCCCTGCAGCTACCTTGTCCCTGCTTACCAGCTCCAGTGGAGGGATCATTGATGACTGCATCGTGACCCGCACAGGCACAGAGTCTTTCTTCATTGTAGCCAATGCAGGCTGTGCAGAGAAAGATCTTGCTCACTTGAATGTAAGAATAGGTTTACATATGCTTGTTTATAGCACCCCACTGCATAACAGATAGCATTGTGCAGACAGTAACTGTTAGTATAATTAGTAGATGTTGTGTGTACATGTGTGCATGTTATGTAGTGGCTTGTTATAATACTGTGTATAGGTTGAGAATATTATTTCGGATAATAATGTGCAGTTCAGACTGCATACTGCATGATGGTATAGTAATTTGTGAGATGGTATACATGCTGAATGCATGAGGATGTCATATGCATCTTTGGTCAACGCAGCATTGGCTGCTGCATGCACCTGTGTTGCAGCAGCTCATCACACAGTGACTACAATTACTTGCAAATAAGGCTGAAAGACTAAAAGAGGCATGAGTAATTAACACAACAAAGAGGAGAATTTCATGAACACTGGATAACTACAGCTGGCAACTCAACAACTAATATATGAAGTTCCATCATCTGTCTTAAAATTCATGGTTAATCGTCCGTGTTTTGTTGCCTTTTCTCCACGCACGTGGGCCTGGGAACGAGGCTACCGTGATCGCGTACGGCCGTATCCAAGATCCAAGCTGTGGGCGTGACCGATAACCGTATTAAAAATGGTGGAAGGCACTCATAATCAGAACAGGCTGAAAATATAACCACTTTATTGCTCTACCAGGTACACACAAGCTGAGATATGACGAATCTCATCGTTATCCTTGTGTTTAGAAATCATTATAGGCTGTAATAAAAATAAAAATTATGACAGACCGACGCTGCACGCCGGACAGAACCAATTGCTTAACCCCGCCGCTACACGTAGCACGGAGTAATGAGATCCTGGGCTGCTTCTCAACCTGAATACATTAGAGTAACAGAGTATTTCAATACATGTACTGTACACTGTTATTTGAGTGAACAGAGAGTGAATGCCTGAGTATGCTTGATGTTTTCCAGGCTCAACTGCGTGAGTTCAAAGGAGGGTCTGCTGCTGTGAATTTGACTCCTCTGGAGGACAGATCCCTGCTAGCTCTGCAAGGTAGGTGCAATCTAATCATATGAGCTTTGTGTGAGAATGAGGCTGAGCTCCCAGGTGTTAAAGTAGACGAAAGGTCGCTCCTATGACCTTTGTACCTCAATCATCCCTGGGCTTTCCATTGCTGAAAACAGTGAGTCTGGGACAAGAATAATTAGCAAGTTACTCCTTCCTAAATCAGTCCCATACCAATATTGAGCCCCACATAGTCGCATGTCAATGCGGTTTGCATCTGTTAAAGCCAAAGTATTGACATTGGTAACATAGTGAAGCCGGATGCACATTGGATGCATGCCCAATACCAATGTTGCATGCAGCAAAACTCTTGCATTGATGGAAGAAACGGAGAGATGGTCTCGACAAATACGTCAAAATGAGGAGAAAATTGCAGGGACGACCACAACAAGAGAGCGTAGGTTGCAACAACAATGAGAAAAACATGCAGAACAGAGACAGAGCAGGCAACAAATAAAGTCTGCAAAATAGGTACTAGATACAATTCTCTATTGAAACAAGCGCAAATGTTTGAGCTTACTGCACCGACATGATTGATAAACAACTCTTCCCCCAGCATTGATAGTCTCAGTGGCAACGTTGCAATGAAAACATCAGCAAGCCGCAACTGACACAATACAATATACCTGGTCCCCTGTACATTCACAAGTCTTGCGAAGGCTCACCCCACAATGTCGTGACATTTGTTAGTGTATTTTAGTAACCAAAAATTCAGAGCTGTATAGTTGCATTCCCAAGTTTCACTCCCTATGAGCCTAGCCTCGTTCCCCCAGCCCCCTCGAGGGGGCCAGGGGAACGAGGCTACTACAAGCCCTGAGAGAACACTAGCTATGAGTTTGAGTATTGAAAATGTTCACATGCATGCGGTGTATGCAGCTGTAACATCCTGTACAGGTCCTCAGATGTCCTCAGTTCTCCAACAGGGAGTGAGTGCCGACCTCTCGGCCTTGTTCTTCATGAGCAGTGGAGTGATGGAGGTGTTTGGTGTCCCTGGCTGCAGAGTGTCCAGGTGTGGGTACACAGGGGAGGATGGAGTAGAGGTACGGCCAGACATTAGTGAGAAGCTCATAATCCGGGGATGTTTTATGATGAGGATTATGATACACGTAGTAGGACAATACCGGATAGTTTAGTTGGTGGCATTTACATTTGGTCCTCTTGACCTGTGATCACGGGGGACCATGATCACTCATAGCTCTACCTTGACAGATTGAACTATCCTTGTCACCCTATGAGGGGTGTATTTGTTGTGATACCACACCAACAGCTTTACCCTCTGGCACATCTCTAGGGGGGCTATTAAAGAATGGCCTATACATGCCGTAGGCATACTTTTTTTTGCGGAACTAAATTTTTGTGAAATCCTGTCCAATGCACGCAGCCAAATTTTTCGTGGAGTTTTAAATTCGTGGTTTAGGATTACACACAATATAGTGTACATACATAACGCAATAATTTGTGAATAGTAATTTTCGTGGTCAGGGGTTCAATCACGAATAGAGTGCAAATTTGTCTCACGCAAAAAAAAGTACACCTACGGTACATGTGTACTTGTTGGAAGTGCACAGCATGGAATTAGTATAGGTAATAGGTTGGTTAAGTGTGGTATTAGGGACAAATTGGGTTCTGAAATTGGCATTTGGTTGACCAAATGCCTATTTCAGAGCCCTATTTTTCCATAATACTACACTAAACTAACCTATCACATGCTAATAGTATACCTCCCTCCACAGAGAGCTATTTCAAACTCAGAATAGTATTTCAAACTCAGAATAGTATTTCAAACTCAGAATAGTATTTCACTTGTAACAGTTGTAATTAGTATACAACATTTGTACATGAAAACATACAAGTATACAATTATGAAAGAAATCACTCCATGCGAGAAATAATATCCATGCAGTAGTCCCTCTTTTCAAGAAGTACCTAAAGTGCATATTGAGTGGGTTTACACTCATGCTACTACTACGTGGATGTTATTTCTTGCATGGAGTGATTTCTTTCATAATTCCATGCTGTGCACTTCCAACCAGTACACACATGTACTCCGAACCTTGGAATGATGTACCATCTGCATTGTGAGTTGGTTGTGGTGTTCTTTATTTTTTATGTATGTAGGTGTCAGTACCTTCAGACAGAGCAGTTGAACTGGCTGAACTGTTGCTTTCATTTGAGGGGGTGAAGCTAGCAGGCCTGGGAGCCAGGGATACCCTCAGGCTGGAGGCGGGGCTCTGTCTCTATGGCAATGACATCACTCATGAAACTACCCCTATTGAAGCTGGACTGGCATGGTGCATTAGTAAGTAGAAGCATTTAACCTCATTCAAATTATCTCACATGGGATGGAAAAACGTGTGTAGCAGAATGTCATCTGTCATGAATTGTTGTAAGTGCTCAATGACATTTTAGCCTACTTTCCGCTGTGTTCAGTCTCACTTGCCAGTTAATCCCCATGTAAAGTATACCTCTAAAAATGTTGCCGACTATCTCCACACACACCTGCAGGCAAGCGTCGCCGCAAGGCAGGAGGATTCCTGGGTGATAGTGTGATATTGCAGCAGCTAAAAGACAAGCCTACCAGAAGGAGGGTTGGGCTCACCTCCACTGGGCCACCTGCCAGGAGTGGTGCAGAGGTCCTGGATAGCAGTGGAGAGCAAGTGGGTTTGGTCACTTCCGGCTGCCCCAGTCCAGTTCTTGGATGCAACATAGCAATGGCCTACGTCCCAAAGGCCCTTTCAAAAACTGGTACTAAGCTGCAGTTGAGGGTGCGTAAGAATGTCATTCCTACCAAAGTGGTCAAGATGCCATTTGTTCCAAGCAATTACTACACAAAGTCCTGATTATCATTACTGGCTTCGCATACATGTGTACTATGAAGCACTTTGCATGATATCCTTCAATGTATGACACCATCTACATTATGCTGTTGTGCTGTACGTAGTTCTAACAATCCATCTACACACCATTGGTCTGAAAGCATTCTGTCTGACTTGTATTGTGAAACTATAGTGTTAGTAGGTGGAGGAGAGATAGAGCCAAATTTCAAGAAATTGGCCCTGCTCTTTCCTGATAGGTGGAGAGGCACCTTTTCCACTAGGCTACACTGAACTTCAATAGGTAGCTCAGCAGGTGCCTGTTGTTCAGTGCCTCTTTCCATTACAGGAAATGATCAAGTACTTGGGCCTACAATCCAATAATTTCAGACACTGTTTCCACCCAGCGCCACAATATAGAATGTATGCCTGTAATAATAGAGACAGCGGCTGCCTACACTGAACCTCAATAGGTAGCTCAGCAGGTGGAGACATGTGCCATCGTCCATTGCCAACAGAAAATAATATTCTCAGGTCTACGATCCAAACTAATGTTGTAAACTGTGGCTATAATTGAGAACTGCAGGATCGATGATGGTACGGTATTGCTTAATGTGCCATCCATTTCCCCCCAAATAAGCAAGGCGATTTGTATCCTAGCCTGAAGGTCAGTCATGACCTGCTGCTACTGCACTCACTCAGGCTAGCCCCCACAATGTCTCGTAGTCACCTGGTAATTATTAGATCTTTAATTTGCTTGATAAACTAGCTAGGTTGTCACTGCATTCAGTTAGATACATGTACATGTATCATAGAAACCGTGAGGACAATACAACCTTGGCTCCGCTCCCCATGCTAGTTTTTACTGCAGTGTGTGATAAAAACTGGAGTGAAATCGAAGCTGGGAATGAGGCCAAATATTATACTATTACCTCATTTGCAAGACTTCATGCATATCATCACTACTGGGTGGATAAAATATCACACAAGGCAATAACTAGGTACCTGACAACACACACTCAGATACAAGAAACTACATGAATACATCCTAAGCCTACAAATATAATACTAAATGTGCTATATACAGTATTGTGTCCTATCACCAGTAACTACATAAATGTTGCTCAAAATTAACAGCAATCACACTGCTTGGTAACAAAAGCAATTTGGAAATCATACATATAAAATGCTCTCTATTTGCCTTTGAGTTCACTGCCAATGTTGTATGCAGCAATCTTGTTCCAGTCAACCTTTGTGCGTGTGACAGGCAATGCACGACGCAAGGCCTTGAATGTTGTCTGGCTCATGGTCTTGTAATTATCTACAAGTGCACTCTGTAGAAACAAAGAGACAACAAAGCTACATGTAAACTATTGTGGAACGATCCACACTCTGCTTATAACTCTTTACTGCAACACAGCAACAATGTACATGTACATGTAGCAGATAGCCTCCTGATCCCGTATCTGCCAGGAATCAATCCATTCTTACAACTGGTTACTGAGATATAAAATTCTAAAAATAAAACATTACATGTACCATACAGTATGCATTAATAAGTACCCACCATGTATTTACTGGGTGGTGGATGAATACTACATTCTGGTGAACATTTAGTACCCACCCCCCTTTTCTGCAGAATATTAATGTCCCACACCCATGGACACTTAGTATGTACTCTACTGTAGGTATGTATGTATATGTGACCGGATTTGGGAAAACCCGGCACTTCGCGCATTTTTGAATGTGCATAATTCAAAGATGCATATCTCGTGAACGCTGTACGCTATCTAAATGAAACATGGATTGTTTATACAGGAGGTGTTGCTGCAGCAATAACCTGGAAATGAAGCCATTCAACCACACCACAAGGAAGATACGTGGCCGAATTTGCGGAACATTTGATCGTACCGCGATTTTTGAAAGATAACGGTCCTATTAAGGCGCGTATCACAGAAATGGAGAGAGCTGCAGACCTCTAGCGTGGGATTCCTTTAGTTCAAGGTTGGTACTTGTACTCTACCAAGAAGCGCTCTAACGGTTGTCGAAATATGACAGCTTAAAAATTAGCAAAAATTGAAAATTTCGGGAAAATGCGCAAAGTGCCGGGTTTGCACAAATCCGGTCACAAATTTCCCACTTCACCCTTGTTTTTATAGTAACAAGTGGGATTTATATATTCCATATACTGACAGGAAGTTGTTCATATACCACACTCACGCGTTGTTAAGCGCACTTCGCTCGCTCATAAGCGCATATTTGCTGTTAGGCGCTGATTTGATTCTGTTATCAAAATATTTTTTATTAAGTGCACCTTTATAGACATAGTGCCCTCGAACGATACTCTCGAATCGAAAACAAAACTCCTGTTCCAGCTGATCTCTGACAAGGACCGTACGTACTTCAAATAAAGCACACTCCTATTTAATATTCGTAATTAAGCGTAACTAGTTGTTAGGCGCACCTCGCTATTAGGTGCTCATTTCCTTCCTGTGGAAATACAAGCGCATGCGCTTAACAATGCGTGAGTACGGTACTCCAGCCCTGAGGGCATATACAGCTTGTGCATACATGTTCCAGTCACGTATGCAACATAATGCCACAGTTCAGGATTGAGAGATAGCATATGGCATTGCAAACCACCACGAGTCTCCATAGCATAGTGCGAAAGCCGTTTGTTCAGGAATTGGGCGTCTTCCGATAATTGTTGGAAGGAGCTGGGTCATAGGTATAGGGTCGGTGCTGATTATGCCACTTTCGCCACTCGCTATCGAGAGTGCTTTTCCGTGTGTAGCCAGCTAACAGTTTCTCAGCCTCTTTGTCATTTATGCGAAGCAACTGTTTTGTCTGCAACACTCTGTCCACTCAGGCAGACCAAGACTTTGTGAATTAGCCAACTGTACGCTCAATGCCAACGACTACTGTTGCCATGTTGCATGTTGCTAGGGACCCAAGAACCAATCCGACAAGGAACAGAACAGATCGACAGCGGTAGCCAGGGATTTATGGCCATAAACAGCCCTTGCCCTTGGGTTAGGGCAGTTTATGGACCATAAATTCCTGGCTATCGCAGTTTATCTATTACATATGCCCCTACAGGTAAACTCTGATATCTAGTCCTCTTGGTCTGATCTGTGGTTCAGGTCACGTACCTGATAGTCATTTTCTGCTGTTTCCACCATCTTAACAAACTCCTTAGCAGTGCTGTCCTCATTCTATAGGAATAAATACATGTAGGCATCAAGCGTCAAGTTCTCTTCACCATTCAGACCACCCTCTGCCCACTTTCTATACACAGTCTACACTAAGGGGTCAGAGTATAACAGTGTTATTGCACCCACATTCATTGTTGATGTTATCTTTTGTACAGTCCAATTATGTATATGAACATGGGAAGATAAGTATCTCATGTATAGTGAGGCAAACTGCTTTTTATTATTGTAGTCTGATAAGTGGATTTATGCTATGCAAATCACCAATGGAATGGTTATGAAATGGCTCAGCAGTTCTGTAACATGTGGGTTGTGCACCAAAGTGTATAAAATTCAAAGATGGCTCTCAGAGCTCAAAACGCTGTATCTCTGCCAGGAGGTGGTGGATTGCTGTAAAAGTTGGCATACATCTGGAATGAAGGCCGAAGTCTACAAAGTTAGTATAGTTGAGTGCCGCTCAGCTGGCTAGGTTCTGCTGCTGTGGGCAAGCAACTTTGAATTTGTACATTTTGATGCAAGACAGATCTGCAGATCCAGCGCTCTACTACAGATGAAAGTGTAATATATCCAAGCCAGAACATTGTAGCACCAGGATATAAAGATTCAATTTTTCTGAGCGACTGCTGCTGATACCTTAACAGCAGAAAAGTTGGATATATATTGCTCTATCGCTTGCCGCTCAACGTCAGCCATCAAGAAACAGATACATGTACTTTGGGTATGCCCACATGCCAAACAAATTTAACCCCTACTGATAGAGGGAAAGGTCCAGGAAACTACACTGCTTCCCAGGATAATTTCCAAACCCATGTAATGTGTGGATCTTGACATACATGTATCACATGACTTACGCCAGACTTGAAGGATTCTTTGCACTCCTTGCTGCTCACCAACTGGACATTGCCATCTTCATAATAGTGGACCTACACATGGCACAGTGAATATTAAACTAGGTGCTCCTGAACCTGCTGTAACTATACTGTAGTTCCATTCTCCTATATGCGTCATGCAATTTCACACATACACGTACGTAGTATGGTGTGTGTTACTAGTATGCTTGCAGCTTGAGGACTCTAATAAGTATTCCGCATAAGTCTTGCTCCCTAAGAGCCTCGTTCCCAGGTCATGCAGTCAGAGAAGTGGCCTGGTATCTACTGTTAGTGCCTCAAGATTTCATGGGGTATCGTACTACGTGTTGATACTTCTGGTTCATTGTTCAGTTATGTATCTGTTAATGTGTCTGTGATACAAAATACAGTATGCTTTGAGGCAATACTGAGATATATGTAGTTTTTTGCTAGGTAGATGCCTAGAAAACGATTGTTAGTTGAGTCTTTGATCCTCTTTGCCTTTGAAAGGCCCAGAAGGCCCGATCTAGAATCGCAAATAGAACAGCTCACAGCCATGCCAGAGAAGAGAGGTACTTCGAATTTCTACAGTAAGACAGCTACCACAGTCTGAAAATTATAAGTCCTTAAACCATAGTAATTGTACAAAACATCAGAATCACATTTTTTCCCAGTTTCTAGTTTTTCCGCTTACTATATTCATATACTGCCTCCGCATTACTCTTTGCCATGTGACTGAGTCCACTTACGGATACATTTACTGACTGATTTCCGTAAATTCTTGCACATGTGTAAACAGTATAATACCAGGCCACTTCTCCAACTGCGTAGCCTGGGAATGAGGGTAGCTCCCCAGGAATCATTATGTACAGTGCTGTATAACAGTAAGCTCAATACTAATATGTATTCAGCACAAGTCTTGCTCCCTAGTTGTCCTATTTCAACTGCTGGCAACCAGTGAAGACTCTTAAGGTGTCATGCAGTCAAGCGGTTAAAGCATTTGACTGTGGGCCAAAAGTCGCAGGTGTGAATCCCACCAGTTGCCTCCCAGGTAAAGTGTTTCTTACTCCTCCTCCCCCTTAGTCTTTGGCTAAAAAGACCTGGGGATAAAAATCAATACCACTCAACTTGAGTATGGTACATGACATTATCCACCGTATAGCACAAGGAGAAAAAATTTTGCGGATAGGTCATGCTAAGCATTTTACGGAAATAATTTTGCGAACCAAGGATTCTTGGTAGCCATGCCCATTCGTTGCTATTGTAGTAGCGGATAGTTGCAGCTGTGATGTGCATGCTCTGCTGCTCGCTTCCCTATTTCAGTTTTCTATTCTGATGTGAACTTTTGTGTACAGACCTCTTTTCGGCATTTAATGGAGCTGAAGCCTGCATCTAGACAAATCCGTGAAAACCACGCAAAGCATGCACCTCAATAATTTGGCTCTATACGGTATACACACCACAGAAAATTAGAGTTAATTGCCTACCTGTACTCTAAGAGTACCCTTGAGCTCCCCTGAGCCTCCTGGTGAGAAAGAGTAGATCCATTCCGATCTCCAGCGACCATTCCTGATGTTGATGGATAAAGCAAAGTTGCTACAGATCAAGCTTTTAGACATATTGTTATGAACAGTAATTATGGAATACTAATTACTTGAGTGAGAGTTACTACAGTGTAGCTCCACTCCTATTTTAGCTTCTACACATCAAGTACTCCCAGTACAAAACGATGGCTGGGTTCATTGTTAAGGCTCTGGGGTACTGCACAATACAACACAATTGTGGGGTAATTACGCCATAATAAGCATATACTGACCCACCTACTTTCATACAGACCAGCTATGGATTTCAATCAGTACTACTTCCAATCAATACCCATCAGTGCCAAACTTTCATGAAGAAAAAAGCTTTTAGACTGCACCGTAGTCACTCAGATTTGTTTAAAAGTAGCCTTGGCACTAGAACCAGTATGGCACAGGCATATGTTCTGAGAACTTTGAACATGAATTAGATCTTAATGGTGAGATCTTTGGTGTGAAACAAGACTGATATTTCATTAGCCTTGTTCCCGGGCTCTCCTGACTCAATGATGCAGAATGGAACAGGAGAGGATGGTATGTTCTGTGACATAATTACACAAAAACACAGACGTGATAGACACTTTTATCTGACTTTGCTGGCGGTGCTGGGTGTCAGACAATTAAAGCTAAATTCAGACAAGAAGCCTGAAAAAGGGTGAAAGCTACTACCAAGGGTACTGTCATGAAGGGTTTGTAAGTTGAAAACGTCAAGTAATACTAGCTATCTTACGGTTTTATCCTGATATCCTGTCACAGGTACTCTGACTAAAATGAACTGTTTCACTTTAGCCTTGTCTGACACCAAGCACCGCCAGCAAACTCAAGACAAAACTTCAGCTGCTGTCTATCACATTTATATCGCATCCATACTTTCACGTAATTATGTCACAAAATGTACCCGGCTCTCCTGTTTCATACTGCATCATTCAGTCGGGAGAGCCTGGGAGCGAGGCTAATACTCTAAACTCCAGCTGGGACAGCTCTTGTTTGACATCCTGAGAGTCATCCAAGCCACTGCTCAGCAACAAGTAAGGCCTTGCTAAAAGCAGCTAATAGGCTGTATCCAAAAGTGGTCCTAGGTGCCAGACTCCCCCTGTGTGTGTACTGCAAGCAACAATCGCCGGGGAGGTTCGGCATCAAGAGTCCTCCAACCTACACACACCTACAGCAATAGTGCTGACACAGCATTTTGCTGCGCCTCCAGTTAGCAGTCACAACATCAAAACAACAGCATATGTAGTGCTATCTACACATCTTTCGCCGCCTAGGTAATGTCAGTGGCGGACCTAGGATTTTGAAAAGGGGGGTTCCAGTATTACTGGCAGTGGAAGCAATGGGGGGGGCTGAAGTTTAAGGAGGCAGGCTGCGGTAGTGCGCTCACCTGCACAAAGCATGGAAAACGTTTTCACTAAGCTTTTTAAAGGCGTCAGGAGTCGCTCTCATGGGGTCTTTGCAAATCAATACTCATGCAGCATAAGGCCTTACAACCTCACTAACTCACTGTAAATCTGCTCGTCCGCATACGCAGTTATGTTGTGCAGACTTACTAAGTATATAGTAAAAACAAAGATAGCCCTTCGAAAGAGGGGTTCCATGGAACCCCCTCTAGATCCGCCACTGAATGTAGTATGATGTACATTGTACCTTGGCCTACAAACCGTCAGCAGCTCCACTGGACTGGTAGACTACTGTCACATGGTAACAGTAATATGTGCACATACAAACACCAGCAATCTTAGTACCAGCCGGTCACACAAGTGAAGCGTGTGCCTGGCTGGTATCAAGCAGCTGCAGACCCTTAGTGACAACACTAGTGGCCATATCTGTCAAACTCTTCAATAGCAATGGGAATTCACACTCTTAGCAGAAGTGTAAGAAGTATTTTTATGCCGCAATCATAGGCATAAACGAAAGTTCTTTACAGAAACAGATGTGTTGTAAATTAAACCTATACACATTTCACTGTCACACTCACTACTGCTGTTATTGCCATGAGACACACAGTCTCATGCAGTACGTATCCCAGAACCTCTACTACGTGGCTATAAGATAGTAATCTGCATACAAGTGCCTACCAAAAGTTTTGTGGACTGAATTTGTGATCCTCAAGGCAGGATGTCAGCTTGATAGTGTTTCCAGACGATGAGCCATACACCTGCAAGGAGAACGGCGGGTTGATGCATTGCAAACAAAAAAACAGAAGTGAAGACAATTGAAAGAATATTCTGCAACATTTTACGATGAAAGACAATGTTTGCATGTGAATAAAGTGATCAATAGGCCTCAGTACAGTTACTTTAGTACAGCATGAATTTGGAAAAGAGGCTACAATAGACAATATTCGGTTAAGCATTTTTCTACTATATATAGCGCATATCTACTCCATTTAATGCCCAATACGTTCTTTGAAACAAATCTTTCTGTGTGTTCTAATAGTAGATACAAGTACTTACATGTATTGCTGCCATAGCAGCAGAAATGCCTGATGTCACCAAATCTTTAAGTTAGTTACCGTGGATACCTGACCTTGAGAATCAGGAATGGTGGATTAAAAGCTTTTGTACAGCAACTTGTACATTACGTGTTCCCTTTATCTGCCTTTGCATAAACATGTATTCTTCTCAAAATCGATCATTTTACAGGAATTACATGTATGTAGAGGGGAAGCTCAGAAAACAAGGTAACAATCACTTCCCTACACTGCGAGTACATACTAACTCTCCATTCTCATTCCTATACACATGCAGTAGCTCACAGTGAGGACACCGTTGGGGTAGTGATCCTTGGTGTATACTTGCATGGCCTTCTCCACCGCTGCTCTATACGGCTCAGCTCTTTCATCCACTGAAGTTGGATGGGGATCACTGGCCTCCTGCAGACACAGCAAAAAATTGTTCAACCTACCAAACAGTTAGTTATTGGGACATGTGCACTTTCGTTTCATTCAAATTCCCTTACACTACCCATTTACAGGATGCCTGATTCAAGAATTGGAAAAACTAGTTATGCATTTTTCATGCCAGTTATCCTGGGCTATGTGTAACAGCAGGTCAGGCCAAAGCTGTAAAACTTAAGAGTATCTATATACCTTGTATGGCCTTATAGCAAAAGTGTTAACTCAACAAGTTCATCTTTCATAATTTGTCTCCAAATTAGCAGCCTTGTTCCCAGGCCAGGTTCAAAAAGAGTGGGCTAGTATCCAGTGTTTGGGCATACACGGCTCCCCAGGGAAACTAATGCATTACGTAATATCCACACATTATTGTTTGTTCACAATTTGTTCTGTGGTAGATAACCAGCTATTGTTTATCATCCTGTGTAGAAGACTCAAAAGTGATTGGTAGTTAGATTCTGTATTTTCTTTAACCTTGAGGTTCTGTAGTGTGAGCAAACTGCTGCCATAGGAAAGTCAAGAGGTGCTTCTGTCTCTTTTGCAGTAAGACGGGTAAGCCTTTTGGGCAATTACTGGTCTTGTTGCTTTCTAGGCTAGTTGTAAGGCCACTTCAGCTCTAAACCAGCAGTCTCTAGTACCTCCACTTACTATAACTGTCTGTCTCTGATACTTAGCACCACATGACTGGAGTAGTTTACAGATTCGTTTACTGATCCTTTTCCATAATTTCTTGCATATGGGCAACATGCACTCTTTCACAAAACTATGCTACCCTCTTGTAGACATACAAAACAGCAAACAAACAAACCTAAAAAAATTTAAAGCTGTTAGGCACATGCACCTGGCTGGTAAAAAAAATCCAGTCATTACAAAGGCATAAATTGTGTAGTAATGAACTGGCTTCATACATGTAACTAGCCCAGGAGAAACATTTACATGTACTGTAGGTGGCCTACAATCCAGCAAGTTCTATACGTATGGTTTACAGTGACAGATATTGGATACTCCTATATAGAATAATTAGTGAGACCCACCTTTCGCAAGTGATCATATCTGAAGGACCTCTTCCCTCGGGGGTCCAAGAATCTGGATCCATCTAGTTTTCCGTGGGGGGTCACTAATACCTGCACATAGGAAACAGAAACAACAAAGTAAGTTGGAGCTGGTAAAGCAATTGACTAGGTAGCTACACGCACAATCTAGTTCATGAATTGATTAAGTACACAACACTCAGTGTGTGAAATTAACGGTCGCCACGTCGCCATTGTCGACCAAAAAACACTGTCTAGCGACTTACTTTTCATTTCCCAGCACCATCCTGGCGACTCGCATTTATTTGGCCAGTTCAGCGTGAACGCGGCGTTATCGCGTTACAGTAATTGATAGCACGTGACGGTTGAGCTGACTCAGCTGCATGAGCACGAGGGAAAGATGACTTTGGAACAGTTTGGATTTGTGAAGCACTCTGCTACTACTAGTTCTGCTGCTGTCTCTATACAAAGCGCCACAGATGCCTCAAGTAGCGAACAGCCTACTGTGCTGCCCTCGAAAAGGAGGCACTTCAACAGTGAGTGGGCTGAGGGGCGCGAGTGGTTACAGCACGACAAAGAAAATGGCGTGATGTTTTGTGAGTGGTGTCGTTGCTTCGATAGAAACGAGCATAGGAACCAGTTTGTGAAGGGATGCATATCAATGATTGGCGTAACAGGCTACGTCCGAACACTCTCTCGCAGCTGATGCTAATCAAGCTCAATGGACCTGCTCATTTGGATAGCTTTGATGCTCAACCAGCTATTTCTGAATGGTGGAAGGCTGGTGTAAGATCCCGTCGGCCTGCCAGCAAGCCATATGGACCTAGAACAAAGCCTGACAGTGAGTTAGAAACTGACAGCTCAGAAAGTGACTGACTGTATTTCCTTATGGTTGTGTAATAATAATATTACTATGTGACTGTATGAATATTGATGTCATTATGTATGTAACTGGACAGTGGTGTAAATTGGTTATGCACCAAAAAACGTGGCGACCAAAAGTTTGCAATGGCTACTTGATCTTGAAGTTAGTGGTCACCACTGGCGACCTAGCTTTCATTCTTAATTTCACACACTGAACACTGAGGATGCATAATATCACGCACTACGTGGTTGGTACTTCATTGTAGACTCATTCCTATGCAAATTTGCTTCATGGGCTTATTTTTCTTCAATGCTTACAGCAGAAGTGAGGAGGCAGCTTGGACGATTTTATCATATGGTGTGTATTATATCCGCAGAAAGTGTGGGTGCTTTTGCAGAATGCTCTGATCTTGCTACATGCAGCAGGTAAATAGATACTGAAATCTTGTTCAAGGAACTGTTTCGGATGAAAGATCCACAGTAAAAGTGGGGGCCAGTTTTGCGCCACCACCATGGCACAATCTACAGTTTTGGACTACGTAGCTGTCTACACAGAGCCTTGTTTCATGCGCCACAACCTCTAAAAGAAGTAGCTTGCCTGTCTGTGTTGCTTAGACGGCGAAAGAGTGGTAGGTAGCGATGATAGTTCTGTCTTGGCAAGTTCTGATTGCTAACTGGAAGCGCACTACGAAATTGCTGTGTAGCACTCACTTGCAATTGGCTCTTTTGAGTATCTCTTCACTCTCACTGCTACTCATGTGACTTTAAGCAAGACCAATGGCTGTTTCAGGTCAGTGAGAGCACTAAGTACACGCAGTTTTGACAGTGCATTACAGGACTAGTTAGTACACTCAGGCAACACAGTAACAGCCTCGGCAGATAATGCACTCGCCTTCGCGTTGTACATTATCTGCCGAGACTATATTGCCAAGTGCACTAACAAAAACCCCGCAATGCACTGCCAACTGGTATCTGAACGTTAGTTAATCAGGACTCCACTTCCATTTTTACCAGCCGGGCGGGGGCGAAGCGCGCACCCGGCTGGTACTAAGATTACTATGGGAAGTTTGGAGGCTCAATTGGCCAAGGTACGTCAAGCTAGCTTATGTTGCATAGACAGCGACAATAAAATGGTAGTTACCAATAACAATCCTGTTTTGGCAAGTTCTGGTAGTTAACTGCATGGAAGCGCACTACAGAATCGCTGAGTCAACACTTTCGCTGTTAGCCGTGCAAGATGAGACATCTAACCAAGCTCATCCATTCTATAGCTACTGGACTTATCTGTTGCTAAGTGCAGTCACTATTTATGTAAACATGAAACCCAGTCAGCTATGATTTGTTCTAACAGTATGTCATCTTGTTGAATCACTAGTAGTAGAAAATATTGTGGTGTGGCATGATCAGAACATTCCACAACACTCTCTGCAGATATGTGTAGGCAGAGACTAACCAAAGAATGAATTCACTCTTACGCTTAACGTTAGACACAGCTTTAGCCTCATAGACAAGCTCCAAAGCCTTGTTAGGAAACTCCCAGGCTCCACTCCACAGCTTTTGTTTGCATGTTATGAAGGTTTGGAGAGAACTTTGATGGCTTTATTTTATTATGTGAAGTGTGTCACCAAAAGTGAAACACTGACGTTGTAATGCACTAGACTCACCAAATCTTCCCCAACTTTGGCAGGAGTGAGTTGCTCTGTATTATACTGACTGAAGGCACTAGGGACAAAGATATATATACATGTAGCAGTGACTATTATATGGATCAAGCATAGCACACACCCTCCTCCCTATACACATATACATGCACAACTAATTAAGGCGAGACTGAGAGATCCCCACGTAGAAGGATTAGTGTCTGTTAGTATGGGTAATCACATGGACTTGAGTGCAATTTGACACTGATAGTCTTTCAATAGGCACTCGTAGATGCCCAGGAAGTGATTGTTAGTTTGAGTTCTCGGTCACGTTTGCCTCTGAAAGGCCTAGAATGCCCAATCTGGAATTGAAAATCTAGCAGCTCACAGTCACTTCCAAATTTGATGGTAAGACAGCTATATACCAGTCCTAGCAGATAGGTTATTTTACTCTATTCCTGATTGGTCATAAATCCATTTCGGTTGTTACGAATACATTTCTGTAAAATTCTTGTGCATATGCAAACAATGCGTACTAAGCCACCCTTTCATGGACCAGAAGCAGGGCTTGTAGCATCTTTCACAATTCTTGAGTGGATTTGAGAAAAGGGACCACTTCGTGCATTTCTGTAAAATTTTCAATTTTTGCCAATATTCAAGCTATCATATCTCCACGTCCAGTATCGCGACATAAATGATTCTTGGTACAGTACAAGCACTAGCCTTCAACTAAAGAAATCCCACGCTAGAAGTCTGCAGCTCTCTTCGTTTCTGCGATACGTGCCTTAGTAGCATCGCCATTTTTGAAAATCGCCACGCGATCAAAAATCCCGCAAACTTGGCCCTGTATCTTTCTAATGGTAAGGCTGAAAGGCTTCATTTCCGGGTTATAGCTGCAGCAACGCCTCCTGCATAAACATCCCACGTTTCATTTGGATAGCGCGTAGTGTTCTGAAGATACACATCTTTAAAGTACACACATTTTAAAATGCACGAAGTGGTCCCTTTTCTCAAACTGCTCACCAGTATGCATCCATCTCTACATGCGGTTTGAGCTACAAACTTGCATGTGTGTAGTACATGTACATTGTACACAGATAGGCAGAAAATACCTTGCAGCTCCCTCCTTTAGCAGTGTGTCATTGTCCAACAAAACTCGCACATCTGTGAAAGAAACAGTAAACACACTGTAACATTATGTACAGCAACCTACCAAAGCACTAGGCAGTAAGGGCCAGGCCTTTGCCTGCCAGAAATGTTAGAGTAAAGGCACACTGCCTTGTTGTATGAATTGTAATAGGAAGGCTAATTGAGCATTGTTAAAGACAGCACAGGAGGTTTCAATCCGAGGAGCTTCGACAAAATAAATTGTGATACGTGCTAAGGTGTGCTCTGAAGAAACAGGAAATGGATGTTGAAAAACGACATAATGAAACAACGTTGATACAGTACTGCTCATGAGTAACTTAACAGCACTCGCGAGTCGCTCGTGTGTCACTCACGAGTACATGCACTCGCACATGCGTACGCGAGTACTCGCACACGCAGTGCACTCGCGAATCGCGATCACACTCGTAACTTGAAACGATGCGTGATTTACTAGTTGCAAAATAAAAACTACATGTAGCATTTGAGTCACTCACGAGTGGACACGCGTGGACTGATAAGTTGCTCGTGAGCAGTACTGTATTTCATATCAGCCGGCTATCGTATAATAAATCATCCAACTGAAGGTTGTACTCAGCAACAGGCTAAATGCAACTGTGAACGGGTCAGCCTTCTAGCGAAAGTGCTGACTCGGCAATTTCGTTGTGTACTTCCAGATAACTACCAGAACTCACCGAAACAAAGTATTATAACCACTTACCACTTCTTCGCCATCTAGGCAACACAAAACTAAGCCAGCTGGATGTACTTTGGCCTATCCAGCCTGCAAACTTCCACTGTGCTCGTGAGTACATACAGTGGCATAGTAACGTAATGACATAATTTTGCACACGTGATAAATGCGGACGCACAAACAAACAAGCAGACAAACACAGGAAAAGTAATCCTAGGAACCACCCAAGCGCGTGTTTTGTGCACACCCAGCTGGTACACAGTCGGGCGATCACTAAATTCTGATCGTAGTGGTAGCTAAGGTACATGAATATGCGAGTCATTAAATTACTGTGTACATGCAGTATGCGTGTACGTGTTCGAGTGCATGTACGTGCATGTTCATGTGGGACACACATCCGATTTGCATGTGCATTCAAGTTGCCCGTGAGCAGTACTATAGCAGTAATCATTCAGTTCAGCTTCATGCACAAGGCACTACATACATAAATGCGCATTACACATTCTACTATATGAGAGATGGTACCAATACATGTACACTACCATCTAAGAGACACTCACCATTGAAAACTTCATTAAACTCTCCAGGAGGGGCACTCTTAATGAAGTTGGACACTATCCGAACCTGAGGGTGCACAACAAGAAACATCATGCACTAATAAAACATCATCACCAGGATTTACACGCTCACTGACAGATTAGTTACCATTCCCTCTCCATTCTTGTATAAATGGAGGTGGTATGCCTCACTCTTCATGAACAATTTCTTACACTATAATGTTGGCTCCACTGTGTGTTATAACAGGAGTGCTGCTAGTAAAATAGCAGATGGCAATACAGAGTACATTACCAGACAATAGGATGATGGTGTTGCACACAGAGTGGGTTAAAAAGTTACAGGTACAGGTGCTAGTAAACCACATCACAGATTAGAGCATTGTGTGGTGTCCTAACCTATCAATCAATATCATCTTGTGGAGGCACACTACAATATTTCGCCCACTTGACCCAACAAGCTAAAAATAGGTGGATATGCATACACGTATATACACCATATACACCTGTTAAGAGTCTAGCATGACTGCCCCCTCCCAGAAAGTTTTCATTGTCTAAGGTTGATTCTGAGGTCATTTTGTTACTATTTGCTTGCACGAAAGCCATTTAAAATGTTGTCTGTCCACCAAAAGCAAATGGAAGTACTAACCTATCCTAACATTTGTACAACGAAAAGTAAATAAATGTTAGTTGGTATATAACATAATTCAACAATCCATCGAAGTGGTTCTGATTATCTTTCAAACTTCAAACCACGCACAGATTATAGCAGGTACCCAAGGTCATGCAAGCCTAATGTATAAGCAGTGCTACCAAGCGTAGTACTGCAACAGGTACATAATGTACGTATTTATCAAGAGATAAGATTGATATTTCAGATCTAAAAACCGTACAGCTGGGCATTTTTCACATAAATCATCCGACTGAAGGTTGTACTCAGCAATAGGTCAGTCCAAGCTAAACATGTAGAATGACTCAACTTGGTTGGATAGACTCAGCTTCCAGCGAAAGTATTAATACAGCAATACAGAAATTTCGCGTTGTGCTTCCAGAGCTTGCCATCACTATTTACCACTTTCTCGACATCTAAGCAAGCTAGTTTGACGCACCCTGGACTACTTAGCCTGCAAGTTTTCACTGTGCTCGTGCACAGTGACACAATGACACAACTTAGCACATGTGATAAGTGCGGATGAACACAGACAGATGTGGAAAATATAGAGTAATCTTAGTACCAGCCGAGCATGTGCGGCTAGTAGAATTACACCTTTGAGCAAAATTTACACACAGGTACACGTATAAAGACTCTGTAGCTAATTCGAATTTGATAGTGTTTTACAGGTGTACAGTTTTGTGGGCATATCACACAGAGACTCCACTAGCCCAGGAAGCCTCCTTAATCGTTAAAAGTAAAAGTTCGAAGATGGTATCCAGCCACAGATGACATTTTAAACATGTTCTCAGTCATGCTGAGAAAACCCTAATATGGTTTCAAGATGCTTGCATTAGCAACTTGACTATGGGGGAGAGCTCCTAATTGGTCATCCACTTAGCAAACTGTCATGTAGAAACGACAGAAGTGCATAACTTGATATCCAGTTATGTGACGGCACCAGTTGCAATAACAAGGCATGCTAGGCTCCATTACATGTGCGTAACAATGTCTGAACCGAATGCCTGTATAATAATCTACACAAAGAAGAACCAGTCTCATTATGATATCTTCCACATTCATTAGCTTTAATGCTTATATTCTGTACGGAACCTAAACCAGACAGGAATCCTAAGCCAGACATGACATTAATAGCAACTTCCCTCGGCAAGCTTGTGTTAAGCATAATTCTCAGGCCTAATTCAACCCTACCATTTACGTTGCAGCTATGGAGAATAAGCTAATTAGCCATGATCAACTCCCACTAAGAGCATTTACAAAACCATCTGGGCAAGGTGACATCATTATTGTTACCGTTATACCAAGTGTAGTTGTACTGTAATGTAACACTTCTACATGTAGCTGTAGTAAAACTGCAAAGTTAAGTCTGTTCTACAACATTATAGATGCTGAACATAGCCTGGATATCAGTGCAAAATGACTACAAAGCAAACTTTTTGGGGCTTCAGGACAAAGCCACACCTATACAAATGTATACAAAAGTATAGTTTGTAGTACACACCAGAGGTTCATTTAGAAAAATCCACAATCCACGTCCGATCTTCAGTTGTATCCAGCCAGAAAACATTGTGCTAATGATTTTTCTCCCATAGCCTGAGGCTAGAGCAATTACCCAATATTAAAAAATAGCCCTAGGCAATGTGTGTAAGGTTTGAAGCTTCTTTCATGTATTACAGTTGAGGTACAGCAAAAAAAAGTATATTTTCCTTCCACTAAGTAAGGCACCAACCATTAGAGAACAATTAGTGGGCGTGGCAATAAATATAGGGAGCATGTTGATGATAACAACTTCCCTTGATGCCTAGGTGCTAATTCACAGACAGCTACATGTATGCTATTACATGACTATAGAATTATGCAAGAACAGGCTCATGTCAGAATGTCATTTTGCCAGTTGTCATCCATGACTGCTACATACAAATGCACGGAAAATGACAATGAAGTAACTACAATGGTCCATTACTCAAGTCACCATGTCCCAGCAGGATGGAACAAGGAACAAAACAGTGAGGCAGATAAGTTACTTCAAACTCCTCAAAGATAATTGGTCGGCTTGTTTTACAGTACACTCCTGCAGCCCACATGCATAATCAAGCATGTTAAGCAGGTTCTCCCCGTAATTTTCTGATTTTTTGAAGGGGAGTCAAGGAGAGAGCCTGAGGACGAGGCTACTTGAGATGTATACATGCATGTACAAAAATTTAATGAGGGATGCTTTCCAGTACATTACCCACAATTCATCCAACTGAAGGCTGTGGTCAGCAACAGATCGACTGACTGTCCCATTTTATATAATTTATAATGAAAGTGCTGACTCAGCTATTTCAAGTTAGTTGTAAAAATGGGATCACTACCAAGTGCTCCTATGCTACCTAGCCTCGTACCTAGGCCACACCCCCTGAAAGATCCTCTGTTTGCTGTTTGTGCATGCACTTAATTTCCAAGAATTCTGAGAATTTAGGGTATTACTGTATCGTGTCCGTGGTATGATTACGTCATGTTCACTTACAACTCTGCAAATGTTTCCATGTCACAAAGTTGTAAATGAAGGCAGCAGGTTTTAAAGCCTGCAGCAATGGTTTTTGGCAAGGCAGATGCTTTTAATCTCGGATCTGGCCTTCTAGGCTTTTCACGGGCAAAAGCAGGATCGAAAATTTGAACTACCGATCACTATCGAGCAGCTCACAGTCACTGCTAGGAGAGAAACGCTTCTGAATTTCTGTGGTAAGATACATGTAGCTACCAGATAGAGATTTACTATTCTTGACTGGTTAGAAAGCAATTTTAGTTGCAAAAAGTCAGAATCAGGTTGATTTCTATACGTATACTGCCTCTGTACTACTCCTTGCTATGTGACTAAGATTGTTTATGGATAATTTTACTGACCCTTTTCCACACAATTAGAAATTTGTTTGTGCATGCGCAAATAGTGGAGACTAGGCCACTATTTCTTAGGGGGTGTGGCCTGGGGACAAGGCTTCTATGCAACACAAAGCTAACTTAGCATGCATATGACGTATAGTACCTTGGCCTATTAGGCCCGCAAACTCCAACAGCCTCCTTAGTGCTTGTGGCTCCAGTGGCATAGTAGTGCAATGACGTACATGTAACTTAGCGTATATATGTGATAAGCGCAGACAAACACGCAGACAGACATGGGAAACACAAAGCAATACTAGTACTAGCACATGCTACATACGCACCTGACTGGTTACGTCACTCCAATATGATTTTTAGTGTCTGCTCACCCGTCTGCATGCTATTGTGGGGCCGCTCAAATTTTACAATTATTACCCGAATCCATTATTGCATATGCACATGAGCCTTTTCATGTTCCCAAAATAGTTGCAGCATGGTTGCTGCATCATCTTTCTCCCAGACCTGGAATATTCTCAACAGTAACAACGAAGCAGCTACCGTTAGCACCTATTTTCAGGCGGTCGCACTACCATTGCTGCTGTAGAGCACAGCATGAGCACACATTCGTTTGTTACGTTTGATAATGGAACAATGGCTATGACCCGCCCTTCTGCATCACTTCCTGAAAATCATGCGAGCAGAAACTAACAATCATATTGGAGTGGCCTTACTATTACAACACTAATTAAGATTGGCATTTCAGGCACACCTATTTGGAACTAATATGAATGTGGGGTCGTAACAATGACGCCAAAGTTTGACACGCTCTTACCAATCTAACAACTGCACAGACTTAAACTAAATGAACACAAACGTGGACAAAGCTTAACCGAAAGTAGTCCCGTGGGACAGGCACTGAAAGGCGGAAGCACAGCCTGGTGACTCATCACCCTTCCATAATGCAACTATTGAAAAAGCTGACAAGAGTCACCAGGAACTAGTCCATTAAGTAGGCATACACCCACTACGAAGGAACGTTAATTGTGTCCTGGGGGGGGGGGGTTGCAGTTGAGTAATTGCATCTGGGGGTTAACCCCCCCAAAAAATGCATCCTAGGGGGTATAAATGCACAAAGTGATTGTGTCTAGGTTAGAGCAACCTCTTTAATTGTGTCCGCCGGGGGTTATACCACTAATTTGCTGTCCAAGGGGAGAAATTGAAATCTGCTCATGCACAGGGGGTGTATACCTATTCGCCCCAGACTGTTCTCCCGCCTGTATAGTCTGGTCTGCAATACCAAGCTGAAAGCTTAAGTGTCTCTATGTAGGCAAACCACATCTACTGCAGCATTACTTGCCCAGTCAAAATGAACCTCACTTCAATCCACAAAACTTTCCTAGTCCTAGCAAATGCCAATACCACCGATTTTCTTATACTTGGGTGTGGAGCAAGTGGTTCATTCACGTCATTTTCTTCACCTTTTCATGGTCGGGTATCTGCTCGCTGTAATCTGCCATCTTACTCCCCAAACGAGCACTGCCTTCGTCTCGAAAACCGTCCCCAACTTCAAGATAACCGGCCTTTCTACAACGTCAGTAGCTACCAGCCAATTATATCATCACGTGCACTTCCCGTAAATCCAGGCTTGCCTTTGCAGTCCCATTCTCAAAACTCGGCGATTGAGAATGAGACTCTGCAATATCCTTGAGTCCAGTCTACCCGCCCCCCATGCCACGCCCCGTGAACGTCTGCACGAGACTAAGTCCAGTCTGCACGATCTGCCGGAGTTGCGAATCGAAGCCATGGCAGAAGGAGTGACTGATCCGTCTCTTACGCAGCCAGAAGAGAGTGAGGTACTAAAAGAGCAGGCAGTAACGGACGAACTTGCACAGATTGCGGCTGAGCAGCAGCAGGAACTTGAGGAAGGACCCGAGTCACTCCCAGAGGAACCAGCCACTGACCAGAGTTTAAGCCAAGAAGACACTCTCATTAGCGTTTGGAATGGACTGCGGTTGTATACAAAGACATGGGAGCCTACTGGAACGCCTGTGTAAGAATGCGTATGCAGCAAGCATCAATCGGAATAAGGGCTATGACAGGAGGGATATGCTGCTGCTAGTATGTTCTGCACTATGTCTAGGCCCTCCCCCACCCCATCTCAGTCTTTCCACAGCCCCTTCCGTTGTACTAAAAACATACTGCTCATGCAAAAGTTTTCCTGTGTGAAGGAAAGACTTCCCCAATACTTGAGATTTTGCCTTTGTGTTGAGGCAGAGAACTATGCCCAGTCCAAATATTAATATTAATTTGGACATTGAGGCCAGACCTACTTCATTTTTGGTTGCTCAAGCTAAACTGACCCAGTGTAAGGCAAAAAAAAAATAGAAATGAAAGTCACAAATTGTCCTCAGTGTTCACATTCTCCACTGTTCTCTCCACAAACGGCTGTTCTTGTAGCCTTGATAATAAATTTCTGAAAAATGAATAGCTCATAATTTTTTGATTTGTGCAGTTCATTCAGCGATTTTAGGCTACTGTGTAAGCAAACGTCAAATGAGACAATTTACTTTTTTTATTTTGGAAAATCAAAATTTTGACCCGCGGGACTCAAGCAACAAAAGATAAAGTAGGTCTGGCCTAAATAATGCCAAAATAAACAGGCCAGATGTGTAGAGCAGATTAGTTTTTTTTTAAATGGAGGAGAAAATTACCCCTACATGTACCTCGTTCAACAAGTAAGATAGTTATACCATATTGGAGGAGAAAATTACCCTACATGTACCTCGTTCAACAAGTAAGGTAGTAAGATATTCCATATGGATGTACCTAATCTTTTATCAACCATGGAGAAAACACAACTGCTGCCAAGACACATCTGAGTACAAAGATCTTCCTCATTGTTAGCTGTTTGGTTTGCAGTTGCAACCTCTTTTGTGTGGGAGTCACTACTCAATATCATTATTGCAGTGATAAGCAGAGTATCTGTACATATGTACACAAATGTCACTAAGCTGTCTGAGAAGAATTATTATACAAGCCACAAGCGCAGCTGTTTCCAGTGTACCTAACCTAGTACCCAGGCCTTCCATGCCCAGATGTTATGGCTGTGAGATAACATCTGGGCGTGGAAGGCCTGGGTACGAGGTTAAGTGTACCTAGTGATCCAAGTAGCAGAGGCCATCGAGCCATTAAAATAACATGTATTTGAATATCCCAATTTTTATACCTTTCTCCTTCCCTTCTACCACAGGGCGCTGCTTTACGTGACCCACGGTGTGGGTGAGCACATGGGTCGATATGAGAAACTGGGGCAGTTCTTGGCTGAAAATGGTATCCTCGCATATGGCCATGATCATGGTAAGTGCAGGAGCACTTTATAGTATGTCCTTATGCCAAACTGCCATCTAATATCTCGGTGCAATGAAATATAGCCTGGTTCCCGGTGCAGAACCAGGCTAAATAGAGCAAATACTTTTGACCTATGAGGAAGATAAACCAACATACAGATACGTATAAAATGACATTCTACCATAGCATACAAATTTAAAGATAAGTGTATCATATACACAGCTAGGTGGTGGTGCAAAAATCTTATTGAACAATAATTTTATATTCCTCAGACACCAACTCACACTAAGCCATTAGTAGTTCATGCTTGGAATTATAGCTGGCTCTCGTTCTTGATGCTCGGCCTGTCAGCCGCCCAGAGCCTCGCTTTGTTTGCTTTGTGACAATGATTGAAGGGGTGGTGCTATCACTGTGAAATGAAATACCAGTATAGGAAATACAGAGATGTGTGACTTCTTGATCTTGGATTGTCCTAGTATAATTGTTTGTTCATCTTTTGCAGTTTCTGTGAAATACCTCTAAATGTTCAATAAAATAATTTTTCTAATTACCTCATCTGCAGTTGGCCATGGCAGGAGTGAGGGTGAGAGGGTGTATGTGGAGACCATAGACACCTATGTGGAGGATGTGATCCAGCATGTGGAACGGATGAGAGGGCAGTACCCTGACACACCTTCACTGCTCATGGGACACTCCATGGTGAGCACATTGTCTAATCAATATTGGACCAAAGTTTGTACTGTTATTATTCAATGGCTGGTATGTTATTACCAAGCATTGAATGTGGGGACTTGCATAATGCTAAGTAGAGCTCACCAAGATAGAACCATTGCCCCTAGCAGCCCATTTTTTTCAGCAACAGTAGTATTTACGATACTTAAGAAAACCTCCAAGTTTGGGGACCATAGCTAGTTTCATTGCTGAAATATGAAGGGCAGAAGTTAGAGCATTTCGCATACATTTTGAATGGTGGGGGTTAGCTTACACCCCACCATTTGGGAAATGCTAGCCTCGTCCCCAGGCCACTCCCCTCGAAGAGTGGCCGGGTATCAACTGTTTGCGCATACGCGAAATACCCCATGAAATCATGAGGTATTGTATTGTGTATGGATGCTGCCGGTTCCTTGTTCGGTTACGTATCCATTTATGTATTTCACAAAAGTGAAAAATGAAGACAGTAAGCTTTGAGCCGGTACTGACAGGTTTTTTTTCCGCTATGTACATGTAGGTACATGTACCTAGAAAGTTTTGAGTCTTTGATTCATCTTGCCTCTGAAAGGCACAGAAGGCCCGATCTGGAATTGAAAATCGAGCAGCTCACAGCTACTACCATGAGAGAGGCTCTTCCGAATTTTTGCGGTAATTAAGACAGCTATCAAACTCTTAGCAGATAGAAAATTACAAGTCCTTTTACTATTCTTGACTAGTTGTGTAGCCATTTCAGTTGTAGTAAATCAGAGCCAGATTTATTACCAGTTTCCACTTACTATACCCGTATACTGCCTCCATACTACCCGCTGCCACGTGACTGAGTTCGCATACAGATACATTTATTTTACTGACCATTTTCCATATATTCTTGTGCATGTGTGAACGGTACATGATATACCAAGGCACTTCTCCGACTGAATGGCCTGGGAATGAGGCTAGGGAAATGCTCCAAACTCTGCCTTGAATATTTCAGCAATGAAACTAGTTATGGTCCCCAAACTCGGAGGCTTTTTGAGTATCTGAAATAGTACTGTTGCTGAAGAAATTGGGTTGCTAGGGGCAACTGGTCTATTTTGGTGTGCTCTAATTAGCATTATTCCGGTCTACTCATTGTAGCACAATCTCAGCTAGAGATTCTGCCATCGATTTTGATAATAATATTATCAAAATCGATGGCAGAATATACTAGGTGAATGTAGCCTCATTCTCAGGTTCACATGCTTTAGCTAGCCTGGTACTTTTTTTCGCTTGTGTGATAAATAGGGTAGAAGGGAGGTAGAAGGGTAAAGATTTGCATGCGCAAAGACAGCTGCAGTTCTCAGACAAAGGAAGGCAGCAAATCTACACTTCTTGTAGCTACTCTTTGGAACCCATTTGTACATGTACCATAGACTCACCGCTGAAACAGTGTCACCAGCAAAAGATAAAGAATATGTAATACATAAATCAATTGTGTACAGTTATACGATGTATAGAGGGGAAATGTTATAGTCTGAGTACATGTACGTTAATGCTCTGAGTAAGCCGCTCAAAACAGTCATGTCTCTTGCTTATGGTGCTCCCGTTCTTGCTAGAGCCTGGCCTGCCTTTGGACTGTGTTGTGTTCAGCTCTTCTTCTCGTTGGCACTCCCTCTCCCATTGGCACCTGGCCTCCTGGTCCCCTAGAGTACCTTCTCTCTCGTTGGCGCTCTCTATCCTGTTCGCTCTCTCATCTGGGGTTTGGGAGCTATAGCCACAAAATTCTAATTTCCCTTCCAAAAGTTGACCAGTTGTCGCTATTAAGCTATTATTACCATTTGCTGGTGACACTGTTTCAACTATTAAGCTGTATCTATTTGTGATATTGATGTCTGCATTATTGATGCATGGGAACACATGTACACACCTAATGTTAGTTGCTATCTTGAAGAGCCTCTGTGTACACAAGACAGGGTCATAGTGTCTGTCAGTCACTGCTCCCATTTCTCAGCCAACATATGTGTTCAATCTCTTACCTGTGCGTTGTCAGGCAGCTCTCCAAGGAAAGCAAACCTACTTTTAGCCTTCTGTACCCTATCAGGTATTTGTGCAAGAAGGCGTTGCGAGCTAACTCTCATTTCTGTAAATAATATCCACTGCCCACCCTGTGTTGGGGTATGCCCTGCTTCATGCAGCAAACTCTTATCAGATTTCCCACACTACTAACGCTTGACAGTTTGTAGTATAGTATGTACATGTACATGTATGTCCACTCTATATACTGTCTTACACACTCAGGGAGGACTGGTAGCAACTCTTGTAGCGGTGCGTCAACAGGACATGTTCACTGGCCTCATCCTCAGTGCTCCTGGGGTGGAAGAGGGTGGTGGAGTATTCCTTGTAAGGTTTCTACAGTGCCTTGCTAACTGCATGTAAATTAGTGCACATTTGAATTCATGCAGCATATTCTGTAAATTTTTGAGCATTACAACAGACAAGTGGATACATACACTATATGTATTAGCAGTGTGTTTGAGTGAGGACGTATGTCTGTTCTGTTGGTGCATGTGTAGAAGAAGAGAGATCAATGGTATGAGTACTGTGCAGCAACGTGAGGTAATTTAATTGTCTTGTCATTCTTGCAGCAATTTGTGGCACGGATGATGGCATTCATCGCTCCTCATGCTGGAGTGAAGGCCATCAATGTGAACGATATCAGTAGCATGCCTGAAGAGGTATGTACATCCAGGAGTGTGTAACCTTCCCACAAGAAGTGAAACTATTACATTTATTTTGATCATTTGATCTAGAGACCAAAATTCTTTAAAGGTGACACCCTGAACTACTTTTCATTGTTATAGGACCTAACCAGTTATTTGTTGGAGCATGCAGTAATAGTTGGACAATTTTATAATCGGGTATAAAATTAGTAAACTGTTACAGGAATTAAAACAAGAGCTATACTAATTACTGTGTACAAATTTCATAGCCCTGTACATATCAATACATTTTCCCCAAACTCATCTACAGGTTAGGATGTATGCAGAGGATCCTCTAGTCTTCCGCGAAAAGTTTAAGGCCAAATGGGTGACAGCATTTCTTGACTGTGTAAAGCAAGTTCGTCCTCGGATTCAAGAGATCACTCTACCGCTGTTCATCATGCATGGTACTGAGGACCGCTTGGTCCTCCCGTCAGCATCGCGATTTGTCTATGACAATATCAACTGCCAGGATAAGACATCCGAGGTAATGTTACAGAACTCTCCCTGCACGATAATCACTTACTTTGGTACCACTAGGCAATTAAGCGAAACCTTGTAATGTGGACATCTACCAAAGTGTGAATCATTTATTTCAATTTCAGTACTATAAGCACCCTTAAAGTAAGAACACATTACCATTAGATATCCCTAAGAGATATATACTCCACTGTGTTTTTTTCTCTGCAGTCATTTGAAGGCAGCCGTCATGAGATCCTTCATGACAGAGAGCAGGAGAGAGCGAGACAGCTAATCACGGACTGGGTACTGGCTCACCGTAGCCCTCCCACCCAGCAACAGCCACAGGAGCAACAACAGGAGGAAAGACAGGACCAGTCAGAGGAAATGCAAGAGCAGCCACAAGAATCCCAAGAGCAAGAAGCGGAACAGCCAGAAATTTAAAGAGTAGCGATTCATATATTGTTTGTCAGAACAATGCCTGTGTGTTCTTCTGGTTGTGTGTGGTTTGCGTGTGCGTGACCAAATGTGCTTTGTGTGTATATATAGTAAACAAAGGACAGTCTATGGGGGCGGAGCTCGCGGGTAGCCGCGTCGCGCTTATTGTTTGATGCAAACGTTTGCATCATTGAGTCGCGAGAGCCTGGGAACCGAGGGTACTTATTGCCACCTGGAAATTAGGCTTTTGACCCCGATCTTGACACGGCCACGTGGAATTGTTTCACAGCGAATGTCGTGGTTTGTGGCTCTCTCCTGAAAAGAGAGGCAGCAAAGTAGAAAGAAAGGAGCCGGCGCGTATGTGCCGTTTGTGACTGTCTATGGGGCTAGCATCATGTGGACGGCGACGCCTATGAGAATCGTGTGTAAGGTAAATCTGTAGTTAAATTGTCATGTTGCTAGCTATGAACATGTTTCCAGCAACTAGGTCACAGCATGGATAATATTATACCTTCGGCCTGAAGGTATATTACCTATGGTCACAGGGGTATTAGCATAGATAATAGAGTAGTCTCGATACCAGCCCACCAACCAAGGTGGAGATCGCTTAGATACGGTGGCCTGTAGGTGTACAGCAGATTGCAAAAGGCTTGCAGCAGTAATTGCCGAGTGCAGCGAGGCCTATAATTGCGACATACGGGCTCAGTATCTCAGCTAGCGTTTATATATATATTTGTCCGTCCCCTCCCCCGGGGGGGCCCCCTGGGCAACGGCACGTGTTCCAGTTGATTACTGGCGTCTCTGTCAGTTACGTGGATGCCGTCTTTGAACTTGTAGCGCACCAAGAGTCAGAGAGTTGGACAAGTCTACCACAGTTTTACCAAGGAAGGCCTACTACAGCTCCCAGGTTAGTAGAGTTTATGTACCTGTTGTGTAAGTAAAGATATGAGCGCTGGAGACGGACGGCACGATCGAGCGATGTGAACGTGAGTTTCAAGCACTACAGCCCCTCTGTCTACTCTCTCATGGCATCCGTGGCTGATTCTCAGAAAATCTTGTAGATAGAGACATATCTCACCTGGATGTCAGTCGTTTTTCGTACCTGCTCCAGAATTACTCCTTCCCTGTTCAGCTATTATTCTCGCGACTAGCTGACTCACGAAAATAGTTGGCCCCGTGTGCATCGGGGGCTACCCCAGTCCCAGTCCACATCCCGTGTGCAACCCGGGGTGTGATGATGTCAGGAAAAGTTCTGCAGGCATGCCTCCCAGGGTTAATACACATGATACAGCTTAGAGATCTAATTTTGAAGGCCAGTTATTTTTTTTATAGTCCTCCTCAGGTAGTGTAACCTCAGTACATAACAACTACCTGTTTATGCATGCCTCTGGTAGCCACGCGAGGCATATTACGCTTGCGTATTCCTAGTTGGTACAGTGTAACAATGACACTGCTACAGGAAGTACTCAGTTGTGGTTTTGTGTAGCAGGCTCCCCTTGCTGCAAGACTTATGCATTTGGCTGTATAGGCGCAGAAGTGTGAAGGCGAATAGTGATGAGACTCGAGTGAAAATGATGCGTTGTGACATATGCCATGCCTTCTGGTGGGAGCCGTCGAAAGCATTAACATGAAGGGTACAACGTCCGGCTACTTCCAAGTGCTAGACCCAATTGCAAAAGACTTTGTTTTCGGTCTAAAGAGAAAGATGACTCCTATGTGAACTCTAACAAGTTTGTGGCCAACAAGACTCATTGGCTACCTCATCTTCTGCTACTTTGTCAAATGCTCTGGGATATACACTAGGCGAGTGCTTATGCAATGGAAGAGTTTGGATACTTAACAATTACTTCCAGATTGGGCACGTTTGTTTCGTGAAGCTGTGGGCTACCAGCACAACTATCATCATTGCAATGCCCTTAGTCAACCACCATCAGAATCCTCCAGATAAATCCCACCATGCTTGGGCTGGCCTGAAAGCGAGTGGAGAGATTGCGACAGCACACTACACATGCATGGCAGGGTAAGCTGCTTATCTTAAATTATACCTTCACTTGTATTATAATACCAACTGCGTTTCTAATATGTAGATTGGGTGAAGGTTGCTCATGTGCAGCTGCTGTTCTTTTCAAGATCGAATCTACAGGAAGAAATGGATACACATCAGTCACCTCCAACTCATGCCAAATCTTCACAGCAAATGTATGTTTTTATAATATAAGAGTGGGAGGAACCATATTCATAATGTTCAATTTCTATTGCAGCAGCAGCCAGCCGGAATTAGTCATCAACTTCTTTTAACTCGAGAAGCAGGACATGTGTGCTTTGGTTTGGACGCTGATGTCCGTCCAGCTAAAGCAGCTATTCCTAATCCAACTGACAGAGAAAAGATAGCTTTTTTTAACAGGTCTGAAACAGCTGTGTCCCAAAGCTGCTACATGTATATTGACCACCTGCTTTTCCCACATGCGCTGACCTGTTACAGGTGTGTGAGCAAGTCTTCAACAATGTGACAAATGAAGAGAGTAAGTATCCGCCACAGAAAGGGACACCTGACACCATCTGCATTTGGAGCAGTCTGCCACACGTCAGTTGATAAACCCTCCCAGTCACTAGTGTTGAAAATCCTCCAACGTTGTCCTCCACCAAAGTCTGATGCACTCAAATGGGATAATGATAATGACAGCAAGGCTAGAGCTGTATATGAACAAGCTGGCAAGACAGATCGTAACTCTTTCAGGGTGAAGATTGCTGACCTCATCTAGGTGCCCCCCACCCGCTGTTGTGGCGATGGTTTGTTGGAGATAAAGTGTCCATACTGTGTTCGGCACGCTACTCCTGCCAATGCTTCATACCTAAAGACCACTGAAGATGGTTATGGATTGTTACAGATGCATGATTACTTTTTCCAAGTCCAAAGTCAGCTGGCTGTACTGGAACGATCGTTTTGTAATTTTGTCTTTTGGCTGCCTCATGGACTCCATATTAAACGAATCCCTTATGACCAAACATTTTTTAATCAAATGTGCTGGAAACTGCAGCAGTTTTTCATCGAGTAGTCCTCCCCCGTGCACTCTGTGGTGAAGAGAAAGAATGTTTACTGTTTTTGTATGAAAAGCAAATTTTGGCAATATGGTGGTATGTGATATAAGTATGGGTGGTTTCATTTTCCATGTGTAAAGTTTAACTCGCCACCCAGGGGAGCATGGTTTTGTTTTGATTGTTTGTAAGTATAATTAATCATGAATTATACATAATATATTATGTCATGTACATGTCATGTTACATTATCATGTACATGTAATGTTAAAGTACATGTTTTTTTTGTAATTAGGGTGTCGCAAGCTTCAAAGTTGGCCGGGGTCTCAATAAGGATTTCAGAACAATCTGTTATACACTTACAATTCGGATATAATTGTTTGAATGCTGGAGGCAAGTTGTGCAGGCCAGGTGATCAGAAACTGAGACGAACGAACATTACATCGAGCCACTTCTGAAAAAGTCTTGAAAGTGTGCCTAAGGCAGGCACAAATGGTGAAAGAAAAAGAAAAAATGAAGCAACTCAGCCCACATTGGTAGGTCGACCCTCTCTTGCAGCTTCTTTCTCAGTTGATCATTTTCACACTTGAGAGATTCTACAGAGGCTAACACATTGATCTGTTTGCTATACAGCATCTACCATCACTGGCTGTTCTGTTTGTGTTCCAGGCTCATATACATGTACAATTATCACAGCCTGTGCCCAGAAATGTTGTTCTTCTTCGACCCATAGACGTTCTTCTTCTTCAGGCCGTCGACGTTCTTCTTCATCTCATAGACATTCCTCTTGTTCAGCCTGTAGATACTCTTCAATACGGAGACGCTCTTCTACTTCTGCTCATAGACTCTCCCTTTGGCTAAAATGGGTTTCTTCATTTCGGACTTCTGATGCTCCTCCTCTTCCAGTTTGACGCCTCTCTTCTTGTTTGACGGCGTCTTTCCAGTAGTCTGTTCACTCTACTCTGCCCTTTGGCACCTTCTTTGGGTGTACTTTTATATGCCTCTGGAAAGAGACTCTGGACATAAATCCGAGTGAGTGGGATGGCTGTGGGGCTTGCCTACAAAGTGTGCAAAGGGTAACTCAATGCATTAACTTACCACCTGTAGTACATTACAACTTAAAGTGTACATAGTTGTTGCTCTTTTAATAAACCCACCAGTGACAAAGTGCCTGTTGCCAATCCTCGTATGAAGACCTAGCTTCCAGTTTGCTTGGCGAGCAGCAGCTATCCACCTGGCGCATCTCTCCTTGTTTGCATGGGGGAAGTGATAACGAAGATTTTGCTCTGTGCAGCAACACTGCGCTCGCACTGTGCTCACCGAAACCTTACGAACTGAGTCTAGTTACTACACTGTGCTAGGAGAGAGAGGCATGCAGTTCGCAGCAACAATACAATGATGATCCCTCTATACTTTTATACAAAATATTTATCTGTAAAGTGGTCAGGTTGAAACCTGACCAACCCGACCAGTGGCGCTGTCCCTGATAATGCCTTGTTGTATGACTTCTAAATTAACTCCTCCACGTATAGGGTGCTGTGTCAGGTGTTTATGTAAAAGAGTTCTAAAATTGAAGCTACCTGATGCTCTTACATGCTGAATTTATAAGTGTATGTATTATGTATATGTAGGTGGTCAGAGTCCACATAGAGACTACATGGATGACGCGATACAGCATGTGGAGCACATGAAGGACCAGTATCCTGACACACCCTCTCTCCCGGCGTTACACTTTAAGGTGAGCATGGTAATGCTTCCAAAAGTAACACTTAAACACCACATAGAATCTCAGTGCACCAGTATACATACGTATATGGCAGATGGAGTAATAATACGTATCCACGATTATGCAGAAGTGCGTTATTGCTACTCATTAAATACACGTATCCACGCAGTAAATAGAAATGCATACATGTTCACTTGTGTTAGAGCCCGGCTGCCTGCATATTTACGCGTTTAAACGAGCTATTGCAGCAAAATTTGAAATCAGCATTTTCAAGTTGTAAAAATTGATTCCTACCTAATCTGGTATGTCTCCAATTCGCAAAAAAAATTGTACCCACAAATAATAGTCATCTTAAGGTACAGCAGAATGCGTGAAGAGAACTTGCCATATTCCAAAGTGGCAATCGTATTTATTTGCAGAACTAGTGTTGTTCCCAGGCTCCACCGCTATTTTTTGCACAAGACTGGTCATCAAAGACGCAAAGCTACATTATAGCAGGAAATTTTTTGCATAAAGCAAAATTTTGCACTTTTCACGTGTACCGTAAACTTAGGTTAATAAGTGCATGCGCTTATGACCCTAGGCGGTAAGCAACCATGCGCCTAATAGAGGATGTGCGCTAATAAGCGGTGCGATTATTGAAGCCACGCCCAATACATAACTACTATGCTAGATACAAGCCGCTTTAAAAAAGGAGTGGACAGCGGTTTGAGATGACGAGCGTCGGCAAAGGATCGGAAGACTTGGAAGCCCGTAAAACTGTGTGATAGCAGCTATGGGAGAGCGAACAGACGGACTGTGCCGCTTCAAACTCACGTGTGCATCGCTTGATTGTACCGCCTATCTCCAGCGCTCATATCTCTACTTTTACAGAGGCTACACAAACCTCACTAACCTTGGAGCTGTAGCAAGCCTTCCTTGGTAAAACTGTGTGATAGACTTGTCCACTAGATCTCTCTTTTAACAGGTGCGTGCACTGAATCAACAGTATTGTGTACTTTCCTATTTTTAGACATCTATTTGAAGCGCATGCACTAAATAGATGACATCCAGCACCAGTAAGGAAGCATGTGCTTAATAAATACTATGCACCTAATAACGAGGTGCGCTTAACTCTTTCCACGCGAGGTGCATGTTTACCTGCACACGCGATTTGTTTAGCCTACGCGAGGTGCATGAAAACATGCGCAAAGACAGCCCCACCCTCAAGGTACCTTCACATCATCGTTATGGGAGATAATGAGCAGGAACTTACCACATATGCAGACTAATAGAAACTGTGCATCATGGGCCGGCTAAGCACGTAAAGTGAAAGCGCTATGCAGCTGTAATGCATGAGAAATATAACGCATTCAGTGACAGATATAAGATGGCTAGGTACACAGCTGAGGAGGCTCTTGGAGTGATATGTGATGAGTTTGACTCTGGAGGAGAGCTTGATATTGAGGAAGACCTGAGCTTTCCACTGCCAGACCCAGAGGATGATGATGAAATGGAGGTGGCACCACACTGATATCGGTATCACCCCCACTGTCACCATCACCATCGCCACCACTGTTGTCATCACCATCATCACTACCATCGCCATCACAGTGTGTTCAGTCGAGATCACAAAGCCCAGATCCTACAAGTCGTCGTAGCAGAGGGGGGAGAGGCTGCAGCAGGGGGACAGGAGGCGGAGGAAGCAGCGGGAGGAGTGGAAGTAGGGGAAGGAGTGGAGCAAGCAGGGGGAGGGAGTGGAAGTAGGGGGAGAAAGTGTGGAGGAAGCAGGACAGATATGCAAAGAGACAGAGAGACAGGGGAAGGTGGTAAGATATTATTGACAAAATAGCGAGGCCAGTTTCATAACTACTGTATATTGATACTAGTCACTCACTTGCATCCACAGTATCTCGAAGTGCCTTGAACTGGACTACCGTAGAGACGGCCACTGATGTCCCAGCAGCAGCATTTCCATTTACTGCCCAGCCTGGTCTACAAATACCTCTCTCTGCAGATGCCAGGCCAGTTGAGTTCTTCCAACTATTCTTCAGAGATGACACCATGGAGCTGTTGGTGGAGACAAACCAGTCAGTGAACTATGTGAATCATAGTGCAAAACTCCCGGTATACCATTCTAATAATCCACATGTAGGTATGCCTCCGAGCAGATCAGCACTCTTGAGCACGAGGGTGGCCTGAGGCCCAGGAGTCATTTCCACCAATGGAAACCTGTCACCAAGGCTGAAATGAAGGCCTTCATTGCAGCAATCCTAAACATGGGAATAATACAGGTATAACATGAGCATGTATAAATGTGACATTGTCATTGTGAGCAAACAGACTAGAAGCATAAATTAGAGGCCCTGAATTGGAATGGGGGTTATATACATATCAAGTTGATCCTGTTCAACTTCACATCCCTTAGGTGCCAGAAATAGAAGCCTACTGGATGGATTTCTGCAATTCCTTTCTTTGGGATCCTCATGCCACGTGATCGTTTCCAAGAGATCTTCTGGTTACTGCATGTATCTCACCCAGACCCGTCTCGTCCAGAGAAGAAGATAGATAAGAACCGCATTCTCCTCGACCTCCTTCTCACTAAGTTTCAGGAGTTCTTCTACCCATCCCAAAACCTGTCCGTAGACGAGACGATGGTGGAATTTCGTGGTCGGTTTGGCTCGACTCAGTATATGCCAAAGAAGCCAGTGAAGTGGGGCATCAAATCCTTCACACTAGCTGACGCAAACACCGGGTATATGCTCAACATCCTGGTATATACTGGAGCTCAAACCCTGGAGGATGCTGACCCCCAGTTTGCCTCTCTGCCAGTACTGAGTCAAACAGTGCTACATCTCCTCTCACCCTACTTGGGAAAGGGCCACCACGTATTTGCTGACAGGTTTGACTCCAGTCTTCCACTGGTACAGACTCTGGCTCAGCAACAGACCCACTACACTGGCACAATTGTCAAGAACCGAGTCGACCTTCCTGATGCCATTCAGGCTCCATTCTCTCTGGCTGACAATGCGACCATACAGTTTCGTTGCGAGCGGCTCATGGTGATTGCTTGGAGGGCCAAATCGAAGAAGTCGCCGGTGATAATGATCAGCTCTGCATGCTCAGCTGGGATGACAGAAGTACGAAACAGGAAGGGAGAGCATGTGCATAAACCGGTAGCTGTCGATACCTACAACCAGTCGATGAATGGTGTAGACCGCAACGATCAGCACTGCACATATTATTTATTCCTGTGGAAGACCCTCAAGTGGTGGAGGAAACTGTTCTTTTACCTTCTAGAGTGTGCCACAGTAAATAGTTACATACTTTACAAGGAAGTATGCCTTCAGGTGGGAACCAGACCACTCACCGCGCTTGAGTTCCGTCGCTCAGTCATTGAGGACTTAGTCCAAGAGCACCTGGAGCAGAGTGACAGTCGTCCATCCATTGGTCAGCCAAGGTTGGGACCAACTCCCATTCGTCTCAATCAAAAGCTGCACCTTCTTGACCAGCGCTCCACCTACCGTAACTGTGTGGTCTGCAGTGGACAGATCAGGCACACAACTGGTTACTACTGCGAAACGTGCCCAGAACAGCCAGCACTTCACCCCACGACATGCTTCGAACGATACCACACCCTGACACACTATCATATTGGAAACTAGATCGTGCACTATTTCATTGCTAAACACCAAGAACACGCTCGTATCTCTAATAAATTACGCAATCCCTTCTTATCTCAACAGTTTAACATATACTAATATAACCTAAAATAGTAACAGAGGCTGCTATGCCCTGACGGCTACTTTCCATGACCCTCTACTTTCGAGTGCGTACTAACCAGAGTACACACGCATGCTTGGCCCCCGCTAAATTGTAGTAAGCAGCTTAGCAAGCGGCCTTCTCGGCTACTTTATACTACCCTCTACCTATTTCACTCTCTTGGTATAGCCACAGCCCTTTCATGCCATAACTATTGTGGTATTTACAGAACTCACCGGTCATGGGGTCATGCACGCTTCGACAAATCTCGATGCATCCACGACAGGACTGCCAGATTCGCCTTGAAATGACTCCTCATCGGTCGGGACATCCTATTTTGCCATAAAAAAGTGTCCTTTCACGTCCTTCTCGGACAGGTGAGCGCCAACAACGACGGTAAGTAGCTTCAAATACAAATACGCCATTTCTACGCAACGTGGTTGAAATAATTTGTAGGAGCATCCCCACGATGACGCAATTAACATGTGCAAAGAGTTAACAACCAGAGTTTACGGTATGTTCATTAGCGTGAATATAAAAACTTGGAAACACACAATCATCCACAAAGGTTAGAGGATGGCAGACCCCTCTTGGTTGAAAATGGGTGCCAGTGAAGAGTGGCTCCCAAGCCCATCAAAGTCAAGAAGAATGTCTCATCAAAGCAGAGCAGGTAGTCATACAGCAACAGCACAAGGGCCCACACATAAGCCAATGAAAATGTGCCGGACTGGCACAGTACAGCAGTACCACACTTCCAAATGTCTTTGTATCCATTGCTTTGGCACAAAATAACGCGACAGAATGAATGGTTTGTTGTCTGGAGCAAAAATGGAAAGAGCTGCAGACTTCCAGTGTTACTCAGAAAATTGTCTAGAACTGAAAGATTTGTACAAATGTGGCAATGTGCTGGGTTTTCGCGCAGTGGGCCATGTATATCACTCACTGGTACAGTAAAGGTCCATTTCTGGGTTTCTTTTTGCTAGCCTCTGTCAGCCCTTTGATAAATTTCACTGCTTACAGCAAGTCTTACGAAAATTTGCAAAAGCAAAAGTTGGAAATGGCTTGCAGCTACGTAACATTTACAGGCTTGCATAGCAAGCTATTTCAAGGCTTGCAGCATGCACTCTTAATGGTCGCAGTAAGGTGGCTGCAAGCCTGGCTAATAACAACCTATCACAAGCTTGCTGCATACCCATTTGTGAATATACCGTAGGTCGGGTTTCGATTGCGTAGTTAAACGATTGCGAATGGCACTATACAAGCCAGATTGCGATTCTAATGATTGCGAATTGCCAAGCGGGCAAGCCACACCCTCAATCTTAGCTAGCTTTCGTCCTGGTATCGCTTCTTGAAAAGCCTTACGGTGCTCTCTCCAACGCTATTAAACTTCTTAACAGCTGCTGCATTGCCATTTTCAGCTGCGTATCGTCCAGTAGCAGCGCGATCCTCAGGTGTGAAAGAAGCGTTGTACTTTCGCTTTTTACCTCGCTTGGCCTGGTTCCCTACTTTTTCACGCTCTAACGCTGCTGTCACTGCTTGGTTCACCTCTCTAAGGACGTTTGGCGACAGTTGCGCTTGGCTGGGTGTTGGCAGGTTGACTGTTGACTTGAAATATCGACGAATACTCATCTCAACGATCGACATGCAGTTGAGCGTTTGAGCAAAAGGGGCGTGGTCACGTGTAATATTATTCACTGCGTATTCTTTTTCCTGCGATTCTTTTGAGTGCGAGTTATAGAAAAACTCGCAATTCGCAATCAAAAGAATCTCGCAATCGAAACCCGACCTACGGTATGTACTATTAGTAGAGTGGCTGTTGTCCGAGTTTGAAGGTGTTGGAGCCGTAGGACTGTTGCAATTAGAAGAAGCATCCTTAGGAGACTGGATACCATCAAGTAGGTAGTGAAAAGGCAGTAGGCAGGGGTAGCCAGAGCTGAAGAACACGTACAGGAGAGGGTATTCGGGGTGGATGTAAGGAGCTCCTTGTCGCTGCATATTGCTTCTAATAGGTGATTAACTGTCTAGGTCACTTATAAGCTTGCTGCATGCTGCATGCTGATTGCAACCACACTGGTTACAAGTTCACTTCAAGCTTTATCAGCTATCACATTCAACAGCAGTGCATATATTTACAGTGGCCTGTAGGTGTATTTCCGCAAATGCAATTCACTTTGCCATTTCCATTGAATTAGATATACGGTATTTCCCTATTCAATATACGGTATTTTGCGATATACGGTCACACTGCAGTCACCGCAGCTTCACTGCGCTCACCGAAACTCAGGTTTCGCTCTGTGCAGCAGCACTGCAGTCACCGAAACTCAACCACAATGCTTCAGTGTACAATAATTATAAGGATAAACTCTAACTACAATGTCATACATACATGCAACCTGAAGTTAGTTAATCTTGCAAGATACTCTGATACAGAGACTTGAGTGTCACTTCCACCTACATAGAGAGGTTGTAGTGAGAGATGCAGGAAGCACAAGTGGAGGGGGTATCACACTGTAAGTGCATGTACCTCATCCATGAGTAATCAATACTTCCTGGAGGCCAGAGACTTCCGAATTAGCTGTCAGAACCCCTCAGAAATAGCACTTGATATGCTAACATGATCTTCACACATAAGTGAGATGAAATGTGCTGGCATCTTCTAGAGAATCCTCCATTAAGTTAACCTACAGTGTGGGTCATAAAAAAGGTATAACAATTGTAAGTCACATGTTCTTTGAATTTCAAATTGGAACATTGCATTCTGGCCGAGTCACTAGTTAACAATTGACGTACCGTATAGCGGGAAATTTTTGCAGGTGCAAATTTTCGTGAAAAGCCTTTAGTTTTTATTTTCATCGTTTTTATTTTCGCGTCAGCCCGAATAATAATTGACCACGCCCCTTCGTCCTGTCACGCCTAGCGCGAGCGCCTAAATTTGAGAAAGATAGCGGACCGAGTGTCTTTTTCTGGTGAGGCGAACCTACAGTGTGGGTCATAAAAAAGGTATAACATTGTGAAAGGCTGCCATACTGCCATATTGTGAAGGCAGCCTGGGCACGAAAAGCGTGAAAATTTGCACCATGCGAATATTTTCCGCTGTACGGTATTATTGTAATACATACGTACCACACTTGGAAGACATATGTAAGTGCGTTTAGAACCAGTTCATTGCTCTTCCAATTGCTCACAAAAGTGTGGATGCAACAATTGTTGAACAGTTGACCCATTGCACAAGTTAGTGCAAGTACAACTCGCTTTCCACACTTCAAAGACATAAAAGTGCATGTAACGCCAGTTCATTGTTCTTCCAATTGCGACAATTGTTGAACAGTTGTCCCATACGCATTGTACAAGTTACCGCTCAATTTTATAGCAATTGTCACTCACTTGTATGGACTTACACTACAATTGTATCTCACTTGTATTAATTTGTGGTCATTTATAAAGATGGTGGATGAGTGTGTGAAACGGAGAGCTCTGTATCACGCTGCAAAGGAGCTAAAACCCTCTGCTATTAGCAGAGCATTAGCTGATGAAGGGTTAGCCTATTCACAAAAGTTTGTGTGGACTTTGCTTCGTAAGTTTAGAGAGCGTCACAGTACGAATGAAGATTTGTTTCATGGCGAGCGGTACCGCTTCATGCAAGACGTTTTCCCTTGCGAGGCTGATTGCCAGCCTCCCAATGCCAGCTTGATTAAGGTTCTTACGATTATGTCGAATGACGACATCTACTGGCTTCAGCTTCTGCTTTGTTGGTGATAGTGGCATCTTAGACTGCTCTGGGTCTAAGTGGCAGCTTGGCCCTGGTTGCATTGGTGTCAACTGTTGTGGGTGTGTGTGGTAGCTTGGTGTCAACGGCTAGGAGCCTGTGCGGTAGCTCAGCGTGGGTGTCTACTGCCGTGGGCCTGTGCGATAGCTCGGCCCTGGCTGTGTCGGAGCCAGCATGGAGGGTGTCGGTGGGGAGGAAAATGGAGCAATTGACCTGCGCTGTGATACTCTTCCATACTTGATGGATAAAATTCTTGTCGTCATCATCTTCTGTCAGCTCCAGTAAACATAGAATCAGTTCCTCCTTAGCTGAGCATTCAAGACGCCTGCGCAGTGCTCTGGGGATGTAGCTAGTGGCATAGCGTAGAGCATTCTGCTCTTCATATGACAGGCTCTGACTTGAGCTACCATTGACCTATTCTGCCACCGGAAGAGGAAAGCGTTCTCGTATCAACATCCGGAAAATCTTGTCAATAAGGTACTGGTAAAGAATGGGTGATGCATCTGTACTCACGTCCTTCATCAGAAAGTTCTACCAACAGGCTTTAAAACAGTCTGAGGTTTTCAGCTGATTGAACCGTCCCCACATCTTCTCACGTTGTACCTTTTGTGATGAGCAAGTACTCTGGGTGAGCTAGTAAGTTTACTTGTAAAATCACACAGAGATTCGTGGTTTGAGGGATTGGCAGACCATTGGGAAAGCTTGATAGCACCATCTCGAGCAGTAGAGGCAAGTGGAGACGGGAGGGGAAAACCATCATCTTTCAACAGGTCCTGAACTGCTTGTGTAAGCAATTCACAGGAATCTGTAGATGGAGGTAAGGAAATAGCATTCACCTAGAATCAATATAGCTGTTTATTATCGCTCTACTCCTACTTACCACGGGTAGAAAGGTTTGCTTGTCCTCTTGCACACGTCGCCATCGCTAGAACCGCAGCTAGAACTATTCTAATTGAAGCTCACTATACAGCTGAATCTCACTTCCGGCATAACGCAGAACGGTTTTCTGGCTTTATCTTCCACTGACAGTGCTGTATCTTCCTCTCTCTTTTTGCTGCATCTGCCCTCACTAGTGGGTCCTGCTGCAACTGGCAGACAGTGCATCCCACTGCTGCCACCAAATGTAACGGACTGAGTTCTTGCAGCAACTATTTGCTCTCTTGAGTAGTTGTAGTGTCTGTTTGTAGATTTGGAGAGGAGCTGTTTTCGAGTCCCTTTTGATTTCTGAATGGTCTTCTGAGTTGTTTTATACTTTACTGCCTTGCTGACTATAGAAATTGCTCTTAACCAAGCGCACTGTCAGATTCTTTGGTGTGACCTGCTGAGGCTGCATGTCATGGCTCCTCCACCACACCTGAGAGTGATGATACTTGGGCTAGGGCTGGCCATGGTTGGTTATAAAGTCTAGTGATAAAGATGATTATGGTGGATCGACACCGAAGAGGCTTACTGAGAGGGTGGGTAGTCACCGGAAAGGCTTACTGAGAGGGTGGATGGTCGCCAACGAGGCTTTCTGGGTGGACGCCGAAGAGGCTTGCTGAGAGGGTGGAGAAGGTGGATCTTCAGTATTTCATAATAGACTAAAATTGGTGTCCTCTAGTTTAACTCGGAATGCTAGTAGATTAAGTTCCATATCCTCTCGTAACGACAACTAGACTATAATGACGACTCCAGCTGAAACCAAGCCCTAGTAAAAATATCATGCAAGATCTTCCAAGAAACTAACTTGAGATCGTGCATGATTCCCATGCAAGATCATGAGTGGTTTTGAAACTGAGTTCCTGCAAGATCCTATGATAAGATCTTGCATGATTCATGGCAGGATTCCTGTAAGATCCTTCCTGGGATTCCAGTACGAATCTTACCATGAGATCTTGCATGATTCATGGCAGGATTCCTGTAAGATCCTTCCTGGGATTCCAGTAAGAATCCTAGAAAGAGATCATGCATGATTCATGGCAGGATTCCTGCAGGATCCTCACTAACCACTGAAAGGATTCTCAACATATTCTGCTAGGTTCCCACAAGATCCCATGTAGGATCCAAGATCCTTGAAAGGATTGTATGCATGTTCACATAGTGCCAAAATATGATTTAGAGGATAATACATGTATTACATAAATAATAATAATATATACATGTTAAACAATCAATGCAGCCAGTCTTTAATAAATCGGTTAGCAGTCCGGTTTAGCGTCACGACACTTCTGGCCTAATGTCGTCATGAGCTGCTTGTGGCAGTATGAGTCACTGTATCTTCTGCTGACACATGCTGTAAGAAGTACACAGACGTAACAGCTCATGTACAGAACAGTACATACTCAGTTGTAATGAATGTTTGCATGAATAGATTATTCCAAGTAAGAACTCACCAAACAGCTTCTCAACACGTTTGGGATCAAGTGGTGGCTTTTCACTCTTTTTTGATTTAGTCACCACAGAGGTTTTCTGTTCTTGTTTTGTGAACAGCAAATCCAGGAGGGCACGACCGTAGCCATATGCATCTTTTGCCGGGACTCTTAGTAGATTTACTTCATTAACCTGTGTGAGACAAGGGCATAATATACCGTAGAATCGGGATAGTAAGCACCGGTGCTTACTTTCGAAATTAGCAACAGGAATGGGTGCTAACATTCGAGGGGTGCCTACTTTAATGGGGTGCTTACAATCGCGTGAATATATGGCGTAGCGGTATAGCTGCTTTTATACTATTGACCTTACTCTGTTCTGCGCGCACTTGCTGTTTGCTCGTGTGCTCTCCGTAGGATAGTGAAGCTTCCAGTTGTAGAAGGCAGTTTTTCCTGGTAAGTGCTGTAGTCTCTCTCTGTTGCTACACTACTTTGGCTTGGGTGCCTATTCTTGTAGGGTGCTTACTTTCGTGTGGGTGCCTATAAACGGGAGGTGGTTGTTGTAATTCAATTGGGTGCTTATATTCATAGGGAGTTCTATAAAATACTAATGTTGAGCCGAACCTGTTCGTAAAATAATGATAACGCATGCACAGAATGGATATGCTGAGAGTGATCCATCTATTCTGTGCATGTGTAATGACAATTCAACCGATTCAGGACTGGAACTGCATCAAGCCTCAGAGCATTTCGTACCAATGTCTGGAACTCCAGGTGCTAGAGTTTCTCAAAAGTATAACTGAGAAGCAGGGAACAGACTACACAGTACACTCTACGTGATAGGAATAATTCTTGCAGTTGTGATAGAAGCAAAGATACATAACAGTGCTGACCATGTCCTAGCACGGGTGATTCATACCAGCTTTTAGCCTCGTACCCAGGCCACACCCCCTAGGAACAATGGTTTTGTATTTGTACTAGTATGACAGAAGCCTTAAGCAACCAGATACACACTCAGTGACATTCAATAATTCCTTGGACTTTGCCCATGTAACACTCCAAACAACCCAGTCTGATGACTTAATTATATGTCGCTATTTCTCTCCAATTTTTTTCACTTCTTGTAACTATTGCCTTGTCCAGCCCCAACCACAACTAGTGTGAAATTTCTTGCTACTGATGATTAAAGTTCGAGCAATTGACAAGTCACGACTCTTTGAAATAGTGTACACTGATAAGCAATATGAGAGATGAGCAACTACTAGTACAATTGAAGGAGTAATAATGGCAATTGAAAGAAGGAAGGAAAGCTTCTTATAAGCAATCAGGTCAGCAACAGTGGAGCATCCAATTAAGTAAGGCACCTAGCTACAGCTTCTTTAGGACACCTTACCAAGTAAGCCCTGGATTGACCTTAGAATCTTCCTGTGCGCCCTCTCTAACATTTCTAGCTCTGTGTGGGACAATATCTATAATAACTCAGCTCCGGGTCCATATAGCATTCTAGGAAGAGAGATGCTGTTATACAGTCGCAGTGCTGTGATGGGATGGAGGCAGCCGAAACATGTTCCAGTACAATTGAGTACAAATTGTGTGGATTAAGGCGATGCTCCACTTAGAGGCATACTGAGATATGATATTGATCATTGCCTAAAATTCTTCAGGAGAAGATGCAATGAGAGCGAGATTGTCTGCATGCATGTACATATAGGGGCACCACAGCCAATTTTAACACCTAACCCTGAAGACCTACACTGGCAGGACCTTCTGATCTGATAAAAGTGAAGTTGCAGCTATAAACGTACATGTAGGAATAGTGAGATATGCACCATGGTGACTTACTGATAGAGGGGCTGCCATGTTTGTATTATCCCTCGATCCACAGACCCAAACACCCCTGCTCCACTTTTGAAGAGACTTCTTGTCTCCTGTATCAGTGGTCTCTATTTGCTTGACTTCTTCGGTGCATCTATTGCTTTGGACAACCTCTTCTGTTCCTTCAAAAAAGCTCTGGTCCCTTTTAAGCGACAATAGCATGTAGAATAACCATACAATTACTTAATACTGCGAGGCTACAGACCTCGATATTCGGCAGCGCTTTTTCTGAGCTACCGCCTTTGAAAATTTCTGTGACCTTTAAATTTCCAAGCCTCATCCTGTATCCCTAGAAGCAAGAAGTACCCATAAGATCTGTACCCCTCAGTGACACAATACTCTGCATGCATGCAAATACCTTTGTGGCGGAGTCCACAGAATTGTAGGAACTCTCGCAGTCCTGTTGGGACCCCCTACTTCTCTACAACCATGCAGTGATGCTGCCACAAAGCTTTCCCAGGTAGTGGGCCAATTTTATCAACCTCTACAACCACTGTTACCAGTACAACCACTCAACCACCCAAATCTTGTTATTATGGCCAATGAAACGCACAACAACTACAACAACCTCTAAAACCGGTTGTAGAGAAGAGTTATTTTCTCCTTATAATGAGCCATTCTATATACGTACAATTCCTTAATGACTACATCCAAATAGTATTTGTTACAAACTACCAAGACATTATTACTATATTCCTCATGAAGTTCACTTAAGTACTTCGGGTGTACCTTATCTTATGTGTGGTGGCCCAGACTTGAGGACCTTGCCAAATCATGCATACCTTGTAAGGGAAACTTTGAGAGTCCATCTGCATTTGACAGTGTATGCTCCTGAGGTGATTTGAAGCGGATCTGATATTGTTAACCCGAAAGCAGGACTGCCCAGCGTTGCACTGTGGCTGCAGCCAAAGATGGAATTCCTATGTTGTGACCCAAAAGTGCAGTGAGGGGTGTATGATCTGTAATTAGGGTAAATTTTCTTCCATAAAGGTATTAAATTTTGTGGAATTTCTTAACTCCAAAAATGAGGGACAGAGCTTCCTTTTCAATTTGTGCATAGTTGTGCTCACTTGGGGAGAGGGTGCAAGAAGCAAAGGCAGTCAAATGCTTGGTTACGGGTAGTTATACACAGTTATACACGGTTGTATGTGGTTATGGGTGGTTCTTGTAAATGGGATGCATACTTATACCAACTTTGCTGCTGTTAGAACCAGTGCGTAGCACTTCTGCACTCGGAAATGCACATCTGGAACTTCAAGGTGTGCACACACAAATAGCAACAGACTGTGCTGTGAAGCTAGCCTGTCTCCAAGTTGAATTATGTGGCCAATGCTGGCAGATGCCATTTTTCTGGCGTCTTTCAAAGTCTTCTCGCATTGTCGCAAGTGGGAGAGTTGTACAGCAGGCTTGAGCCATGGCAGTTGCAGCACTGCTGTCTGGTCCACTGATCTCCTCTACACTCTATAAGCTGAGGGCCAGGCGTAGAGATGTTGCCTTCCCTGAATGTACTGAAACCGCCTTCAAAATGAGTATATGCATCTATTACTTACCAGTTCCTGATTGTGTGCTGTAGCAGATAATCAGTGGGCATTCATCCTGGATGTCCAGAGAGTTTAATGGCCAGACTGTCGATTCGACATTGATGCCAGTTATAATTTCACTCCCTTTGACAATCAACCCGCTTCTGCACCTTCTGCAAACAGCCAGGCGTTGCCTGGACAACAACTTTGTGAGTGCGTTCATGGCCATAGCTGGAAGCATCGTCAGCTTTCACTATGAATCAATCCACCATTTGCTTATTCATATCAAGCAAAAGTATTAACAAATTACCAAACAGTCTGCTTGATGTACCAGGAAATCAAAGTCATGTAGCTGTTTAGATTATTAAAGAGGCAGCAAAATTAGCAATTGTCGCATAACACGCTGAAATAATTCTACGTGCAAATTTTGCACAATTTACCTGTCTTCGCCCCGGAGCGGTGGCACGTGTACTGGTGGTACTGCGTTTGAGCTTAATTGAAATAGTGTTCCTCATACTTCGTTCACCAGGGCAGTTGCCTTCTCTTTACCAACACTGAGCCCCTTCTTTTAAATGACTGTGCCACGTGTTCACTAATTATAACTAGAATGTTAAGTTTTAATACTTAATATCCGGTACGTAGATTATACGTATGACTCATGCAAGATTTATCAAATTCCAGCCATCGCATGAATAAATACTGGTCTACACTTTAGTGGTACTCCAGACATGAACACAGCATACACAGTTGAAAATCAGTCGACATATAGTACATGACATGAACAATCAGCACAAGCAAGCATAAAGTACATGCTCTATTATCGATGATACAACAGGAACGATGAACACACATGTACAGTCAAAGGTTACATGCTCTATTACCTGTGATACAGCTATACAGAAAATCAATCAGTAGACATAAACACAACACACAGCAAATCAGTTGGTATACCAGTTACATAATTATGCAAAGTCACAACTTGATAAAGTTTTCATTACTTACGACTTTCCTTTTGATGGGAATGTTTGCGATTGCTTTTCTGCATTTTTTCCATGTCTCATTCCATGCACTTTCAGACAAATCACTAAAACATCTTTTTAGAGTTTTTCTTCCAGCTCTTGTACTTTATTCTTAATCCCTGTATGCTTCCCAGTGATTGTCCCACGATTCAAGGCTTTATCACCGAAATAGAACTTTCTTGCGAGTATTATAGCAAGTCGTCCTCCTCCATCTGGAGTACACAAGTCCTTGTGTTCGGAAATTATCTGTTCCGACGTGACAGGCTTTCGGCCGCATTGTGAAGTTAATGAAGCATTGAAATCAGTCGGTAATCCAGACATGATTGGCTGGTTAGGGGTAGTGGATGGACCTGAAGCAACAGACAGACTTTCAGTTGATTTGCCAGACATGAAAGTATTAGATGTCTCAGCAAGAGTTCCAGTGGGTTCGTCAAATGTGGAAGCAGCAGTGGATGCATCTACAAGGTTCCCAGTCGGTTTGCCGGAATACTAGACACATCTGCAAGTGTCCCAATCGATCTACCAGACATAGGAGCACTACAGGATGGATTTACAAGGGCCCCAGTCTGTTGAAAAGAAAAGCTAGAAGGCTTTTGAAAAGCAGAAAGCACGCCAGTCGGCTTTCCAGACATAAGGTGTATATTAAGTACTCTTGCTAGATTAGGAGAAGAAATGATCTAAGTAGACACGGCAGTTACTTGCTGAAAAGCTGTTGATGGTCCAGATGTTGAAGGTAGCTGACATAGATCTTGTTAGGTGTGGAAATCAATCCTAGAATCGGATGGACCAGGTATAGAGAGAGACTGAAGTGGAGAACTGGATACATGAGGATTAGGACAACTGTACATCGTTTGGTCAAGTAGAGGTTGCCCTGGTGTATCCGCCAGCATGGAGGTGTCTACAATGGATGCACTGGTGGATGGAGTAGTAGCTTGTAACTCCTCATACTGGGACGACATTTCACTTAGAAAGTCTTCACTAAGGTAGCTGATGAGATCGTCCTCTACAGGCCCATGATGGGATGAAGGTGGACGTGTCCCTGCTGGGCTATGGACTATAGAAGCTGGATGGCAACTTGGAGACCTGAATAAGACGCTGAAGATGAGCGAGTACCGCGGGTGGTAATGGCTGGAGGAACACTGAATGGAAACAGATCTGGCCTGTACTGTTTCTGTAGCATGGTAGACATTTTATCGATACTCTTTCGCAGCTCATCAATGCTAGCATTTTGAATGTAAGAGCTATCCTTATAACACTGTTGTTGCTGAAGGGATAGCGATGTCAGTGATTGAAACTAATGTTGACACCTGCACACCAATTCGAGCCACTTCATTTACTACAAGAGATCCTAGCCCATTCAACTAGGCTAGCCAGACTGTCCAAGCAATACTTTGGTTACTTGCTATTTACATCCAAAGCTATTGGAAGTTATCATGTATGGAGTGCAAAGTACGCAGTTTAGCTAAGTATGCAATTAATGTGCGTAGTCAACTCCAACATGGTAAAAGTGATTGGTGTCCCCCCCACCCTGCCCCACTCCAGATATGCTGGAGAGCCTGACGAAAGTTCAGAAGTTGCAATTACTATGTTGTGCTTCACATGTACACTGTCCCATTATGCTGTACACACGCACCATAACTTGCACAAGACGAAGCCCGATCACTTTCCATGAGTGAAGTAGAAACAGCTTCAGAACGAGTTTCACCAATATTTACAGTCAATATTTGACCACCTGTTAAAATATACATATGCATAGATGAGTCTAGTAAGAGCAAGATTAGCTTTATGAAAAAAATTCATTATGAATTCCTGTACATGTACTCGGACAGTAGCCAGTTAGCCAGACCAGTAGCTACTGAATGACGTCTACCATAAATCACATCTTTGGATGTAGCCATGATACTTACGTATATCTGGTTAACTAGCTTGGGTATAAAAATAATCGTGAGTCATTTTTCAGCTTTGTATCCTGGGAAGCCTTAAGATGAAAGATACCGACAATGCGTTATTACACTAAGACCACTCTAACAAGGGCAATATCCCGGAAGTGGGGAAAATGAATGACAATATCATCATGAATACATACTTCAAGAAAGCGTAGCATAGCAAAAGAAGTCAACTGCCTGGGAAACCAAGTGTTTTAGCTAAACATCCTGAGTCATAGTTAACATCCTGCACAAGATTATCAAACTCTGCCTCAACAGCAGTCTCTACTTCAACTGTTGAATAAGTAGGATTCACATTCACAGTAAAACTGCCGATTGAGCAGTTGAGAAAACTACCAAACAGGTCACCTATAGTATGTTCTGGTCCTGGAGCAGGCTACACAAGGTCAGTAGTAACAGCGCTGGGTTGTGTAGGCATCAAGAGTTTACTCACTTCTCTGTGCTGATCTGCTGAAACTCTTTCATAACATCGTAAAGCTTGCAAAGATCTATGTCCAGTTGTTTTCTGGATGACTTGCTCTGAAACATTAGCCTGGAATGTAGACGTGGCTCCAGTTGCTCACAAACTATGATTCGATTTCTCTTCAATGCCAGCTTCTTGGCACATTCGCTTCAGCATGTTTGCCAGACTGTTCTTGCCAACAGCAACACACTAATACCATATGGTTCACTATCGCTGGCAGGGATGGATGACTTTGGTCTCAAGTAAAAGATATCCTGCTCAAACGCTTACTTCGGCAACCTCATGAAATACTGGTCCTAAAGAAAGATGAGACACTGCGGGATGTTTTCTGGAACAGCTGGACATGGAACCGTTTTGTTCTCCACAGATAGCTGTTTCGAACCTCTGCATCCATGCCTGCAGCAGAGTTTGACATGAGTTTGGGGTGGTTCAACCCAACCAAACCTCTTCGAACCACTGAGCTCCAGAGGGCACAAGGATAATTGGATATTTTCTGATGAGTTCAGAGCAGTTCAACTTCCCTGAACCTGTTCAAACCACACTGAACTCATGTGCCTAATAAGTATAGATGTCAGCTACCTGATATACCTCTGCAATGTAATAAATAAATGAATAATAAAAATAAATAAATAAATGCAATGTAATAAAATAAAAAATAAATAATTACAGTGCCAAGTGAGAAGAAAAAAACTTTTAAATAATGTAATTAATGTAATGTAATGTTCTGGCTTTCTCATACCTTCTCAGGTCTAATAAACTGTGCCTAAAGGAAGACAATCAATATTCTTGAACTTTAAATGAGCCACTTTTTCATCTGGCTGCTTGCTTTGGCTGAACTGGGGCCATCTCTCTTTCTGTTCGATCGCAACAGTCGCCATTTTTACCGCGTGCCCAAGTGGACGAGATTCATAGTTATACAGTATTGCTATTTATTATTGTGTTGCGGTTTCCGCCCGCTGCAACTTATAATTGACTGACTGTTGCCTTCGCGATGATTTAGCCAGGGTGACGAACCCGCTGCAGAAGTGACTGACGGTTGCGTTTCAGAAGGGCGCTAGTTTCGAAGAGTGCCTTCGCGGTGATTTGGACGGAGTGCCGACTACCAAAACTGAAGGCTGGTTTTATAGTGTAGCTATTATTTCTATAGAACCACCAAGACTGTGAGTGGAGTGTGATCTATTCTCTATGAAGTAGCATCACAGCGAAGGCCTATACAGGGCTCTTCACGTTGTGGCCACGGCATACCTTTGTGCCCTTGACGATCGTAGCCTGACCTTTAAACTTGTCACTGATGAGTGGGAGCAAGGAATGTACTCTTGTGCTCTGTTATGTACGTACATGCATGTATTGCAGACTGAAATGTACTCAGTCATGACAGTGAGCTCAGAGCCTCCTGGTAGTTTGGGTTGGCTTTTTTTCACGCTAGTTTTGAAGAGTGCCTTCGCGGTGATTTGGCTGAAGTGCGTAAGTGTAGCTATTATTTCTATAGAGCCACCCAGGCTGTGAGTGGAGTGCAATGTATTCTTTTACTACTCTATGAAGCAGCACAGCAATGTCACAGCGAAGGCCTAGTACAGGGCTCTTTACGTGCATACCTGGTATTATTTCTTGAAAACATAATATAAATAATCAAGTTAGTATGAATATGTGGAAGGTTCCATTAGCCCCTTAATTCCTCTCCTCACACCTCAGTAGTCATGGTATTGTTTAGGTTACCTCTATTTGCACTATGCACTGGCCCACTGCATGATGCATTAGTACTGTGTGTAGTATTTATGGACTTATGTATTTCACTTACTTCCCACAAGGCGCCTGCATGATACATATATGCACTAGCTCTATATACCTATGTAGCTACTGTTCACTTGTGAATCAAATCCGGTCACTTATCACATGCCCTTAAATGTTACCACTTTTAATATCGACCGCTTTCTTCTCACTTGGCACTGTGGTTACCCTTGATAATAAATAAATAATAATAATAAATAAGAATAAATAAATAAATAAATAAGTAAATGCAATGTACCTCTGCAATGTAAACGTTACTTTCAAAGTCCCGACTGTTGTCATACCAGGAGGTATGTGTGGGCAAGTTTAGTGTTGTAGTTATCCACTGTCCCCTTACCCCCTGCAGGCAGCAGCAACAGGTTTGATTCTCATTGGCCAGCTGGTGCCCTAGTGTGCATGTGAGAGCAGAGAGTAGATGGCTAGTCACTCAGCCTCAGAAGTTTCTAGGTCTATACTTAGGGGTGGGCTTATACATGCACTCAGGGGTGGGCTTACACTTAGAGTCACCTGGAGTGGGTTTTAGGGAAAATCAAACTAGTGGCCTCCATGTCCTAACTGTTCCAAGTGTCAATCACACACTTACGGAGCAGCTAGGCCAATACTTAGGTCATGATTGAACGTACCTAAGTCCTCCCTGTTGCGATGAAACACCTGTACATCCATTGGGCTGTCCAGCTGGGAGACAATGGTCTCATGCTGCAGGCTGCTGGTCTTGTTGGCTTGCTGGATTGACTTCCTGTTCCAGTCAGTCCAATAGACAAAGTCCCCATGCAGTGTCAGCCCGAATGGATGGGACAGGTCTCCAGTTTCCAGGAGGGTTTGGTGGTTGCTGTTCGGGGAGGAAGGCAGGAATCATCTGCTTGTATCGTAAAACCAAAAGTCAGAGGGGTGTGAAGCATTGAGCTGGCAATTGGCGTTACCATTTAGTGTGCCTAGCTTATTTCTGTATATAGACACAAATTATGGATTATAGGCAAGATTTATATGGTAGGAGTGTGAGATAATTAAATCCTTATGGGCATGCTCCCACAGGAAATTTATGAGATCCAAGGTTGTTTCTAGCCAGGGCCCCCAAAGGCAAGAAATTAGTTAAGTTACTAAGTATTAAATTTTGAAATTGTATTAGGGGGGGAGGGGAAATTAACCCCCCCCTCCCACACACACACACACACACACACACACACACACACACACACACACATGCATGAAACCGTAATAGGTATGTACCAACATTCTTTAGCTCTAATACCTGCCATCAAAGTTGGCAAACTCAATGACATCATACTCAGCAGCATGCCAGCAGCACCTTGCCTTGGGGAGGGGGGAGGGACAGAGGAGGTAAAGCCATCATTTGTTTGCCTGAGCTACACATACCTTCTACTTTGTGTACGGTTACTGGAAGAGGGTCACCTGAAGCTGAACACTGTCTTGAAACCCACCCACCAGTATTGCATGACAGTGCAAGTCCCACGTCCCTGCAGCCAGAGGAGCTCCTATCACAATGGAATGGTTCTTAGATTGCAACGAAAACCTGTCTCCAATTTCTTGGCACTTCTCAATTCCTACAGTGAAACATAATTAGCTAGTATCAACATGTACACACAAAGTAAGTCTCACAACACTTAACACTCTTCTATCAAACTTAACAACTGGGAGAGTTGTACAGCAGGCTTGAGCCATGGCAGTTGCAGCACTGCTGTCTGGTCCACTAATCTCCTCTACACTGTATACGCTGAGGGCCAGGCATAGAGATGTTGACTTCCCTGAATCATTTAAAGTACTGAAACAGCCTTCAAAATGAGTATATGCATCTATCACTTACCAGTCCCTGATTGTGTGCTGTAGCAGATAATCAGTGGGCATTCATCCTGGATGTCCAGGATTGATTCGTAGTGAAAGCTGACGTTGCTTCCAGCTATGGCCATGAACACACTCACAAAGTTGTTGTCCAGGCAATGGGTTGATTATCAAAGGGAGTGAAATTCTAACTGGCATCAATGTCGAATCCGGATAGAGGATTTCGAAGTAGTCAGCGCTCCTGTACAATAACGGGGAAAGGTTTTATAAATAAGTGTATTTGACACCAGTTACAAGTAGCACTTACGGTAAAATTGATTGCTGCTGACAGTGTGGGATCTCACACCCAAGATGGTCAATCTGCACCGTTGGATCGAACACCCACACTTTGGTCCCCTGCTGCCAACCAATGCTCGTTATACGCATTACGTTACTATACTCTTTACTCATGTCTCTTCTGTACGCCTGCTGCATCATACCCCTGGCAGCACTGTAAGCTACGTACTTCTAAAAACTGCGGGATATGCCAATGAATACTTGTTTACTGCCATGTGGCAGGTCGATTTCATATGCCCAGTGGTAGTCTGTACTTTGCACAGACATGAAGCACACGGGACATAAGTTCCGCCATGGGTGTAGTTGCAACAACAGAAGTACCAAAACTCTCATTGAGGATGGGGTACAAAGCAGTTTTAATTACATATTTTTTCGCTTTCCTTGATGAGGACTTTATGCTTCAGAAACATCTAAATTCACTGCTATGCTGTTAGAGTAGGGTGCGATGATTACACCACAGCATGTCAGCAGAAAGCAAGAAACAGGTGTAACTATGCTCAAGTGTGTAAATCAGTACCTAGAATGTGTATCTTGGTGTAATGTAGTGTAACTTACTACATGAAGGTGTAACTAAAAAATCAGCTGGGAAATGAGGTAGGTGAGTAAAGAAGTAGATTCGCCTTTGTGCATGCGTGTACATGTAGAGCCATGACATCAGTGTATTCGGATGATGACATATTGGTAGAGCTGCGAGTCAGTGCCAGTCGTCTTAACCTCTTTATCATTATCATTGCCGAGTGCCTTAGCACGAGGCACGTAATCTTGCAGTGTGGGGATCGAATCTGAGCTAGTGTATGTATATATATATGTCTATATATATCTATGTCTGTAACACTTTCTGCCCCGGGGGCCACCCGGGGGGCAAGCACGTGTTCAAGGTGGCGTCCTACCAGTTACATGGATGTCACCTTTGTACTTCTGGCGCAGGAAGGATCAGAGATATGGACAAATTAATCACTTCTTTTTACCCAGGTAGGCTTACTACAGCTCCAACGCGATTAGAGTTTGTGTAGCCTCTGTTTCAGCTGAGATCTGACCACTGGAGATGGACAGTACACAGATCGATCTCGAGTGATACGAACGTGAGTTTTAAGCAACTCTGCTCTCCTGTAGCAGCCATAACTGGTCCTTGGAACTGTGTTGTATACAGAGGCATCCGTCTCCTGAAGGCCCATTCGTGTAGTCGTCGCTTCTCCAGCAATTGCGTGGGCGATGCGGCTCCCAAACGTTCTTGTGGGTGTGGTTTTGTGCTAGCTAACTTACATCATACCTCTGCGCGAGGCCCCATCTGCGCAATGTATATCAAACCGGTTGACTTTGCTGAAATTGCACGGGTTTAAGTACTGTAGGACACAGGTATGCTTCTAAACAAGGAAGTCTTCAGTGGAAGAGTACTGGTGCACAATGGCAGAGCTTCATTTAGGGGTCGGGAGGGGCATTCACCTCCCCCCCACCCTTGGAAATTTTGTACCCCTTAGGAATTTAACCCTTCAAAATTGAATAGTGTTTACTATACGCACGCCTCCCCAAACTGTCTGCCAACGTGCTTTTGCCCCCCCTTGGGGATTTTCCTAAATGAACCCCTGAATGGGTGGACATCAGCCAATCCCGCAGGCTCACATGTGAATTCAGGCTGCAAGACCAGCCACAATTAAGAGCCCAGAGTAGTCCCGTGCCCAGACCACCTGGCTCTTCCTCCCCTCAGCAACAAGCGTGTGTTAGTAGGATAATGTACATGAACAGGTGTGATACTATACATATACAATATTTTGGTGCAACTTTGCACGTACAGAGGATCTACCTACTGGGATGGTATGCATATGCATTAGTAGGTGTGAAACAATTATAGTGTGCTAATTCCACATTCACGGGTGTATGCACATAATTATTTCCTGGGAGAATTTTGCATGAGTGCTCTTGCAATTTGGGATTATCTGGTGTTTGGGCAGCTGCTTTCTGTACATTCAAGCACTGGAGCCTTTTTGAATTTTCGTACTCATTTTCATAGCTATGTCACAGAATTAAGTTCAGCATTGCTTTGGTGCAACATATACATATATACATTCACTTGGCCTGAGCATCTCTCTGTCTCCTGGAGTGGCTCCGGTATGAACACATGTCCAGATACACCGAATGCAATTACACCATATTATACATGTACAATGAAAACAGTGGGAAAGGAAAACCTAGAAAGAAGAAACAGTATAGAAATCAAGTGTGAACCTACACAGAGTAACACATGTATAAGCAAGGCAATGCAAAAAACAAAAAACAACAAAAAGTTGTTGACTGTATTTAAATGGTTGACAATGGGCTACTTGACATGTGGGCCTATCAGGGTAGACAGATACTAAGATACGTCAAATTTGATCGTGATTTGAAGTCGCTAAATTACCTGTTGGAAAGATATTTATAACAGATGGACAGACAAAACCAATTACTTTACCTCTCGTCGGCATACATGGCATAACTATTCTGGAGTAATTCCTAAAAAAATAACTGATGTGCGTATCTCTTATATGTATTATCATAACGCAATGCTCAGTGTTGCACACTTGCTCATGCTGGCTCCACAATGATTATCAGTAATATGGAACTACTGTACTTGCTAGGGGTAATCTATGGCTCTACTTACGAAATTACTCACCATAAAAATGTTTGTCTCCATGTCTTAGCAGTGCCAAAGTGCCTAGAGGTAGGATCTGAGTGGCCTAGCTGACTCCAGGATTCGATGTTGGTCATCAAGAGTAGTTAAATCTTCACCAGGCTGTCCTTCCCCTTCAAGAACACTTATAGCCTTTGGGTTGTGAGGCTCTTTTTCCTTTCAGCTGTCTTCTTGTCCTTCGATAAGGCCGGTTTGGAAACCTGCGCCAGCCAAGTATGAGGCATATACGTAGTCTCAATATACTGCAACCTTGTGCGAGCTTTTGGCCACAATTTGAGGATGCAATATTTTGTTCACGAAGAATTATTAACAAGTGTGGGACAAGAAAGAGACTAATGAATTAAAAATGCACTAAAATATTATTTTCAGGGTTGTTTCAGCTAGGAATGGCTGCCTGCTGCAGAGGACCATGAGGAATCATCTCGCTGTGCTGGTAGAACGTTCATTGATCGTAGTTCATGGCAAACGTGATACTATTGTACTAGCAACTGTGAGTTGGTCCTGAACTTTTCAGTGGTAGGGTTTTCATTGCCTCCTCCCCGTTGACGCTGCCGTGAAAAGTATCTGTCGAGAGGATCTTGGTAGATTACCTCAGTGAGGATATAGTGACCAGTTGTTTTAATCAGGAGCAAACACAGTTCTACAGAAGGATCTCACTATTATATTGCAAAATGAAGTTAATGCATATATCATGTGTATACTGGTCAATACGTATATGCACCTGTTATCTTCAGCCCATCTAAGGTTTCCTGACTCAGGGTGTACTTTTTTGTCGAAAGATCCAATGCCTGGCCTCTTCCTTCCATTCTTTTGGAATGCCTCCCTAAGCCACTGGAGATAGCAATGTGAACATGAGTTGGTATATATCTAGTGTAACCACATGTACACTGCCAAGTGTTCGTAAATATGGCAGGTGACTACAGATGAGTTAAGTACGATGAACAATCTGAGATATGGATGTAATGGGTGCAGCTATTAAAATTGCAGGAAATTACACGACAAAGCTATGGAGATTGTCCTTCAGTTTGGTATACTCTCTCATGTGCCTGAGAATGAGTAGTAGCCGCCATGGGCAAACGAAGAAACAAGGAGAGCTGATTGAATCATGCTGCCTATCATCATAGTGTAGTGTTCTCATTTCGAGCCCCTCCTCTCTTGCTATGTTCACATCTCAGCGTAGCTTTTATACACAGTACACACACTTCAAACCGTGGACCTATAGAAAGTGTCTCCTTTGTTATATGGTTAGACCACTCTAGCTCCTGCTACTCCCATGTATTGATAAGGCATGGTCGCGCATGCGTATCAAGCTCAGAAAAGTGACCAGTCACAGATGATTACAGAACGTATTTATGCATGCAGGCTTTCTATAGGTAATAGCCTGGGTTCCTGTGGTATTTGGGATTAGTAGCATGAGTAATGCACTCAGGAAGGGAGTGAAATAGCGTGAGGCGAAGCTGAGTGTTATTTCCCTTCCTGAGTGCATTATAAGTGCTCTGATTGGCTGAAGGTCACAAGACCTGCACTAAAACAATGTTCATGCATAGCCACCCATCAAATATAGGGGCACATCATTCATGGTGTGTGCTGCAGCGCTAGCTGTAGCGCACACCATATGACAAAGAAGGTATCTACAGATGTGCTGTAATCATGTCAACTGGTACTGACCTTGCTCTGCTCTAGTTCTCCTTCTTTCCTGGGTGTAGATAGCTCTTCAGTATAACCAGGAAGGAAAGTCTCAAGGCCATGGAGGAAGCGGTTTGCAGGCGTGCGACACCCGCAGGGAACTGATTTTCGAGCTAGTGGGCGAAGAGTGCAGGGTGAGCGACCATACTGCTTGAATTGGCCTTCGAGTGCTAGAAGCATTTTACGAAGTAGTTTGAGCTCTACAGTCCAACGGTGTTTCTTGGCATAATTCTAAAACGTCGTCTGTGAGGGAAGCAACAAAAAAACACTGTTGGAAACTACACGATAACCACTAGTACCTCAAAGCAAGTGCAAAGCGTACTGATGAGAGGATGCCATCTCATATGGCACTTTTTCTCTTAAGAACATTGTATTTGCTGCTCTTGCCAAAGAATATGCTGAAATGAATCTTCTGGAAACTCTCCTTTGACCATTTCAGAAGCATCTGTTATCACTGCCTTAATATCGGCTGACTCTGTTTCTGTGAGTTTGATCTTCGCATGTTCACTAAGTCTCGTGGTCTCTTCTACTGCCCTCCGGTAGTACCGTAGAATCTGGAGTATAATGACCCAGTGGTTACAACAACTCCGTATATAGAAACAAGACCGATATTTCATATCTAAAAACCAGCTGGGTGTTTTTTACATAAATCATCCAACTGAAGGTTGTGCTCAGCAACAGGTCAGTCTAAGCTAAATGCAGCTGTAGAATGAATCAGCTTGGCTAGACAGTCTCATCGATGCATCATGTACAGCTAGCTTCCAGTGAAAGTGCTGACCGCTTCCAGTTAGTGAGCAGAACTTGCGCAAACAGAATTATCGTTACCTACCACTCTCTCACTATCTAGGCAACGCTAAACTAATCTAGCTTGATGTACCTTGGCCTATATTGAGCCTGCAACATTATAGTGGCATAGTAATAGAATGACGTAATTTAGCGCACGTGATAATTGCGGACGAACACACAAATGCAAAAATGTGAAGCAATCTTAGTACCAGTCGGGCGGGTGCTAGGAAATTTTGTTGTTCAGTACCACAGCTTAGCTAAGGCCCCAAAGATAACCAAGGGCCAAGTATATTATTTTTGAATTCAATATCTAGCTATCTTGCATACAGAAATAAAGAACTGCAGCATGAAAAGAAAATGCATGAATACAGCAGTGAAAGATGGCAAAGTTAACAAGATCCACAAAACCAAGGGTCCTTACTCCTCAGAGGCTTCTTAGATAATTTATTATAGCTACAAACGCAGTTGGTGTGGTATCACTCTTTACATCAATGGCATTTTTCTACCATGCATCATCCATGTGCAATACACACGTTGGCGTTCCCTTTCATAATGCATTTTCTTCGGCCTGTTTCGGGAGGGTTACCATTCTGATGAGCTGGGAGGAGGGCACTTCGATAGAGACAAGACTTTGGCTAAAATATTGGAGCAATACTACTGTCTAGGGATAGTCAATGATGCGAAGGACTTCTTCACCTTCTGAAGGCACTTCAGATGATCGTGAAGGCCTTGCATTCATTCCCATCAAGACGCAACTTGCTCTCAGTAATCGCCTGTAAAGTATGAGTTACGTGTTATTGGCTTTGTAACAGCTATTTTTAGCACACCAACCTGAACATTAGCGTGCTTCTTCTGATCTCTGAAATAAGAAGGCTCCAAGAAATTCCTGCTCTTCCATCTCAAGGCATCAGGCAGAAATTTCAGCACCTTGACAATCTGTTTACCTTGTACAATTGGTGTTCTGTGGGAACGGTATGTTGACGGGGTGTCTAACCAGAATCCCGCTGTGTCATCCATGTTGATTCCACTACCATCGGTATGCTCAAGGTAGTCAAGACCCTGATACAGTGCCGCACTCCAGTGGTTATCCCGAAGTTGAAAACCTTTTCTAGCTCAATGGGTCGTAACTTTAGCAACGCCTTTCACAGGAAAACTTTGATCATCTACGAACATTGGAAATTAGCTAAATTTGTTGGAGAATCGTTGTGAAAATGAACATTTTACGACAAATTTCCAACGTCCATTTTACGGGGAAAATGTACCATCTACAACAGTTGTGAATATCCCAATGTTTGGTGTTCATAGAAACCAATGTGCTTTTGCGGTATAATTTACGACATTTAGCTGCTGATGTTGGGAAATATCAGACAAAACCACGATGAGTGTCTGTCGGGTATTTAAATAAGTGTATGTGTTTATAGAACATTGGGAATTTTACGACATTCTTAATGAGAGGGAGTTCCTATCATTTTAAACATTGGAAATTTACAACACACCCCATGCATAAAGGGGATTCTCCTATAATTAAAATATTGGGGATTATACAACAAATCTCATGCATGGGATGGAATCAGGGGATACTCCTATAATTAAAACGTCGGGGATTATACAACAAATCTCATGCATGGGATGGAATCGGGATAACTCCTATAATTAAAACATTGGCAATTATTCAAGCATGGAATAGAATTTGCAGCAAATTATTGTGAGCAACTCAAACAGTAAATATACAACACAAACTACCTAAATTTTACAACACAAACTACCTAAATTAACTAACTACAATTATTAAAGTACAGTAATATCTTTTCTTGTGAGGCCTACAGTTTTACTACATTTAACCTTATTTGACATAATTAGTTCTTTTCCGAAATACTTAAGTGCTTCATGGAGTGAAGTCTTTGCTGGCTTAGCAAATCCAAGAGAAGTACATTCTTTCAACACTCTTGCTGTCGACAGTTTGCTGATTACTTGTGGTGGAAACCATGATTTGGCTACCACCACCAAATCCTCGGGGGCCATGCTGTAACTGTAACCACCCTGTGTAAAGTAGAGAGAGTACAGTATCACACAAAATCACAGTATATCCATTGTAAACGCTCCCCCTTATAATAAAAACGGTCACTCTACAGAAAGGTACAGCTCATTCTTATGTGAGAACATATGCATGACAATCTAAAGCCTCTGTGCATGTGCATAATTGCGGCAATTCAATTTTTAGCCACGTATTATTATTTATTGTATCTGCATCCACTGTAGTCACCCTCGATATAAATATATGAATGTGACTATTTGACTTATTTCAGAGATCAGAAGCATTTTGCAGGTATTCAGTGGCCACGGTGTAGTCAGCCGTTCTGGTGGATGTGTTCTTGCAGAACTGTTCCAGGGCTAGAAAGCTCTTGTTTGATATCTTCTTCCCGGTAAAGAGACAACAGTGGAGCTTAGGTGGGATCTTGCCGCTGGCGCAGCCGCTGTAGATGTTGCCCTTCTGATTCACCAGCACGCACCTCCTGCAGCCCGTTGGGTGGCGTCCAGGGAAGAGGTTGGTGACGAAACCCTCGTACGAGTAGACTGGATTGAGCAAGTGCGCAATACTCTTGAGATCTTCCAGGCTAGAGTAGCCTCTGCGACAGCTGTACATGAGTGCCTGCATGATATCGGAGGTGCAGACCCCGGCATGTTGTAAGCATTTAATCAGACAGAGGCCGTCAGTGGGAATGTACCACCCTTCACAAGAGGTCTCCTGTCGGGGCAACAAGAAAGCCCCTATCCTCCCACCGAATGGTCTGGCGGCAAGGTCGAAGAGGGACACGTCTCCGGGCTGGAAGGAAATCCATACGTCTTGGTAGTCCCAACCCTTATATTCGTCGATTTCGTCTAAAAAGTCTTGCAGGTTTCCGCCGGCCCAGCCCAACCTGTCCATGGCTCCGCTCCCGGCCACGTGCACCACACTGCCGCTAAAGTAGATCAGATCTGGGCTCTCGATCAGGGTCAAGAAGTGTGCCAGGTTGGTTTGCGTCACAGTTGCATCAAAGTTGAAGCAGACTATCAACAGGGTACATAAATCTCATGGATTGCAAATATTAGCAGGTAGCATGTGCATGTTTACAGCATCCACATTTATTACTCGCACATAAAACATAATCAAAGTCCATTTTCACATGTACTTCAAAGTCCTATGTAGCATCTATGTAGCCCTGTATAGACAGATGAGTATCTTTTTACATACTACATAATTATGTAGTCACTTGTAACGGTATGAGCTACGGCGGCGACGTTTGTTGATGGCTCCCTTTGGACGGCCACGCTGCTTCCGTGGTTGTTCCACCTCACTTTGCGATGGCCCTGGTTGTGACTCACTGTGTGAAGGCCCTGGTTGTGACTCACTGTGTGAAGGCCCTGGATGTGACTCACTGTGTGAAGGCCCTGGTTGTGACTCGCTTTGCGAAGGCTGAAGTTGTGAAGAAGGACCAGGTAATAGCTGCACGTCCGCTTCAGGAGATGAAACTCTAGCCTGCCTTCTTGCAAACCACTGGGTGCGAATGTTATCAAAGCTAGGGGAATGCCAGTCGGCATGACAGTCCCGCTCTGCTGTCTGGCACAGTGCTGGTAGAAACAAACAGTCAGGACATTTCCGCTGTGTCCAGCTGGTTGTGCAGTGCATTTTGCAATACTGGCATCTTGACTTCTGGGCTGGTGGAAGGAGAATACTACCATGTCTCACTCTACAGTCGCTACGTGGTGGTCTTCCAACAGGAGTACTCTCTCGTCGCTTTCTTCCATATTTGCCAATAATCTGAAGTACCAGAGCATCACGAAAGTCATTTTCACTAATTACTTTCAACCCTGACTGGTGAACCATGTAGTTGTATAGAATAAAGGCATTGACAATCGCAATGTCCACAAGGTGGTAGAATGGTGTCTTCCAATACCGAACAGTCCTCCTCAATATATTGTGGTAGGCAAGGTATTGGTCAGACTTGTCCACCCCCCCCATATATTTGTTATACTGCTTTATAACAATGGGGCATGCAATTGCAATCTCTTGGAATTTTCCACTGGACACTTTCTCCTTGCGTGCCACAGTCCCCTCTGCATGACCTGGATAAGCAGTGGACATGGCCGCCACACAACGCTTATCACGCCAACATACATATGCTATAGCAGAATCAGGTTCCCTCAAGTAGTATCCTGTGCCACGCGGTATGCGGTTTCCTTGCAAGGATGCCTTCATGCCAATGACTTCCTCCGGTACACCACGTCGATTGATCCGAAGGGTTCCAGTAGCAGTGATTCCCAGTGACAATAACTCCACAAATAGGGTAGGACTAGTGTAATAATTATCAACGAAGATCTCGTAACCTTGAAAACAGAATGGCTGGGCTAGTTTTAACACTACATCACATGCAGCTCGTCCACGCTCTGAGCTCTCCGCCGACTTGCCTGTATATAGGTCGAAATCCACGGTGTAGCCACTTGTGTCAGCTATAACCCAATACTTAAACCCCCACTTTACGGGCTTATCTTTCATGTATTGCACAAAATGAGACCTCGCCTTACTTTTGACCATTCTCTCGTCAACAGAGAGGTGCTGCAGGGGCTGGTAGAGGTCCAGGCATCTTCCTTTAATGTGATCATACAGTGGTCGGATCTTGCGCAACTGATCTTCCTTCATAGCTTCTTCTTCTTCAATAGTGACAACATACAGAAATGTTCCAATCAGTTCAAATCTTTGACAAGTCATAAGATCCTGCAAACGAACAAGGTACTGTGCCCTCGACTCACTCCAAGCCTTCCGATAGTTCCGAACATTATGAATCCCAAGAAGGATCAAACAACCCAAAAAAGCTTTCATCTCCTCGTTGGTGAGTGGCTTTCTCATAAAAAGAGTGTACCGCTTCTTCTTTTGTTCCTTTCTGCTTTCAGCATAAGACAGTGTACTTCATACAATTCTGCTGACAGATTCGTCATCAAAGAAGAGCTCAAATAACGAGAGTGCCGAAATCTCCATATCTTGAGGAATATAAACACCAGCTTCGCGTAAAGGACAAAAAATCTCCACTGGCGTATAACCAGCATCTTTCTCTGTAATGCTCAGTGGCTTGTTGGCTGGGCGATTAGATGACCTTCCTTGTCTGCTGCCTTTACCACGACCTGCTCCCCTCCCTCTGCTTCCACCACCACCACCACCACCACCACCACGTCTACTTCTACTACCTCTGCCACGAGCTGTACGACCACTATTACCACCAGCTCCAGCCCCTCCACCGCCACGGCGACCACTGCCTGCACCATCTCCTATGCGGCCTCCTGAATAGTCCTCATCCTCGTCTTCACTGGACTCAGTTGTACCATTTGCCTTGCCAGTCTTCTTTTGTGCTGTAGTGTGCCGTTTTCCCCTCCCACGGGCTCTGTTTCTAGAACTGATTGCTTCTGCACTAGGGGAAAGTACATCAAGAGGAGGTCGTTTCTTCAACACCGCTGCATTACTTTCACTCCATTCATCATCATGCTCCACATCATTGTCTTCACACTCACTTGAAAGCAAATCAGTATCACTATGGGAACCGTCTGAGTCCAACCCTGTGGACTGATCACCATCATCTGAGCTTTCCCAAAAGCTGCTTGCGCTACTTACGTCCACAGAGGTCCTGCTGTCGACTGAGAGACTCCTCCTGTTCCTTACTGTCTCAAACAGCCCCCTCACTTCTTCGGATGTTAAAATTCTGGGGCAAGCAGCTGCAGCTTTTATAGCTGTCATCAGCACAAAGAGCTGTGCATACAAAGAGAGTAACAGAAAAACAGTTTAGTATGCAAATTGATTGTACCATGACTGTCCCATTTCAGGCACGGCCTGGCTGTGCTTTTACTCCTGGATCTCAAAATTCTAGCCACAAACTATTCCCACCACTTCACATGGTGGCTAGCTACTACAGCAGGGGCACATTGCTACCTTGGTGCTACTGCTGTGTTGTCTCTTACTAGTCTTATAATATGTGACCGGATTTGCGAAAAGGGACCATATCCCGCATTTTCAAATGCATGTACTTCACTTCAAAGACATGTATCTACGTAACAGTACACGAGATGAAAATGAAACGTGGGTGTTTTTTACAGGAGGCATTATTGTAGTAATAACTCGGAAATGAAGCCATTCTGGCAAATCACGAGGAAGATATCGGGCGGAGTTCGTGGAATTTTCGATCGCACGGCAATTTCTCAAAAATGGCGATGCTACTGAGGTGCGTAGCGTTGGAACAGAAAGAGCTGTAGACTTCTAGATTGGGATTCCTGTAGTTGAAGGATAGTACATGTACAGAACCAAGTATCATTCGAGCCTCGGTAATGGTTGTCGAGATATGACAGCGTGAAAATGTTTGTAAAAATGCAGGATATGGTTCCTTTTCGCAAATACGGTCACATATGCTTGCTACCTATTATGCTAGAATATTCTGCCCCGGCCTAATCATTGCACTTGTTCACCACTACAGCCATTAACTTAAAGCCGATCATGACAAAACACTCACCAAACATAGGAAGATCTGCGGTGACTTTAACTTGTGCCTCAGTTGCTTTCACAGTATGCTGTATAGATAGAGAGGTTCTCTATCAAAATATTACTGCTATAAAAATGATAAGACACCTCCCAGCCAAAGAAAGTGGCCTGGTATGACCTGCTTGCACATGCACAGGCTGCCCATGTTTTTATGTTATGGAGGGTCAGATACTACTACATCATTCCATATTTATCTCATCACAGGTTTTAAGAATTCATTTTGTGGTAGAGAGCCAGTCTTTGTACGTAGGGGAAAAGGTTGTAGACTATGATAGTGAGCAGTAGTTAGATTCTGTAATCTTGATCTAGAAATGCAGAAGAGTGAGCAAAATCACTGCTACGTACAGTAAAAGACAGAAGTGCTTCACCTCTTTATGGTAAAATGCCTAGAGTAAGTAGCTTTCTTGGTTGGTTGTAAAGCCATTCAGCTGTAGATACAGTGAATTTTACTTGCGTTGAAACATTCTGAGATTCCGTATTGTCAGGACACCTGAGAAGCAGCATCTGTCAGTGCTTGAGTAACAACGGAACTTGTGTCAGTCTTCTTCCTTGAACTCCCCCCACCCCCAGCTCTTACAAACATTGAAGAGGTAGGTGCATCATCTGTGCTCGAGTGTACACCACCTGCTACCATTTCACTCCAAACACGATACTGCATTGAAGTAAAGTTACTGCCATGCTTCTCCTTCAATGCATCAATCACATCTTGTACTTTTGCTTCATGTTCCTGCGATTTCTTTTTCTTTTTCCCCTTAACGGTACGATCTGGCATATCCTCATCAGAATCAAGTTCCTCTGAATCAGTTCGCTTCCGTCTACTGCCAGCAGTGGAGGTCTTGCTCTCATTTTTCAAACCATCACACCACAAAACAACTTTACTGCCTTTTTTCAATTCCTTCCAGAAATCCTGCAGGTCCTCGGAGCTGCGAATACTTACAGTATTTCCACCCTGAATAAAGCCAACATCAAAGTCAGTGGAAATTATATCAGCATGCAGCTGTGACCGAATGGCCTTCTTGAGCTGATGATGGGAATTAACTTCATTGATGTTGAGATTACGCAAAGTAAATAGCTTATCTCGTTTAGCCATTTTACAAGCAGCCTTAATCAGTACCTTGCCAATGATACCTTGATTTGGTGGAACAACACGAGAACCGAGTGCAGACAGTGGAGTGATAATCACCTGCCGAGTAGCAGTGGGCGGGATAATTGCACCGGGGGCCCTCCTTGGGGTCTGGCTGGCTTTAGCAGTCTGACACTGCCTTAACCTTTGGACTGGGCCGTTGTTGATGCTTATAGTTCCATTTCCAATGCCAATGGAAACAGGCGCAAGGATCTGTGGTGGAGGTAGTCCGCTTTGTGCCATCAGGTTGACAGGTAGCTAACGGAGTCTCTCCGCATAGATAATAGAGCACGTCAAGTAGGCAACAGGTAAGCTTAAACCGAATACTACACATACGGAGGTAACCGGATAAAACTATCACCTGATTGGTCGGCCTTCGATCTCTGATACGTTGCGCATGTGCAAAGCTTGTGATCAAATTTTGGACAATGAACCGGAAAACCCCTGTACAGGCCGTTTTCCGTAAATTCACTCGCATGCGCGAACAGTGTGTACCAGGCCACTCTTTCGTGGACTGGGAACGAGGCTACATGAACACTTACCAGACACGATCACAGCTTCTCGGGGTCAGTCGCAAAAGCACTGCACTCTACTGCACCGTCTGATGGTGCCGTACGCTATACAAATATAAAAAGAAGTTTTATATCAAAAGGGCGCTATTACATACGCGGTAGAGCAGCATGAACACTTACCTGACACGACAAAGGAAGATCACAGCAGGTATTCGACACGGCTCCTCGTGGTCGTGAAAGCACTGCACTCTACTGCGTCGTCTGATGTGACGTACGCTGTATAAATACAAAGAGAAGTTTTATATAAAAAAGGGCACTATGATGTGACGTACGCTGTATATGTACGCTGTATAAATACAAAGAGAAGTTTTATATCAAAAGGGCACTATTACATACATGGTAGGGTAGCAAGAACACTTACCAGACACGACAAAAGATCACAGCAGATATTTGACACACCTTCTCGTGGTCAGGAAAACACACACTCTACTGCGCATGCTCGAAAGTGATGCACTGCTGCACATGCACAGTAGTATACGCCGCGAAATACGAATCAAAACACCGTTCCACTTCTACTGACAGCGGTAGTGCAAGAAGAGTAGGAGTGCTGCAGCTATTTATTCTTACATATATTTTCTCCTGATGATGATTATAATATATACACTGTTGCACTGGTGGTTAGCCAGCAAAGAGGGGTCCTCTCGAAGGACCTCTTTTAGTAGTTCCTTGAGCGAGTCTCTGCTCAGGCCCACCTCTCCGGATTCGCCACCAGAGCCGCTGGCGCTAGCCCTCTCCTTGTCCCCCATTTGGTTAAGACTATTAACGTACGTTCAATCAGCGAATGACGGGACAGTTTCTTTGACGTCTGGTAGCTAGCTAGCACGAGACAGAACTGACTGTAGCGCATGCGCGCAGGAAACACAACCCGAAAGGGGCGGATCCCTCTACATTAAACTATTTAGGCTGTTGTATTTGGTATTGTATTTTGTAGTAGACAATATTCTGGCACTATGACTTGTACTTTGAAAGGTGATTGGTGTGACACATCCTAAACTCAGTCTGTCACATATGGCTCATGATAAATGGAAGGAGTAATAAAGGAAAAATGGAAAAGAATAATAAAGGAATAGAACAATGGGAAGAAAAATGGGCCTGTCCCTAGTTATCAATGGAACCATTTGTGTTGTTCCTTCCACAATATCAACCTAAGCATATGTAGGCATAGCAAATTACACATACATAATGTTGTATACAAGTACCTGGACAAGCTACATTATTTTTTATGTCTCTTTGTAGCTTGATTACACAGAAGCTCGGTTAGGAGCTCTAACTGGTAAGCCCCTCAGCATCTTAAGGATATCTTAGGCGATGGAATAGAAGGCTCTGCAACACTGGGTGGTTCTTCTCTTCCATTGGTGCATACTTCAAAATTTGCTGCTGCTAAGTTAGCCAGTTTAATTTCAAGGATAGAGTCTGTTGACCCATTGATTCCCATTACGAATCTTGTTGCAGCTGTGAAGAATGAAATTTAGCTTCAGTCTAGTGTTAGGACAGTAAGTCTTGGGGGCTATCTTCTAATCATACATGCTGATGATACTTAGCTTGTGAATAGGTGAATGTGCTCAATACTTATGCATGGCATCTTAAGTACAGGAAACTTCGCAGTGATGGTAGGCACAGATGGCATTTCTGTTTTAGTTTGGTGGCATTGGCCAGAGAAAATTAGATTATTGAGCAATTGTTTGGCTATCTCCCATTTCAGTTCCTGTACGTCAATCTCCCTTGAACCTTTGCTCATCCTTAATTAGCTTTTCCATTATTTCATCCAACTTGATTGGTCCTGTTTTTATATTACTTTATGGTTTTTCCACAGACTCATCTCCTTTATGTTGATTTCTCTCCTAGATGGTTTCCACATATGCATCAGCTGATCTCTGATTTTGATCTTCCAACAGCCGTAAATGAAACAAATCATAACTCTAATAGTAAGCACGCAGATACATATATGTGTGCTATGAACATTAGCTACATTGTGTCTCAAAAGATATTTTGGGAAAAAGCTCTCTTTGGGGACAAATCCTAGGATGCCTTAGTATGAAGGCAACTCTGTGCATTTAATAGAGTGCTCTGTAGTATTAAAGTTCATAGACATGACTGTGCCCTTCAATGTAAATTCACTGAAATGTTGTATTTTGTTTTAGATGATGATGATACTGCATGATGAAGAGATTTAATTTGAAAAGACTATGAAATTTTCAAAATCTCTACACTTATGCGATTAACAATTATATGCTCAGTTAACCATCTAGTCTAGACGACACATTGTGGCTGCAGTAGTAGTTACTGAAACCAGAACCTTCTGTTTGTCCTTCAAACCAAAAACATAATGCTAAAACGGGACAAGCTCTGTATGACAAGCAATATCAGCACTAAGCAGATCCACTATTCAAGTTTGTGTATTGTACCAGGCTATAGATCCAAAAGGCCTTCAGCTGTGCTAAAGGCTTTCAGCTGTGGAACAGGCTGGATTTACATCTATAAGGACTCTTAGTTTCCAGGCTCCCCCCTGCACGTGTACTGCATGCAAGCAACAAATTCGGAGGGAGGTCTGGGATTGAGTGCTCCAATCATGGAACTCGCAGCGATAAGTGCTGACACAGCAATTTCCTTGCATCTTCAGGTAGTAGTCACAATATTCAACAACAGCATATGTGTTACAATGGTGAACAGCAGCATATGTTAGCCTGGCCATGTTTTCATTTCTTTTAAGTTTATTCAAGATGCACTATTAAATATAATTATGTGTCAGCAATCTATTACAGGTACTTACACTTACCTATAGAACTTTTTGGCATACTGATCTCTCACACTTTATCATAGCTCACAATATGGCAGAGCAAAGCAAGCAACATAAGACAACACTTCACTCATAACATAACTCTAGCAAATCTTAACTTACCTCCTATGGAGCAAGAGATGGAGAGAATCCTCCTGGACACAAATTGATCAATACTGACGCCACCACCACCACCGCCATGACCCCCTACCATGAGAAGACTCACTGCCACCAATGCCGCAACCCCTCCTCCAAGACAACAGCAGAGGAATTGCCGGCCGCTGCAGAATCATTCTTATGTAAGTTTACCACCACACAATGCCCTCTTAACCTGACACATAACGCGCATGGCATAGCACAGCACAGAGCTTTAGCATAGTATGCACCGCTACATAAATTCAAAAGTATTCCTATACCTGACCTTCAGAATACCATAGTAGACAGAAACAGAAGAGCATAATTTGACAATGTCTATTCTCAAATATATTCAAACATACTTAGCATAGGTAGCTATACAAACATCCTTGGGCTCTAATACCATTCCTGCATCCATAATACAATCATACACAGTATGATCATTAATGCTTACTTATTACTAATAGTGTTACCTACTCTAGGAAGCATCATACACCATGCAACAGTACATCCACTGTTCATACCCACAGCCATCTACATGTACCTTCATCCAATACAGTGCTGTCCAGTAGTCGTCACATCTCACAAAATGAATCCATACAACTACTACTCCTCTGGTGAGCCACTGGCACCAACCTCCCGTGATGTACCCACCTCCTCATCATCAACAGGTAAGTAGTCATCCACAACTACACTCCTTTGGGCAACCACTGGCACCAATTGTGCGCACCTCCTCGTCGCTGCAACTATTATTATTATACTGACATGCACAACGCCATCGGTGTTCGGATCCAAACCCCTCTAAGCCTTCTAGATCTCTTTCACCGTCCATATACTCTTAGGGCATGTCCAACCACACACACACACACACCACAATCCCCTACATGGTAATACATGCCATGCCACCCATACCTCATAGCCAATAAACGAAGTTCTCATAACCATACTGGGCTATACCAAAACCAAGCACAGAAGATTGCATGAATTTGCACAAAAATGAAGTGCAAAACATATAGCCATGAGCATAATTATGATCAAAGTTTTGCACTTTCCCAAAACGCACTCTATGAGTATTAAGTTGGATCCAACCATACATGGTACTGTATGCATTTAATTACCCCACACCGCATATGCAGAGGCGGGGTTAAGCAATTTGTTTTGTCTGTCTGTCAGTCATTCCTAAACACCTCTCCAACAGGTAATTTAGGGGCTTAGCGACCTCAAAACACTGTATCTTAGTATATTTGGACCTGATAGATGCACAAGCCATTTTGTTCTTGGCCTTTCTTATTGTCAGTGTATCCCACCATCCAGTTTTGAAGCAGAGTTTATCACCAAAGGAAAGTAACTACAAGGCGCTGCTGCCATAGTTTTTGAAGAGTTGGGATAGCTGTAAATGTATTTGGAACGTTTGAAGACTTGAGGCCTTTGCTGCTAGGAGCCAGGGTAAGCCATAAAAATTGTGGCCAGAAGTGATGCGTGTTTTGAGTGGCTCCATGATGGAGTACGCTGGAATCATGGGACCACCTGAAAGATAAACAGTCACCGATTCAAGCAATCCCATTTATAGTGTTACCCCCACTCATTTTGGAGCTATGTATGTGGGCCTCTGAAGTTTGGCATTATTCTGAGTATGTTGCTGAGGTAGCCTGAGCTTAACCATGCATAGCACTTACATGCAAGGGAGTAAAAAGCCAGTGTGTATGTATACCACTATGCCCGCTGATTCTAGAAATGTACCTGACGCCCCTCAGGTGCTTGGCCTGAACTAAGGCGATTTCCATCTCTAAACGCTCCAAATGTGTTTACAGCCATCCCGACTCTGTGGCAGCAGCATCTGTAGTCACCTTTGACGATAAGCTCTGCTTCAAAAGTTGATGGTGAGATACATCACCAATGGTTCTTTGCAGAGCCATGACATCATCACTTTTTAATGGCAGTTTGTGTATATTCGCATAATATTATGGTTCCAACTTCCTCTGCTGGTGTCTATACCATCAGGAGTGCAGGGTATGTGCTCTTGGAACGCCTTTAGTTTCCTCTGCAAGCAGCCATCATGATATCGTTCATGATGGAGAGCAAGGGAATAATCTCTCCCACCTAGCAACAGCCGCAAAAGTAGCAACAGGAAGGAGGAGATCAGAGAGAGGGACACAGCAGTGACTACAAGAGCCCCAGAAGCAAAAGTAGCCTCGTTCCTAGCCACTCAATGTGCGAATGAGGCCAAGTTAAGAAGCACAGCAGCAAGTGACCAGGAATAGCTGGGACGAGTAGTGTAAATTTTATGGATAATATGCCATATGGTATTGAGCTGCTATTGGCTAGCATTGTTGTGTGTGTACTTCTGGAACACATAATTATAGTTAATGTACACATGTTCATAATTGTCTGGTTGTGCTTTGTCACTTTGGCTTAATCGGCTCTTGTTTTGAATAGATTTATAGAGTATTATGCATTGGCAGTGGGCAAGGTACGTAATTGCATGCGCATAGTTATTTGCCTGCTGCAATGTGAATAGTGCCAGAGCACGTAATGACGTCATTGGGCACTCCTAGAATGTAGGACTGATTCCATCTTAGCTGCATGTATTTATCAGCATCACAGCTCCTATTTTGAGACACAGTACATAGTTATGTTATAGTTTTGTCATTTATTACCAGGCCAGGATGAACCAGGCCTTCCTGACCGTGCAAGTAAATTAGCAATGCCTGACATCATGTAGTCAAAAGTGGAACGCCTTCCAGGCTAATTATGCAAGACAGTCCTGCCTCGTGGCTGCATCACTACAAGTTCCAGACATGTACAGCGGTATTTGTATCGTAGGCGGTATAGCCATAGCTGTAGGCATTGGAATCCTCTTAAAGGGCAAAATGGGAGAGGAGTTGGAGCTACAGCAGCAGCATTGGAAATCGGAAGAAGGTACCCGTACCAGTGTGTGGAGCGGAAAACGGCTGCACGAGAAGACATGGGAGCCCAGTGAATCACCGCCAAGGTTGGCCTTCAGCAGGCTGTTTTGACCTATGTTCTGAATACTGATTGGTCTGTTGGCGAATCGTGAAGTGGTCTAATAAAGCCCCCTATGCTGATCTCTTTGGGATATGTACTTTGCTTTAATTGTACTACCTTGCTCACTAGTAATAAAGAACGCCTTGGGAGAACTTGCTGCAGGTCCATGCAGATAGCTACAGGCTCTAGGTTTAATTTGCAATCAGGGTTGCAGAACTATGATGAGTATAAATACTACTGCAGTACTCCAGTAGTACTCATTTGTAGGTTTAATCGATGTACTTTAAATGTTAGTCATATTTGGGCCCCAACATCTCTGGAAGATGACATAGATACTGTCTTCAACTTGTATATACCACAAGCCTACTCCGTATTTTGCTCATGGAAAGTTTCTACAGCCCAAGCGTGATTTTTAGTAATGCACCAATTTCAGGCAGTACCGACTGTGTTTTCTTGAAGGAAACCATTTTAGAATCTTCCCAGGCTTGTAATAGTGACACAATCAACACTCTGAATAGTTTCTCAGGGCGACAGCCAGTGCCTGGAGTTAACAGTAATTGCAAACTGCTATCCAGGTCTGAGATATACATGTACCTGTACCAGTAGGCCAATTCTACCCAGGCCTACATGTGCACATGTACAGTAGAGATTGACCTATTCAGTTCTGAACCGTAAAGTAAACATAGATACCATGCATGCATTGAAGCTGTTATAAACATGTCTGATGCTATATCTCAGAATACATGAAATCTAGCAAATGAACATTTTTATTTAAGTCATTGTCTAAGACAATAACAAGGCATAACAACTGAATGTTTGCACACCCAGAGTTAAAGTGGTGTAAGTATAGGATAGACTACACCAAAGAGTGGGTTATGCGCCTGTATAACCCACGGGTTTGCGGTTATCCCGAGGCACGGCCAAGGGATAAATGCAAACAAGTGGGTCATGGCGCATAACACACGAGTAGGTGTGGTCTATCTGACATATACCACATTGCGCATGCGCACAATCAGCGCCGCGTAGCAACAGCTTGCTTCTAGCGGTAAGAATAAAAGTGTGGGTTATGAGCCTATATAACTTTTCAGCCAATTACTTTATGATAGATTATGTAATGTGGTATAAGTCCTAGCCCCCCATTGATATAAATTCATGACACTCTCACGTCGTACATGTAGCCTTGTTCTATTCCTAGCTGTGGTTGACATAATGAGAAGAAAGTATTTTGTACAGACCACCTCTCTTGTACATGTAGGTTACGGTATGAGGTACCGACTGATATTCAGTGTATGTTTCACTATGATCAACGTATAAGAATCGTTCTGCTTTCCTTTGGCAACCATGGCTGGTACGTATGCTATGTGGAAAGGGAGGCAATGGTATGAAGTATTTCTTGTGCGCAAGGGGCCGTATTCCTAAGGATAGTAAGTATATATCTGTAGCGGCATGTAAGAGATCAGAGCCAAGTTGCAACAATCATTTTGTCTGTCTTCCTTAGGGCACTCCTCTATCTGGCCCACGGTGTGGGTGAGCACATGGGTCGGTATGAGAGACTGGGGCAGTTGTTGGCTGACAATGGCATCCTTGTATATGGCCATGATCATGGTAAGGCATGCACGGGACTCTCTGGAAACCATATTACCATATTTTGTTACTACTACCTTGAATCTTACCAGAAGTAAATCTACGGCTGTCTCACTCTTGGATAAGTATTTGAATTCATTATTGCAATGTCCCCATACATACATATAAGTGTGGATGAGCAGTATTCAGTCTACATGCATGTTGCCACGAAATTTATAGTGTGAGAAGGCTGTGTGTTGTGAAGTGTTGCAAATCATTTGTTGGATGTGAATATGACTGGTGTGACATGTCCTTTTTGGGATTCATACCTAGATGTTTTTTAACCCTTAGGGGACTGGCCAGCTAGTCCAACTGAATAAAGCCTGGGCAGTTGCATATCTGTGACCATAGTCCTTTAAGTTTTGTTTTGTTTTTGGAGGGGGGGGGGGGAAGTACCAATAATTGTGTAGATGATTCAGTCTCCTCAGAAGACATGCTGCAACAAGAACAGTAACAAATGCTTCATAATTGGCTTGCTTTCAATTCAACCAGACAAAACCCTGTGAAACAGCTATTGGGTCTCGCGCGATTTCGCTTGCTTGCGATGTAATGAGACAACAGTTTCTGTGAAACTGCACTGCTGGATCTTGATACCTGTGACCAGGGTTGAGTTTCCGGTGTAGGCGTAACTTCTGTATATACTGTTGCACTCTCTGAATATTTTACGAAAATGGCATGTAGCAGTAAGCACTTGCCTGGGAGCGCTTGAGAATCACTGCTGAATTTCATACTATGGTGTGAGTGCAATATCCCATAGAAAAAAGTCGCTTCTTTTTGTTTGAACCATTATAATCGCTTTAGACAGTGCTAGCCTGGCTGAAGAAGAAGAAAGAATATGAACAATTTGCCCATTTTAACGATTTTCCAATGTGGTACATCAGCGATGCTCTCTAACAATGTTAATAGTTGTGGTACTGATGAACCTACTCAAGAATGACTGGTAAGGATCATAAAAATGTATGACTACATCTAGAGCAGACTATGAACATATTTTGTATAAATTTTAATGCAGAGGCCTTTTTTTGTGCCATCAGTCCTTACATATATGGAGCACCATGTTACAGCATTGATTGACTGTTTCAGAGCTGCTTAATTGCAGTTTCTCTTTAATTGACTATCTGGCATTTTAGTACCCATTTTGGTGAACTTGTAGATTTATGTATGTGGTATTTTGTGTCCTCCCATGTAAAGAACAGTCATAGCATGAAAAGGTTTTGTTGACAGCTATTGCATTCCCACTCTATGTAGTTGGTCATGGCCAAAGTGAGGGTGTCCGAGTCCACATAGAGACATTTCATGCCTACACAGAGGACGTGATTCAACATGTGGAGCACATGAAGGAACGATATCCTGACACACCCTCTCTGCTCATGGGACATTCTATGGTGAGCGTAGTGTGTTTCCAAGGGTACACTATATGCCCATATCAGTATAGTTTGGTTTCTGAAGATGCCTCGTGAAGAGTTTTAACAGCCATAGCTAATCTTAGGGCTTGTAATGTTGGTATCATGGAGTACGGTAGTAGGAATGGCATGGGTAATGGCCACTGCATTAAATGTGTACTAAATAAGATGTTCTAAAGTCTGCTCTGGATGTATGCGTAAGCCTGTATGAGCCATTCTCAAATTTATCAATAACAACACTGTTACTGTTACTCTTAAGTACCTCATCAGCAAGTTGCTAAACTGGCCATCTTGTTCTTTCTTGTTTCTTGTTTGTCAGCCAGGCTAGTACAATAATGACTGAAGTGATTACCAATCGCAAAGAAGCAACATTTTCTATGGGGTGTTGCATTCGCACTAGAGCATTCTCAACGAAATCGAACTGTTCAGCAGTGATTCGCTAGCGCTTCCAAGAGTGGATACTCGCTGTTACACACCATTTTGCTTAAATATATGACAATGTAACGGAAGCGATTATCTTACTCTCACATTAGTGAGACTACAGTATTGTGTGCACTCACAGGTGGAAGCGCACTTGCCATTGTTTAGCACATTGTTTGCAATGACTGAGGCGTGAGCAGTGGACCAGGACATTTTAGTGCTTGGAGTGTGCTTGTCATAACAGTGATTTTTTATAAGTTATTATTATGTGAGTATACAGAATACAGAGATACAACTGTTACCAGACTAACCTCGATGATGTGCATTAAATAAAGTCAGTGTCTCACTGCTGTACACTCTTACGACCTACAATCCTGATCATGTAGGGATGTAATCCCTAAAAGAACCCAAATATAGGTTAGACGCCGAGACAGCTAGCTACATACATAGCTAGTACCACGATGTAAACAGCAATCGTTCAATTGTGGAGGAATAGTTATAGTTCAAAGGACGCCATAAACAACTGTAAGGCAATGTGGGCAAGGATTGTAGATGTTTTTACATCTTTCCAAAATGTTTTTATTATACTTGTACATGTGGCACTTGTATGCGACGTGACTGGATAATAAATATGTACATTTAGTTCATTTCTGAACAGGCAGTTGCAGAAGATTGGCAGGTGAAAGTTACAGAGGGCTTGAATGACATATTTTATTAAATTTTGTTAGTCACAAGACTGTAGAGTGGGCAGTGAGTCTGCAGGAGCCGTGCTTTTATGCTAAGGAGGAGGCAATGAGCTTGGGTAGGTGTGTTATGAAGCGGGCACAAGAAGGGCCTAAATTTGAAAGAGGCAAACGGTGGTTGAAGTGTCTTCTAACAGGTTTGATGTAGCTGAAGATGTGTCGAGAGGCAGTGTGGATGGTGTAAGGGAGATTTCACTTGATGAGTTGCATGAGTACGACTGGGTGACAGTAGTAGTGAAAGAGCTATATAGGAGTGGAAGATCCAATGGAGGTAGCTTGTGGAAAGATGAAAGAGGATGTGGTGGTGGGTGACAAAAGCAGGCCAGTAAGACGAGATTGGTACATGTAGGCTGGAGATGAAGAAAACAGATTCACACATTTGGACTGGACATGGAAAAGCCTTTGGGCATGGAGTTAGTAGGTGACAATCTAGCTCCAGCTAGAGCCCAAGGTTCCTGGAACCCTTGAGTCATGGTTTCTAGAACCTTTGCATGTCCCAAAGGTTCCTGGGAACCTTTGCATCCCGAAGGTTTCTGGAACCTTACGAAGGTTCCCCAGGAACCTTTGGACATCTTGGAGATGGGGCTGGAGGGTGGCAGTCTAGCTCCAGAGCCAGGACTTTCCAGTATGTCCCTAATTTTCGTTAGAACCTTTGGGGTATCTGGAGCATGGTAGATGTATCTATGCATAGCTGAGACTGCCCAGGATGGTCCCGTAGGAGGTACGTAGCCAAGATACTGTGTACTTGGTACATGTCCTCATAAGCACTAGAACAGTTCGTGGCAATCCTGGACCACCCTTAAAGATTGGAGGAAGATTGAGTGACATATTTGGCAACAGGGAAGTAGGGTGGTAAAATAGAGGTGGTAGAGGACATTGGAGTGGTGGAGGATGGATGATGAGTGGAAGATGAGAGTGTTTGTCTTACTTATGAACCACAGTAGTAGGTGGGGTGCTGCTACTTGATAGCTATGCAGCATGCATGAATAAAAATGCTGTGGATGAAAAAGATGCAAGGCTGGGGAGATGTGGGACGTGTGAGAGTGCTGCAGTGGATAGATTGCTGCAAAAAGCTTGACCACAGCTTCAAGTGGAAGCAATTAATAATAAATCATGCGGAATATGTATTATATCCCTGCCAAGCGGGATATAAGACCCGTTTTATCCCGTGGGAAAGCTTGAGTGAAGCCGAGGAAGTGTCAAGGAATATAAGGGTTTTATATCCCGCTTGGCAGGGATGAGACTAACTTATGCCATGCCTAAGTCATATCCCGCCTGGCTGGTACTAAGATTGCTTTACGTTCCCGCGTCTGTGTGTTTGTGTGTGTGTGTGTGTGTGTGTTCGTCCGCAATTATCACATGCACTAAGTTACGTCAGTCCGTTACTATGCCACTATAGCCACGAGCGCAGTGGAAGCTGCTGGAAGTTTGCAGGCTGAATAGGCCGAGGCACGTCAAGCTAGATTAGTTTTGTGTTGCCTAGACGGCGAAAGAGTGGTAGGTAACGATAATAATTCTGATTTGGCGAGTTCTGATTGCTAACTGGAAGCACACTACAAAATTGCTGTATCAGCACTTTCACTGGAAGCTGTACATGATGAGACTGTCTAGCCAAGCTTATCCATTCTACAGCTGCATTTAACTTAGACTGACCTGTTGCTGGGCACAACCTTCAGTTGAATGATTTATGTAAAAAAAAAAACACCAGCTGGTTTTTAGATATGAAATCAACCTTGTTTTTACGAATATAAGTATGTTAAGGATAAACCTAAGGATAACCATAAAGAAGCTAGGCAGGTAAGACTTACACATCGATGACCTACTAACGCTTAATAACCCTACCTTCGAACAAGAAATACCTAACATATACCCACCTCAATTACAGAAGCACCTGATATAGGCTATCTTACTTAGGTTAGAAATACAAGGGAAAAAATTGAAAAGTTCAGTTTGCGACAAAATATGCTTTTAAATTTCACATAGTTAATTTTCCTTTTTTAGATAGCAATATTCCTACTAAATCCGCTTATGGTATATACGTATCCCAGTTGGTTAGGATAGGTAGAATTTTAGGGAGAGGCACCATATACTGACCACCAGATTACTCAAATAGGGCTACAAATATGAGGAACTATGTTCCTACTTTAAGAAGTTTAGTAGTAGATATGTTTGAAGGTAACAACATAGTAAAAAGATAGTATACCTTGCTGCTGAATAGGCTTAAATTAATAAGTTGATTTACTGTGAGGTAATAATTTAGATGGGTTGCTCTAGATGGGAACAGGAAATGATGTAATAGACTGTTTTAATTTACAGCTGTTAGTAATTTTAAATTTGGAGTTAGAGTAGGAGGCTGGAACCAAAGAGAATGTAGAAGTCTACTGGAATTTAAAAGGTAAGTAACTATAGTTTCCAAATTAGTACATGAGCTAGGATCCCAATATTAGGCTGTAAGAGCTTACACTGTATGAGTGGGAAGAGTTGGCTAGCCATGAAAGACTTTTTAAGTTGTTTTTTTCCTGGTCCTGGGTTCTCTTGGTTGCAGTCAGAGCTCTTTCAAATTGCACTTGCTTTGCTCATGCAATTATTCCCAATCACACTTAAACCCATAATCCATGTGATTACCCATTCTAATTTGCAAAATATCAGTCAGCTACCTCAATTCATGCAGCCATTATTTTCTCTGACACAATGTGATCTGACCCAGGCCTTATAAATACAGTCAGTCACTGCATGCATTTCTAGATGAAACTTAACCAAAATTTTGTCTCTTTACCTGCATAGCTAGCAAGTTCCAAGTAGCTGCATGTATCTGTATGGCTACCAGCTTCGAGTACTGCTATTTAATAGCCTCGCATGTCACGACGCATCACGCCACGTCACAGGGGGGCAGAGGTCGACCCAAGCTAGTTCCGCCCCATAGTCGCCTCAGAGTCGCTGTCCACGTTGAAGAAACATCACCCCATCAGATGGGAGGAGACTTCGATAGTGGACCAGGCCAGAAGACCCAAGGAGCTGTTGCTGAAGGAGGCCCTCCACATCCAGATGACCCCTGCCGAAGAACGATTCAACCCCAATGGAGGACTGGAGTTCCTAATTGTAGCGACTGCCAGGTGTTCTCATGTTCATTTGCGCTCTGAAGAAGACTAGAGCATCTAGTTGAAACGTCGGCGAAGTTTGCTTTCCAAATTAAGTTTGTATTCAGAGAGCCTTTCTGCAAGAGCCAACTGAGAAGCCCCTTCTTCATTTATTGGCTACATATGAATATGGCTAGTGTGGCATGTGGTGTGTGCATGTGTTGTTGGAAAAATGGCAAAATGTATAGGAATGACAATCCATAAAAGTACATGTATTGTGGTGTCGTTCCTACCTTGTTTGCATGGTTGCATTTTGGGATTCCATCAGAAGGCTGCTATATAGGTCATAGACAACACACTTAACCTTTAGCATCTATGTTTCCCAGTCGAGAAGCACTGGTGAATATTACATCAGTAGTTACAACCGACCATCCCCTTGCACTACTGGGGCTTTTCTGCCAAACACTCGTGACAAACGCAGCACTTTCTGCTGGAATATTAATTAAATACGTGTGGTAAAAAAAAAATCATGTAGTGGAATCCCTACATACTATTTAATTTTCGCATGCATGAGTTAAGATAATCCATACTTATACAGGGAGGGCTGATTGCAGCTCACACTGCTCTGCGCCGACAAGACCTATTCACTGGACTCCTCCTCAGTGCTCCATGCGTGGAAGTTGATCCCAGAGAAGCTGGCCCATTCCTTGTAAGTTGTGCGCTGTACCTATCTCAGTGGTCACTTGTGTGCATTATAAGTCTTGTGTACTTTGTGTCTGGCACAAAACATTCATAGCTTGGCCTTCAATTTTGTCAGTGTATGTGCTTGTAATCCTTTAGTAATCAAATTCTGTTTATGAGCCCAGACTTGTCCTATGACCACCTAAGGCAGATTGCACTCAGTAAAACAGCCACCTCTCTAATTGACATGGCCCTGAAGTGACTGCGTTGCACTGTACTTGCTTGCACTGTTGTGGTATTAACCATTTTTTACCAGCCGGGGGTGCACTTTGTGTGCCCCCAGCTGGTTGTAAGATTGCTTTACATTTTCCGTATGCATGTTTGTACGTATGTGCATCTGCACTCATCATGTGTGTGATGATTTTATTCATTACCACACAACACTGCAGTAGTCTGCTAGTCCAGTGGAGCTGCTGACGTTTGCAGGCCAAGTTACTTTATTTTCCATTAGCTACATGTTGACGGTGAAAGCGCTGTAGATAGTGATACATACGCAGTTGTTGATTGCTTACTGGAGGTGCTATGAAATTGCTGTGTCAGTTTTATTGCTATAAGTTCCGGCAGTCAAGTCCAGACATATATTCAAAATTTTGCAGGTTCTTATTTTTGTACAAGCAATTGGGTCCGTAAAAAATTTGCACCATGTGAAAATTTTCCACTATACAGTGCATGATAACTCAGAATGTCATAAGACTACCCCAGCTGGTGTTTAGATATGAAAATGCAATGTTATTGTGGTGGACAGTAAGAGATACTATGTATTACACTGATGTAATCCCCATCTATTGTTCTCGTATGTACCCTGCAGAGATTTCTGGCACGATTGCTGGCATTCTTTTTCCCCAAAATGGGCATAAAAGGTATCGACACAGACTACATCAGCAGCATATCTGAAGAAGTAAGTATTTACAAACACCCTCCATGAAAACAGAACTTCTGGGGACACTACATGTAGCTCAGTAGCACATGTACATACGTATAAGCTGAGGTTGTTGCATTCCAGCCTCAAATGGCCCATCCCTTTGTTGTCACTGTGAAAGTTGCAGAATTAGAGAACCTTTACTATAATACATAGTGAAGGTTCTCTCATTCCGACAACAAAGGATGATGAGTTTTGGATGTTTAAAAACATCAAAGTTGTAAGTGTTCTCAAAATGGCTAATTTCCATAATATAGCCAATAGAGAAGCCATACGCTATGCAGATTTGAACAAAATAGTCCTTTTCCACTGAACTATGCAATTTGCATTTAAAGAGTGTGACATCACATCCAGGGTACATTCCTGCACCATCTTGGAGTACTTCACTATTGTGGGAAATAACGCCTGATTTGCCGTACTGTAACTTCCAGACGGTACCGTATATTCGAATACAGCAAAGACTATTGAAAAGCTCGATCTTTGTGAAAGCAAACGGTGAAAGGCCAGTGGCAATCGAGCGAACATACAGTGAGTTACGAGGAGAAATAGACAGCCGGTTATTAGTTTTTACAAGCGACAGTGGAGTCCAGAGGTAAGCCAGAAAAGCATGCAGGGTTGCAGAGAAGAAATCTAACCAGCTTTGCATGCCTTCCGCGCCGTACTACGATAAATCGGTACATTATTTTTTTTGTATATAAGTGTATATGCTAAATATATATACTATAAATGTATATACTGTATAGTGTATATACTAAATTTTATCTGTCTATCTATCTATCTATCTATACTAGCTTGTTGAGGGTAGAACTATCCAAAGCCAATGCATTACTGCACGGTGTCGTTGCTATAGGTCGCTAGCTAAACTAACCATTCTTTGCTTATACTATTCTACGTAGCTCTAGCTGTAGAAACCTTTAGTCATGCTTTCCTGGCTTACCTCTCACTACAGTAGCCACATTGCGCATGTGTACTAATGATACACACTTTGAACATCAATAATTGATTTCTGAAATCTATTTTGGCACCAAATAAGCTTACGTTTCAGCTAAGCCTCACATATTAAGTGCCCTGGCTGGTTTATACTTAGCAGTGTATACTGGGCCAGCATAGAGTATGGTATTTGAATTATAATATTTTACAGTCTTTAGCACTCAGCATTTAAATTGTGGTTGAAACCAATCTCTCACCTGATTTAAAACTTTTGTTTACTGTAGCGCTTCAATAGACAGGTGTACTGTACCTTCCACTATACAGTATTCATGCTCTGCCTTATTATAATGTATTCTATATGCTTGATGCTTCATTTCCTTGTTACTGAAGCTACACCGATGCTACCTTCCTCATTTTCTGTGCAGGTGAAGCTATATGTTGAAGATCCCTTGGTCTACCATGGTGCACTAAAGGCTGGATGGAGTGTGGCATTTATGAACTCCATGGCAGAAGTCCGCTCCCTGATTAGCAAGCTCACTCTTCCTCTGTTCATCATGCATGGCGGTGATGACCACATGGTACCCTTGTCAGCATCACAGTTCATCCATGACAACGCTGCGAGCCAGGACAAAACCTTTCAGGTTAGTTGTGAATCAGCTTCTTCAAACTGATACAGTGGAATCCCCGGACAGCAGTAGAGCCCAGGGATACTGGCATGTGCTAATGCAACTCAGGAGGCATCCCTTTGTAAAAGCTATTGTGTCTGGCCATTGTCTTCCTGTGTGCATGCTAGCATAATACCCTCTCACCCCAGCAGCAGACCAGATTATAAAGTGAAAGAACACCAAAGTCAGACAAGTACACTGTGAGATGAGCCTCCTCTCAGAGGGGCGCTCTGTACTCCCTTGGACTCTAGTTGTCATAGAAAACGAGAGATCTTTCGATGTGCACGCTGCATGCCGCACTCCATAACTACATTCATCGAATGAGCACCTTTGCGTATGCGAAACACTGTACTCAAAAACGCTGAACGTACCGCCCACCTGTACGTAAATTGAGAAAGGGCTGATGTGAAACCTATAAAGGTAGTTCGCCTGGCCTTAACTTCAAACAGCTTCTTTAACAATTTGAGGTTGTTAGCTCTCTTTGTGTTGCATGCACTTGGACCATATTCATAGAGTGGGGCGTACCTTTGGGGTGTCTGGGTGTCTGAGAGACCAGCAGGGTCAAAGGAGGGGGGGGGGGGGGGAAGTCCCAGGCAGCTTAGGGGGCCTGGCTCTCCACACATCATTCCCACCCCAATCAGAAAATCTTGTATGAACCCTGCACAACTCATGCTCACACCCTCACCTGTTGGCATAGGAGCCATGTACCATCAGAGGATGGTGGAAGCTGGTACCGGCTGCATGTCTGTAGTATAGAGATGTCCATAGATCAGAGCATCCTGCTACAGATATATTTCCAGTAAGCATTTGAGATGTTCAGCATGAGAGATGAGTATATTTCTGGGGCTCTGGTATGCTGCAAGTTTGTGAGAAAGTGGCTAAAGCCTAACCTATGAGTATCTGGGTGAAAAGGTTTGTACAATTGTGCTGCAAATTGCATTATTGCAATCTTTTATGGTATTACGCGCATTTACCGTCTGTTTTCTCATGTAAATATGCACTCATACTTATTAGATTGTACGTGCTAGCACTTGATTCAAAGCACATACGCTGTGCTTTTGCATGCTAGAGTTGTATTCACTATTGAGTGCATTCCTAGGTACCAGCGTTGATTTTAAATGTTGAGAACATACTGCAATGTATCACAAGTTACTGTCATTTCACATGTTTTTTTCACGTGAATTAAACCATAATACACGCAATTGCACAAACAACCGCACAATTTTGCAGCTTCAACAAGCTTTATACGACATTATATGATCCCCTTCCACCTTGGTAATAGCGTAAATGGTGTGCAGCGTAATATCTAGTCATTAAATCCAGCAGTGATGGCTGCCATGGTAATCATATGGAGAAGTCAGACATGATTGTAATGTTGAGTCATCAAATCCAGCAGCAAATGTTGGGTTAATATTGCAGAGAGGATAGACATGGTTGGGTGAATTTTGTACAGACAAGGTACTGGAAAACCTGTCTGCTGTACAAGGTGTCTTCATTCAGGGGTCAATGGAATTTTCAATTCAGATGTCTTTTCATGTAAATTTAGATGCTGATCTTGACAGGTATTGTTGGTACCTTATCCCAAGCTCCATCATGAACCTCATTTGATCAAGAGAGCAGAGAGAACTGCATGATTGTTGGAACCCCGTGCAACAAAGTCTATCCCCTCAGGGTGAATGGGTAGTAAAGGGGGCTGTCCCAAAGTCATGGTGCTGGGTCGCCAAACTCTGCCATAGAATAATAACGGACTCAACTGCTATTGAGTTTATGAAACTTAAAAAGTGATACGTATCTAGCATACAAAATACAGCGTTTTGATTAACTGTCACTCCTCAGACATCTAGGGACCAATTTTTTTTGTAATTGTTCTACCCACCCACAATTCAGGTGGGGTTAAGCAATCGTTCGTCTGTCATAAAAAAAGTTTGGTTTATGTGTACCTAATAGGCACACAAGCAGTTCGGTTCTCAGCATTATAGTACAATTACAATAAAGAGCCAATGGCGATGCAGCTTGCCATCCAGTTTTGATGCAGAGATTATCAAGTATTATAGTAGTTTCTTTTGATGCCCTGTCACTCCAAGGATGGTCCTAATGTAGCTATAAGAAAATTTAGAGGCTCTTGCAGCTTTAGCAGTGCAACACAACTCCTCATTCTGCAGCTCAACATAGTCTCACAAGCCAGCCCTAACCAACCCAGTACCGTGATTGCTTGCAGTATCAGGCACGGGAAGAAGCGATCTGGTCCCTTTCGTCGACTGCTCGTGTGCAGCTCGAATGTGCTGACATGTAATAAGTCACGAGTAAGGAATTTAATTATTGTTATACTTACGCTATCACGGGTTTGCGTCATTGGACCGTTTCGGATGGCTGTCTGTATTCTTTGCCAGACTGAAGTGCCATTGACCAAACACAGGCGACTGTACAGTCCAGCATCTGGCCACGCACAGGAGCTGAAAGTAGCAGTTACTCATTCTGGATACAGAAACAGCATCATTCCAGCAGACCTGCAAACTGCCGCATCTGCAGAGCTGCCGTACATGTGTATAAAGTGCTTTTCCCAGGTGGAAAGGGTACTGAAGTTAAGAGCCGATTATTCAAAGAGGTTGAAGTAGCTCAGAGGCTAGCTACGCCAGACTGCCCTCAATCTTGGACTGCAACTGTCTACTCCAACTGCAGGTGAGGAACAAACAAGATGTCGGTGGTAATATTTTATAGCTACTGCTGGGTGAGTGATACTTGTGCCCCATATTGTTCAATAGGCCAATCATAAACTCCTCCTTTGGATTCTAGTGATACTCCCCCAACAAAGTGAAGACGACACGGGATGGACGTTAACACACCAGTCGGACTGCAACCGTCCACTTCAATTACAGGTGAGGCACAAGCTAGCAGCATGGAATGGAGATGCGCACTGGAGATGCACATCAATGCTCAAGCTACCTCCTTGCGTTACTTCAATATCTATGCAGTTTGGGACAAGCTGGACATGTCATCTCTACCAGATGATGCCGCTTTGCCAGACCTATCCTTGGTCAGAATAAAGGATGTTCTTCCATGGACTCTGAGTAGGCATGTACTGGTGAAACGAATCCAGGATAGAAGTCATGTCTTCCTGGAAGAATCCCTAATGGCACCTAGCAAGATAAAAAAGTACCACACACGTAACAAGTAGTGCACATGCCTAAAAGGTGATATTATTTTTGATGAAAGCACTACCACTTCTGACTTTTGAGTCATTTCTTTGTAGTACGCGCTTGATATGACATTCCAAATCCGAACCGTAGGTCGCAAAGAAGGGCATGTGCTTTTTGAGCACTCGGCCAACCAGCACTACAAAATTGGGACATGCCAAACACCTGCATGGCGACTGAGGAGGATGTGGGGCTCCACAACAAATAAGAAAAAGGCCTCAGTCATTGACGTGCACTCTTGGAGGGTTTTTTGACCACATTTCTTAGGTTGTACAACTGGAATAAGGTGCCTCCATCCTTTGAAGAAGCACATCTGTACAAGGTCTACCGATAACCTAGCAATTGGTAGAACTATAGATTATTACGTAGAGTGATGGTAAAGGTAAATGATATAAGATGTAGTGTCTACAAGACAGAGATACACACTAACACATGTATACACGTATAGTGACTCACCCCGAGTAAGCAGACCTTAGTGTGCCAGTCTTCTACAACTGGTGTCAGCCCTTCTAGGCAGTCTTTTCCCCTCTCAGAGAATTGCAACTGATGTCTTTGCCTCCTCTCACTCTCTTTGCGGACAACATGTCACCACCAAATAGGAGGTAATGGAAGCGGTGTTGGGAGAAGCAGTGAGGAGCTGACAAAAATTACAGGTTAGTCAAACTAAGTCAGTGGAGTACCTCCAGTGATGGAAAACACTCAAAGCGTTCAACTGCAGCCGACCTGGAAAAACACTTCTTTCGTTGGTGAAGACTTGACTTGGCGGTGACACTGTATTGTGTATTAGGTTGTTGTTAGGTTTGTTTGGAGACTGTGCTACTAGTACTGCATTCTTCGTACCAAGGGTACAATGAATTGCTTTATAAGATGTGCGTGTTGCTGTAGCTGTAAGCGCCATCGTGTGAATAGTTGGTGGTAGTAAGCCTAAATTGTGAAAACGTACATGACAGGAAAGTAAACTTACCTTTTGTTTTCCAGAAAAAGAAATCACTAGATATTAAAGCCTAAAAATTGTCACATTGTGAAGGGACTAAACAAGAGAACAAAATTTACATATCAGGAAAGCCTTTTATTTTTCAGAAAAAGACATCACTAGATGACGAAGACTATCAGGTTCAATCATTGAGCAGTGGAAGTATTCCAAAGCCACTGTTAGAGTGACCAAGATTGGCAAAGTCACATCTGAATGTCTCCCCCTATTGACAACAAACAGACAAAAGTGCCTTAGCGTTGTGTACATACATATAATTCAAGTAAAAAGGCATCCCTTCACACACCCTTTGTATTACGACATAGATAAAACATAAATTAATAGCATTCTAGGTGACAACAGTACTATGCAGATGAGTTACCTTTGCTGTCGTAGCTCTGATCTTGAATGCAAAGTCTTTAGCAGTGATTGCATAGTTTCAGCAAAATTAAGAGCCACACTGGCTGCAACTAGTCTTGTACTTTGACCTCTGGCAAGGACTGTGCACGAGACTAGGCTGCAATCTGTACATATTTCCCGATTCACACCATAAATATGGCTATCGGTACCCTTCCTTCCACTGCAATGATACTACCAAGACTATAGACGTGTCCTGCATGTGAGACTATCAAGGCATTCAGCAACTTACCGTTTCTTCACACAGTGCGCCTCATTCACCACAAATCTAATGACGTTTTGTGTGTAGGCGTGCGATTGTAGCATATCCCTCCACATTTCATCGGTTAAAAAGATCTCAGGGCTGAAAAAGAGTGCCTGGAAGTGACCTTTATGGACTGCTTCAGCAATGTCCTCCTTCATCCCGTCAACGATGTGTACCGCTGTCATCCCCTTCTTGTTAGGAGAGGCAACTTGATCTTTTCATCAGAGCAATGAGGTGTGGTACGACAAGTATGATGGAGTCAGCCTGGGAATTCTTTCTGAGGGAGTCGAAGGTTCAAGGTAGAATGCTATAGCACAAACTCTTCCCGCTTCCTGTAGGTAGCGAAACAAACACATCACAATTGCTGACGAAACTCACAACGGCTTCTTGCTGTTTTGGGCATAGCTGGTACCCCAGCCGCCTGGCAGCTTCTTGTACAGCAGAGATAATGAACAGGTTAGGTCATAGCTTGAAGACAGCAGCCATATAACAGCCTCACGCCATTTTAAACACGCCTTGATGGGGTCCCATAAAGATACATATGATCTCCAATGAGCTCCCTGTCATGCTTTAACTTCATATTCACTCCAGCTTGTGGACATCAAGCTTTCCAGTTAGCAGCCGTAGCACTGAAGTGGATGTTGAATTAGTGTTGAAGCTATAGTACCTCCCTGTCTGACACTCTAGACCATGTCAACTTCTGCTATGGTCTGTAACAGCTCTGCATGATTCTGGCAAAGATTTTCCCCATGACATCAAGAAGGCTGGTGCCACACTAGTTATCACACAGCCTGAGGTCACCCTCCCTTGGGGATAGGAACAAACTCTGCATCTTGCCGGTTATCAACAACTTTTGATTCTCACACACCTCCTGTGTCAACTCGAGCAAACTGTCCCACTGCTCAACTCCACCACATATATACATGCTTGTATAATCATCTCACAGTAGTACAGTACAATACGTGTAAGTACATGGGTGGGGTTGACGGGGGTGATCAGCTTCAACAGTACTACTGCATTCGGATAAAGTGTGTGAAGATCTATGAGTATATTTTCTTGTTTTTAGTCGATGTAGTTATCACCATTGCAGCCATGTTCGCCAATGCATCCTCTTTTGATGAATGATCAGACATGGTCTTGACTACCATCTCTGATATATCATATATGATCAGACATGGTCTTGACTACAATCTTGATACATCAAATATGATCAAATATGATCTTGACTGCCATCACCATCATGTCATACCTGACCAGACATTGTCTTGACTACCATCATACACCCTCTTAATTCCCATCTTAAAAATTTAATGTCTCAAAAGAGCATAAGCAATAACAATAAACAATACAAGTCTCTACGTATATGTCTACACCTTTAGCTATCCATGTAATACACTTAGTTCTCTTGGTTCTCTTTGGCGCTGTCTTCAATGGGAGACTTTTTTCATCTTCTTATTTGCAACATCGATGCATTTCTGGTTGCACTTTCCTCGTATCACCCCTCCAGCTTTGTTGTGGTCCCACTGCCATACTTCTGATCGATGCATTTTGTAAAAAAATATTACTTATTGCTCAAAATATACACTATTGTCGTCGGATGCTGGCTACCTTCTGTCAACTTATACCACAACTCTACCCCCAAGAACTGTGCACAGCTAATGTGCATAGCCTGATCCACCTTTGTGATTTTGTAAAGGATTGGGGACCTTTGTGGACTTTTTCATGCTTTCAGTTTGAAAACCTGAATGGCTACATACGGAACCACTGTCATGGGACACGAGTGTAGTGATACCAAACATGCATGCAAACGTCCTTTCATACACATACCTATGTCATTTGTATTTGACTGAAACAACTCGCAGATCACAAGCATTTCTGCAATTTGCACATCTCGCGATCATTCTACACGAGAAATGTAAACGTTCTTTTTGAGTGTCAGCACAATGAAATGCCAGCATCTATATATTATTATTCAATTCCCAGTTCTCTCACGAATTGCTTCAGTGGCAAGCCAAGTGTCAGGATTTCTGAGGCATATTCCACAATTCCATCACGATTGGCTTCCTTTGGAGTAGGGGAGTCACACTGATTGAATGATAAGTCAACATGCTTATTGACAAGTGAACCAGTATAGCCATGAGTACAATCTGCTTACTTACAGATGGAGCCAGCTTCTGTGATCCAACTGGAAGGTGATGCTGGTTGGTTGGTGAAGAGTCCACACTAGTAACAATGTCATTGCTGCTGACAGGATATGATCTTCCACCACCATCAGGAAGAACTCCTCACAAGCAACTACTGCTTTCATGGGTTTCTTAACCACATTCCTCTAATTAATCAGATTTCTTGTGTGGTATAATGTCCTACAATCTCTTGCAAAGTTACACTTGTATAAGCGCTTCCAAAATGCCTGCAGTGAATGTTATCACACCATATTTGTATCTCGAAATTCAGGCTCTGAGCCTCTGAGGCCACTGTATTCGTGTCTGGAATCGTCTCTCGTACAGTTTTGGGATGATACTGCTGGCAGTGGGGATCAACATAATTTTTTATATGCAGTTCACTGATGATTTACGTAACATCCAGCCAGATCCTTTTTAAACTTTGTGGTTAAAAATTTTATTACTTCTGTTTATCGTTTGCCGTAATTTATGTGCAAAGATTGTGCAAACCTCGGCAATTACAATATAGGTCATTGTTTTCATCTATTCGGGCTACAAAGGGTAGTAGCGCTAAAATTTGCTCTATTGGCCCATAATTATAGTGAAGTTAAAATTACGTCTACCGCATATAATTTATGCGTATACGTGTATAATAATGCGTCCCCGCAAATGCACATATTTGCAGCCTGTTTTGAACCCTGTGAGAGCCACTGTTTCAGTGATATTTGGAATTTTGGGACTTGGTGTGCCAAGATTCGGTGCTTGAACGCTACTACAATTGATTATGAAACTCATTATCACGCACACACGTGCTCCTCTTATGGGTTTGCGGGTGTTTATATACAAGCTGTAAGATTTCATATGACCTGCCACCTTAACAAAAAGAAGCTACTAAATAGCACAACAATCGTAAGTACACCCACAGTAGTCTTGTGCCTGATGAGACACAAGACTACAAATTCATGTAAGAGATCACTCCATTCGTGACCTTTTTAGTTTCTTGGGGGGTCTAAGGACTAATGCAATAAATGAAGAGATTACTAAAGTGTACGGAAACACTGGATGTGGCTGTTGTAAGCTAGCTTTAGGCCTCTGTTTAAGGCTACTTCAGTTTCTGGATAACTTCAGTTCAAGATAGTTATAGAGCAGGTATGCTACATTGACTAATCCAATGCCTCTCTTCAACATCTGCGTGCTGTTTCTGAAGGATTGAGTGCTGTCATCAAGCAAATGGTCAAAGCGGTATTTATAAGGCAGACTTTATCAGTGGATGTGGGCATGAAAATAGCCCAACAAGGCACAACTAAGGTACCTCCTTGATCCCGAAGGCAATGCAACCGGATACTAAAGTCAACAACTTGAACATAACTCAACAGCAACATTACAATAGAACAATAGCTCAGCATCACGTGATCTCTATAATATGCATAACATCATATTAAGTAATGGCGTACATAATACTACATCTCCCCATTCAAAGTTCACTGTTATAAAGTTTGAAATTTAATTGGTTCAAATCGATCAGGTAGACGTGACACTCGACCACTCTTGCGCATTGACTGTTCTTCTGTAGTTTCTGTTTGTGTGGCAGTCTCGTTTCGAACAGGGGTCTCAGGGATTTCAATGCGGGCTCTTCTATTACACCGTAATGTCTCATTAGGAGTAGTAACTTCATATGAGTGAGGTGCTACTTCTCCCTCGACACAAACGTCTGACTGACGATCTGGCACCCGGACTGTGTCCCCGGGAGTTAGAGGTGGCAGCTCTCTGGCTCAGAGTGGCTCCATGATGGTTGTGGAAGTTGTGTTTCTGTCTGGCTTTCAGCTGCTCGTCTTGTGCTCGTACTGATGCAGGATCTGGGACTTGGGGTATCCACTAGTTTTCAAGTAATAGGGACCGTTGTTCTGAGCTTTCGGTTTGTCAGTAATTCCGATGGACTGTATCCAACCTCAAGTGGGGTTGCTCGATATGCAAGCAGTGCCAAGTAAGGATCACTCTCTTTCTTCAGCAAGTCTTTAGCAGTCTTCTCTTCACGTTCCACTTCCCCATTGCTCTGTGGGTAGAGTGGGCTACTAGTTCTGTGTAGTCTCGAGCAAAGTTTGCTAAATATTTGGCACTGAATTGCGGACCATTGTCCGACACTACCACTTCTGGAATGCCATGTCTGGCAAAGAAAATGCTTTTCATGTGCACGATGCTCTGTTCAGTGGTTAGTCGATTTAATCAGACCATCTCTATGTAGCGCAGGGCCAGAGCCATGAAATTTAGACTGGTCAGGTTGAACATTTTGTATGAGAGGCTACAAAGCAGCCAATAATCGTGCGAAGCACAGAAATTTTTTTTGACTTCTCTATTCTGCAGGCAGGAAGCGCTCTTGTCAGCTCTCGTATCTTCTTTTCGCCCTGAAACCAATCACATTAAATCTGCAGAGCACCGTGTTCTTTAATTTGCATACGCTCATCGTGATTGAGAGGTTCTTCGTATTGAAAAGCATATAGAGTATAGAGTGTTACTATAGAACGCATGGTGTATAAATGCCATATGCAGACATGCACTAAGCCGACTGGAATTGCGGCACGCACGTACAGTTATCGACCTCACAGCCACTGTGCATGCGTGAGCTATACTCGAGGGTAGCTAGCCAGGTCGACGAGTGTAGCAGTGTAGCATAGCCTAGAGCGACTGTACGGCAGTTTTACTAGTAAATCGTTCGACAGCTGTTGTAAAAAAGCATGGTAAGCTACCGCTCATAGCCTGTAGCTAATTTTGATGCGTTTCTGTGTGTCTGTGCCTGTAGCCACGCTGCCAACCTGCCGTTTTGTGTCTTGAAGGGTGTAAATTGCATGCCACTGTAGCTACTAGCAGTCACTCATTTTGGCTGCATTTGATTTTGACTTGGCTTTTGTATTTTGAGAACCACAAGCCAGCCCATGTCTTGTCCAGTTCCAGACTTGATGCACAGCTCACTGTTGCTTTCAGCACTTGCATAGCTATTGTGAGATCCTTTCTTTTACATGCAACAAGAACATCAATAGCAATGCTCTATGACATAATGTAATATAGAATAAAATGGCTTGTTCAGTGTATACGGGATTTATTCAACCCTCGGTCTCATGTCTCAGCGTGATATCCCGCGTCACTTCTCGACCTTCGAGCTCGTGTTGGATGAATCCCGTATACACCTCCCAGGCATGACATAATGTATAATGGAAGGGCTGAGAAACATAGTGGTCTAACCCACACAAGGTATAAACTGAGAAAAAAGTGACTGAAGTGTGAATATCAGAGTAAAAGCAAGACTTGCTCATGACCCCCAGCATGCATATCGCTTTGATGTGATAAATGTTGCAAATGTTTTGCCATTTTTTTGGCTTCATATCATGAATAACCACTTTCCATGCCTCCAAAGTATTGTGAGAGTATTTGTATGAGAAACGGAAAGGTTGGTCCTTAGTTACTCTTATCCAGCGAATCTCCATCCAGTTCACTGGTTGCTTTAATTTGTGTGTTCACCTTGCGATTGACAATATGCGATTTCAGACTCTTGATTGACACAAAGTCCGCACTCTTCATCTCACACACAGAAAACGGATTTTTGTGTCGAGTTTCCCGAACAAGAGAGTACCAGTCATCAGGGATATAGATTGCCTGCTTCTTTTCTTTGGCAAGCTCAATATTGCCAAAATCCCTGTCATTCAGTAAATACGAATGTCCAGATAGCATCAACTTTTGATCCACAGTGGTAAACGGGAGGTACGAACACGCAACAACGTGGAGCCACAGACAGACCATGTAAATATTTCTATTTTGTCCACCACAGCTGTCACTGAAGGTAATCAATCGAGTAGTCGTCGCCCCCATGTTGATTTCTCGAAGATGCTTAAGGATGCATGACCCAATCTCATTGGAACCTCTGCTTGCCACTGCCTCGTGCCACATACATTGTATGCATACATGCTTGACCACTCATCCCGTCATGCACATGCACCTAAGTTATAGGTCCATAGTTGCCTCTTGTAGAAAACAACGTTAGTAGATATAGATGGAGTGGGGAGTGTTTGCTCTAGATCAAAAGAAATGACTGTCACTGTAGGATCTGACTTAGCGAGGGCTGTATCTTCTTTAACTGCAGGTATGTCCGTTCGGCTTTAGCATGGTGGAGCTCACGTTCACCTTCGAGCTGTGCTTTGGCTGTTTCGTCTGTCTCAGCTTCAATCCTAACCCTCAATGAATCACATGTTTTGCAGGTGTCCGACTTAGGTCTGTGTGAGTAAGTGATGATTGAGCATGTAAACTCAGTATAGCTATCTATTTTATCCACTCCACACCCAAACTACCATGCAATTACCCTACCTAGCACCCTCTTTTGAATCTATGCACGTATATCAGTCCATTAGAGAGAGTGGAGAAAGCAGAGAGAGAGTGGAGAGCGACTGAGTGCCAAGAGTTAAAAATAAGACAAACAACTCGTCACATAAGGAATCCTTATGTGATGGAGTTGTTTGTGTAGGAGTGTGAATATTACATACTACATTAGAATGTTGTGTTAACTTACACTCCAAAGGATAAGTTGAATGATTCGTTGAAGTAAGGAAAATAACAGCAATGATTAGTGTTTATGACCACTAAAATGTAAGCCAACGTTTAGTAGGGATAAAGTCTCGGTACATCTGTTTTAAGTGTGACACTTTGGACTCAGAAAGGCTGCGTTTCTTGTTTAGTGCAGTATAGGTTTTCGATTCGTCTGGAATGATATTCTCAGTGGGATTCTGGCCTGCTAAAATACGCATGGTTGCAGGGCTGAATGTGCCAGCGTAGCACAGAGTATGTGTCCTACTGACCACTGCACCTGTCACACAGTGTTTGGAGAAGACAAAATCATGGAGACTTCTGATTCCAGGCATCTTTGAATACTTTTCAGCTATCGGATCTCTCCAAACGTGAACAATCGACCCATCGTCCACAGTGACATCAGCATATTGTGCAATAACATCGTCCTTTAGCTCAGTGGTTGAAAAGACGTCACGGCTGTTGTAAGTCTTGGCTATCTTCGAGAAAAGTAAATCTGAACTAAATTTCGTATGTCCAGCAATGAGGAAAGAAACTCGGAGAAAGTCTAATCGTCCTTGTTGGACCATTTCCCATGCCCAACCCATCAGGCAAAATTTTTTATTCGTGCTGCATGTATTGTCCAAAAACAAATGAACGCGACACACCCAATCAGGTAGGTTCGAAATGTAATGAGTTGTATAGGAGATTGTGTGGTCAGTGTTCTTGGGGCCAACTCTCTCATCCAATAGGTACACAGCAGATGAATTAGTCGCATGGTTCACAACACCATAGATATCGTGACTTAACTTCTGCAGGTAATAGGTAGAACCTGGCTGTGGAGATAGGCCCCAATAGGGCACGAGTTTGCTCATCTGGTAGTCTGCTGAAATCACAACGGTGAATTTGTGTTTCATCACAGTCAACCTCTCCTCTTCTTCATCCGTCAATGACAATCTCCCTTCTAGCTCAGTGATTTCTGCCCACTCATCTCCACACTTCTTTGTAGTGTTAACATAATATTTGTGGGCTTGTTCAGCTTCGTGGCGATGACGCTCAAGTGCCTGATCGATGGCTCTCTTTTCATCCTCAAGGCGTGAAATCAGACTAGCGTCTGCAGATGCAGAAGCTAACAGGCGGTTGATTGTTGTTTGTTTGGCTCTACTCTCTTCCTTCCTCTTGCTGCACGTGTCACAATAGTCCTCCTGATGCGGGCATATTGAAAGCTTGGGTCTATGTTTCTTCAACCAATTATGGCTGGACCCATTTGAACAAGTACCCCTTCCAGATTCTGTTTATGAACGATTAAACTCACCAACGACAGATCTCCTGAGACGCTCCTGGTAGTGAGAGGTGCCTGGCTTTGGAACTTGAACTGTTGTAAATTTTGGCAGGAAGTAGCGCGTTGGGTCTGACGAATCATCAGATTGTCCGTTGGGTTGGCTGTTTATATCGACGAAAGTAAGGAAGTCATCCATTACTGTTTTCTTCGCAGAGTTCGATGCTTTACCAGCATTACCATGTTTGGCGTGTGGAAATCTGACACTGACGGTTGTCGAGCCGCTAAGAGACCTCCACCACACCTTAAATGCTGATTCCACACCATCAGGCATGATTATGTAGTCTCCAAGACGCTGTTCCTCTACCTGTGTTTTTGTCATCTCCACTAATGGACACTGGGATAGCTGTCGCTTGATATGCCTCTGGCGCGTAAGCCTCGACTTGGAGATGCCCAAAGCAGCACGAATACATGCAGAACAGTACAAGTAGTTTCCCATAGAGTCGAAAACATTGGCCTGGATCCATTCGTTCTGCCTCTTTAAATCTCGGTAAGGTGTGGCATCAGTGCGTTTTGGGTTCGGATTCATATGTTTTCGCTTTTTGAGCTCAGTGCCCTGATGGACCATACTTTTAAAAGTGTCGGCATACCGAGATAGTATCGGGTTGCACTGCATACAGATGCCAATACTTGCACAGACTTGGCTGTCCTCAGCTAAGGACCTGTTAAGGGATGGCGTATGTGTGTATGGCCGTCTTGCTCGGCCCTCCAAGTAATTGGTCCTCTGTTTCTCTCGTCTCTCTTTTCGGCTTGTCTTGGGCATAATTTACTCTGTAGTAACACAACAGGAAATACATCATCGTTAGTATTAACACAGGACCAGTCTATCATGATGGCCTAATACTCCCGTAGCTACACTTACCTCTGCTTCCAAGCTTGGCCTGTGTGTTGCGTGCATGCGAGTTCAAACCTGCTCAAACCTGCCACGGTCTATTCCAAATAAAGCACCCAATTAGTGGTTACAGTACGTCATTGGCATGCATAATTAATCTAATTAGTTGTTGGTATTAATTGGATGAATTGTTAGCACGACTACACTATCATAGCAACAATGCATGGAAACTTTGTTTTGATCCATGTTTTCTCAGAATTCTGTTTTGTGTCGTTTGATCAATTTTTTCTTGATGTGTTCACATATGCAATACATTTATAGCATCTGCATGAAAATGTGGGTTAGACCACTATGTTTCTCAGCCCTTCATTTTAATTTATTTAATTTACTAGGTATACGCATTGCGCAGATAGCCTCGCGCAGAGATGTGAAGTTAGCACAAAACCACACCCACTAGAACGTTTGGGAGCTGCATCGCCCACGCAATTGCCGGAGAAGCTACTCTACACGAATGGGCCTTCAGGAGACGAATGTCTCCGTATACAACACAGTTCCAAGGACCAGCTATGGCTGCTACACGAGAGCAGCATTGCTTGAAACTCACGTACGTATCGCTGGCGATCGATCCGCGTACCGTCTATCTCCAGCGGGCAGATCTCTGCTGAAACAGAGGCTACACAAACTCTAATCACGTTGGAGCTGTAGTAAGCCTACCTGGGTAAAACGAAGTGATCAATTTGTCCAGATCTCTGATCCTTCGGGCCTCAGAAGTACAAAGGCGGCATCCTTGTCAGGACGCCATCTTGAACACGTGCTTGCCCCCCGGGGTGCCCCCAGGGCCAGATGCGTTTCGTTACAGCTGTAGTAACAACACGTATACGGAACGTACAGACATAGTAATAACACGTACAACGAACGTAACCGGTGCATTCCTAAGCGTGACGGAAGTTGCGCACATATATATATATATATACGCTAGCTGAGATTTTAGCCCACACTGCACGATTAGTTGCCTCGCGCTAAGGCGCTCGGCAATTATTATTATGTATCTCTTTAATGAGAGCATGCAGTTGCGCCAGTAGTAATTTTAATTATGCTGTTATATTTTCACCTTCAGTTATTTGAGGGCAACCGTCATGAGGTCCTTCACGACAGAGAGCAGGAGAGAGCCAGGCAGCTTATCAAAGACTGGGTTCTGGGGCACTGTAACCCTCCCTCACAGCAGCAACCTCAGGAATAGTTGTAATTACTGTATTAGCAGCAGCAGCAGCAGTTCCACGCAAGGCACACAAGAGTAGCATAGTGCTTATCCTTTCCCTGTAGCTAATTACATGACATATTGTTTATGTAACACTAAAATTTAATAGCATTGTCTTTTGCAAATCCAAGAGCATATTAATTGTTGTAGTATATTGTGTAATGTAAGTATATTATTTATTACACACTAAGCATAATAACGCTAATGCTTAAGACCACCGAGCACGTCTAATGAGGAATTAATAATAAAAAGATGACTTTGATGTCTTGTTCAAGACATCGGGAGATGTTTGGGTTAACTCTTGAGACTTGTGCATAGATGGTTGTGTTTACAAACAGGCACCCAGCTATTTGGTAAATGTTCCGCTGTAGTTTTCAGTGTTCCATGGTGTTCTTTGTGGCGTGCATACAGGACATCCTGGTTAATCAGCCTCAGAGCCTAGGGTTGAAGGAATAACACATACAGAGCGGGGCGGCCTGGGAGTGTATGTTCCCTCCTCCTGAATCAATGGGAAAGGTTTATAATGCACCGGTCAAGAGAGGGTAAGGTTAGGACATACCCACAAGATTGTTTCCGCAATGTTTCCTGAAACACTGCGGAGGCGTACTTACCACTAATCACTAGCACTTGAGGGTACATTTCCGGTTTATCCAAATTAGTGCGTTTTAATATTAACAGCACGGTAGGGGTGTGTCCAGCTAGCGAGGGGGTGTCCGTGGGAGTACGTACACAGGTATATATAGCTATAGTACGTGTTTATTGGCATTATAGAATAGGTCTATATCTCGGTCTATACAGTTCTCTGTGTTTATGAGCTGCTGTAAGTACGTAATTAGGTAGTTAGCATAATTAAAGGCTACTCCACTCTTTGAGTATTGCCACTCAATAATTACGTGTTGTTCATTTACTAAATTTCCATAGCAGCCATCTGTACATGTGATACAAGTATGCATGCTGTTTGCTGAACAGTATCCTTGTTTCAGTGGTAGATGTCGAAGAGATGAGTGCACCAGAAGCCTGAGGGCGTTTGATTCATTATTTAACTGAGGTTGTGCAGAGTCAACATCGCCACTGGTATCATTTTCTATAACTAATTCTTATGTGCAGTATCTCTACAGTACTTCTAATTGATTGGCTGAAGGGATATTCCTGTATTCTAGCTATCTAATATTAAATTTGCTGACAGTCACACATGAAAAGTTAAGTGTGCACTGTGAACATGTGTGTTCAATCTGCATCCAACAAGTCCAGTTTGTATTGTCTGCCGGGTTCTCTCACTACCAACGTCACTGTTTGGTTGCCCAAAAGGTACAGCTATGTACCAGTCTCAAGCTCATCATTTTCCAAAGATGTGATAATGGTAGCTAGTGAAAGTACGTACGTGTAATGGACAATATAACAATGAACCAAATCTAAATATCATTCCTGTAGCAGAAACAAACCTAGAAAGTGGAGGGGGGTGGTTCTTGATGAGAGGTTGCGAAGCACTCATAGTCCCAAGCTCTAGTTTCTCATCATAACAGGAGAAGGATTTTTTTAGATTGTGCAATAGCACAGTAGGTATGTGCACAAGCTAGACTAGGTCATGGTTTGGTACTTTTCCAGTAGATTGAACAAAACACTGATACAGGCTAATCAGGAGTCAGAGACTGCAGGATGTTGAGCATTGCTGCGATGTCATACAACAATTACATCCTTTAAAAAAGTCACAAAGAGAACCTAGAACAGCACTCGGACGGTGATGAGAAACTAATAGTTATCCGTATGTAGTGTGGAAAAAACATCAGCATTGAGATTTCATGACAAACTGTACAAGGGTAGTTAATACGAACCAAGCAAACTACTCTTACTGCTATAGGATGTTTATTTGTAGTCTTATGGGTGAAGTATTTTGTATGGAAGAAAAGGAGAGGCAGAAATTATCTCGCCCTCGAGACTGACGGTACTGAATACAACCTAATTCCTCTTTATTCACATATTTCATCACACCACTGTATTAGATGTGTACGTATCAGCTAGAGAATTCTTATTCAGTCTTGTAGGATTACATCTGATGATGGCAGAGGGAGAGAGCCAATTGGAAGGCGAGGGTGGAGTGCAGATTGAGCAGGAGGTGCAGGGCAATTGCATCAAGAGCAGCAGCAAAGGCCTCACCAGTGTCTGGAATGACTACCAGCTACACTGCCACATATGGGAGCCTATTATTATACCAAGGTAGAATCTTCATGCGGGTTTTTGTCTCCTGTGGTGTATCATAGCTGGGGTCAAGTGCTTGCAGATACTTACATACTTGTGCAGTGGTTGTAAAGGAAGCTATCCTCCCCTAGCCTCGTGCCCAGCGAAAAGAAGCTGGGACGGCTGGGTACGAGGCTAATCCTCCCCACCACATGGACTTTAACACCTGTATTAATATACGTACTGGTGTGTCTTGTTTACAGGGCGATTCTCTATGTAGTGCACGGTGTTACTGAGCACATGGGGCGTTACAACAAGCTTGGGTGTCTGATGGCTGAGAATGGTGTCATGACATGCGGCCAAGACTTGGGTGAGTCAGAACACAATGGCTGTTTGTGTCCAGTGATTACCTATGCATCATCAGGTATTTACCAGGTCATTGACCCTAGCCCTACTGTTGTTCACATGACCATGTACCACTAGGTAAATGTTTTTATCATTAAGCCCATCAATACAAGTGGTATGTAGTTTTAAAACCAGTAACTATTATTGCCCTGATAGTATTGACTGGTTGCATTTTATATAATTATAATATAGAGAGAGAGAGAGAGAGAGAGAGAGAGAGAGGTTGCATGTCATGAATTCCGTTTAGGACTGTCACACTACTTGTAGAGCTGATTAAGGATTCCAAGCATCAAAAATGGACAATTATTGACTACCTCTTGCGCTTACAAAATCAAAATTGCAAATGTATGTCTTTACTCTCGGCTTCTCCTGTAAACCATGAAACATTTTTAAATTGCTACAGCTGTAGCATGTCATGTGGTCTGTAGTGTCTACAGTCTCCTCGTATTCAGGAGATTATATCTCACATCTGGTCTGGATACAAGGCTAGTCTATAGCACAATTTAGTTGGATCTAACCTTAACATGGCTTATACTAGGCTTAGGGAACATGCATAATTAGCGAGCAAAGTTGTGATGAGCCAGAAACAGTCAATTACGTAGTTGGGGAAGAGCCTTGCTCCATCACTACTATGGTAAATTGGTTTAGTGATTATCACTCTACTCGCTGCAATACTAGCGAAGAGGGTATAACCCAATCCAGAAAGGCACAGCAGTTTTTTCCTCCTCCAACATATGTCCAATAATTGCAAGACTATACAGTGATGGAGACCACTATACCCTCTACGGTCTTCTTCTCCCAGTCTCCCTTGCAGCTTTTCATGTTTAAGGGGAGCGGACCCTGGGAATAGCAAAACTTTGCAGGAGTATATCGCGCCTGGTTACCAAACTGCTGATGCATATGGCTTGGTTTACCATTAGATGTGTACACACACCCAGCCTCATTCTCAGACTATCATACATTGTCAAGCGTACTACATGTAAATGTGCACAATGAGTACAACAAAGGAAGATGAGCCAGTAACACAAATTTGCAATGGGATGTGAGGAATGCTTGGCAGGAGTACTATTCACTATAACTCTGCAGCGATATCCAGAAACTCTTTATGTCAGCATATATGCTAAACTCCACTGCTTCACTTGGCAATGGCAGGCGTTTTCAAAAAGACCATCATCGTGCATAGCCAATGTCCATGTGAACTGCTACGCAAACCCCACTCCAGTTTGAAGGATGCATTCTAATTACTAATAGTAAACACACGGTGCAGGACATAAACTGAGACTGACCAATTGCCGGCAAAGAAACATGCTCAGAAGCACAAAGGTCACTCATAGTCTGTCCACTCCATAACTGATAGCTTTCACAATAAGCATCAGTTATCACTGCAGTGCTACAGATTTTCAAAATCAGGGTGTTTTTACTAAATTTTGAATAGAAAGGGATTAAGACAAAGTAAACATACCAAAATGAAGCCCGACTCTTCCTGAGTATAATACTGGACTTGATGTGTGTTTGGTGCAGATATATGGCTTCAAACTACGTTTGTGTGAAGGGGAAAGTAAATTTTAGGTATAATCCCTTATAACTTCCAGTTATAAATGTTGCATTTACATTATATTGAAGGTTCCAAACAAGTGCTAACAACATACATATATACGCACCAAAAAATTAGCCCTTACGTAACTCAAAACTGAATGTTTTCTGTGAGGAGCTTCTGAAATCCCTGTGAGTTAAAACTTCAAACTTGGGTCAAAGTGGATCCACCACTTTCACTACTTTCAATCCCCCTTAGGGAACGTAACTCCCAGGAATTCTCCTTAGGGGTATTGTGGAAGTCATAGGCTTTGACTTAAAACTTTCACAAATTGTAGCCGACGTGTAGGTATGTTTATTCCAGATTCAAGAGCTTAACATTATACAATGTAAGAGATAGAGCAAAATCCTTCCTGTGTAGCACTGCAGGAGCAATATTTCCTCTAACTATAAAAATGATGTTTTCCCCCCTTCACAGTTGGCCATGGCAGGAGTGAGGGTGAGAGGGTGTATGTGGAGACCATAGACACCTATGTGGAGGATGTGATCCAGCATGTGGAACAGATGAAGCAGCGGTACCCTGATGCACCCTTACTGCTCATGGGACACTCCATGGCAAGCAGTTAGCTATAGCAATAGTGCTTTAATTGATGTTAGTGAGATATTTCAGCTTTGAAAGCCATATAGAAGTTTTCTTCTACAACTTGTGTACTTGTATACAGAGAAGGAAATTCATTACTGGGAAGATACTACAATATAGAACAGTACATCAAGGTACATCGTATGATACTTTCCAAGCAAACACTGTGGCTTGAAGGCAATGCTTTTGCCAATTACAGTTATCGGATGGAGCTTCTAAGTAGCATAGAAAGGGGTATCTATTGTTAGCTAATTCAAACACTTGCCCTTGCACAATAATTAAATTTACTTTGGCTCCACTTGGAATGTGAGTGGACTGGGAGGAGCCATGGTCTGGGCATGGGACTGATCTGATACTGTGTGCATCAGGTTTCGTTCTCTCTGTCCTCCAGGGTGGACTGATTGCATCGCATGTGGCAGTACGGAAACAAGAGCTATTTCAAGGGTTGGTGCTGGCTGCCCCTGCGCTGCTGTTTCAGTCTGGTGCCATCAGTACAGGACCATTCACTGTAAGTATTGATGTATAAGCATACCCATAGCGGAGTTCTATAAGTACTTTCCCTAACTTTAGCGAAACAGAAACAAGGAATAGGTGAGCAGAAATGTATCTCTTATCTTTGCTATAAGCATTATGCATCAGGGTCAGTAAATGTATCCATGAATCGTCTTAGTCCCATGTCAAGGAGTAGTATGGAGACAGTATACAGTATAGCAAGCAAAAGAACTAAAAGTCCGACTTTCTGCAACTGAAATGGCAGTCAAAGTTAGTACAACAGCCTGTAATTATCTATCTGCTGCGATCATGGTAGCTGTCTTATTACTCGGGGAGGATCAGGACTAATGACTGGAACACTGGGCAGCCACTATAACCAGCTAGGGATTCAACCCCAGTAACTTCTCTTACCAACTGAACTACTAGAGTCTCGAGTAGAGAAGCGGTGGACAAGTTTTATATGGCTTCTCAACCAGCAACTAGCACTTGCCAGTAGCTAATTCCTGAATCAAAACATTGTTCATCAATTACGGTAGCCTTTAACATGCTACACCCACTATATATCAGCTGAAGAGAGTGTTAACCACTGAAGTGTTACTCAGTTTGCATTGTATTGTTTTTGCATCTGGCCTTCAAAAACGTTGGTCTTTTGCTAGTAGCTGTAGCTGTCAGGACTTCCTTTGAGTAACGTTATGCCTAGCCTCAACTGGGAATAGGGCTGCATTATGTCATACAAGTTACGTATCTTGCATGTGTGTTCTTGGCTCTCAAGAACAAGTAATCTATGGTACCACACATCTACTCTTACAGCTGTTAACTGTGCCCCCCCCCCCCCCCATGCTCTACTTAACAGCTTCTTTGGCACTGGATAAGATGTTTCAACTGTGTGAAGAAAGCTGTAGTGTGGAACCATAAGGAATCATGCTTATAGCTATACAAACAGGCAATAAACCAATTATCTCATATTGCAGAGATGGTGCAGCGAACCTCCAGTCAATTTAAGTGATAGTATAGTTTTTGAAACCTAACTATGTTGATGCTCCTGATATGCCTTGCGGTAATAGGTGTATCATGTCCTGTTTATATTTAAGTGGACCGTGTTGCATTGCAAAGCTGTGTGTGACACACAAAGTAGCGTGAGGGGTACTAATATTCACTGGGTACTTATATTTGTATAGCTAGTAGTATTCAAGATACATATTCATAGGGTACTTGAATACAGTAGAACCTCCATATTATGGTCACCCTCTGGCCAACATTTTATGGCTACAATATAAAAGGTGGCAGGTCCGTAATACGTTAGCAATAATTTGTACATATACATTGAAACCTAAGAAGATGACCTTAATAGGACCACATTATAGAGGTTCCACATTATAGATAGGATTTTGAGTTAGTGGACCTTAATTATGCTACTTGTACAATCATTGCAGAAATTCCTGATCAAAACTCTGGCCTATTTGATGCCACGAACGCCCATTGTGCCCTGGGATGCAAGAAGTATTAGCACTCTGCCTGAAGAGGTATGCAGGTTTTTAGGAACCCACATGTGTTGAGATTTGTGTACACCATTTAGTTTATGTGCATGTACTGTATATGTGTCTGCAGCTACAGGTATGTAGTTCCATGAACATGTGAATGTAAGAGCATGCAAGCTGTCACTCCACAAATGCCTGAAGGGATGAGCTGAAGGAGAAACTAGTCTACCTTGCTAGACACCTCCCCCCTCCACACACACACACATGCATACACAAACATACACACACACACATACACACAATCAGAAACACACACATACACAGGCGCGCACACACACACACACACACACACACACACACACACACACACACACACACACACACACACACACACACACACACACACACACTTGGTCTGGCAAGTTAGCCTCGTTCCCAGGTTCCAGTCCCCAGTTGTTGTCTTTTACACTGTGTGAAAAAAGCTGGGTTTGGAGCCTGGGAATAAAGCTACTAGCAAGCTAGACTAAGGATCATGCGGAAATTGGGAAATACTAACAGGCAAGCAGTCTCATCACTGCACTAGCTGGCCCCTAGCTGCATAAAACTTTAATAAACCTACAGGACTACATACATATTATACTCAGCACCTCTTGTGTGGAGTGATGACTGGGAGTGAGATCATAGTTCTCTTGACTGCATATTACATCACACTTGGATATAGTAGCTCTTTGAGTTCCTTTTGCTACCTAATTTTTGCCTTATAGGTGGCAGAGTTTGAAGAGGATCCCCTCATCTACCATGGGCGGATAAGACCCGGCTGGGTGGCAGCTATGATGTATTCTGTACAGGAGATCCAGGCTATGATCCCCAAGATAAGCCTCCCCCTCCTGCTGCTTCATGGCTCAATGGACCCACTCGTACATCCTTCTGCGTCTGAGTTTGCCTACAAGAGTGTCAGCAGCCAGGATAAAACATTAGAGGTAAATTGGTTCATTACATCATACATTAGTGACGTAGTCTGTACTACATGTACATGTACATGTAAGTGCTATCTTGCAGCATAATTATACTGGGCAGAAAAAGGAGCAGCGTGTAGAGTAAATATAGACTGAACTCCTATCCCATAACCAATTAATCTTTGGTGATACCAAGGGCACATTGTTACTTACCTAAAATTTGATGACGTGGACAGAATTATTTTGGTAACTTCATTCCCAGACCCCCCATACAAAAAGACCAGTCCATTTTATCACGTAAGGTTTTGATATCAGATGTAATTGCTGGAATGCGAAGTGGTCTTTATAACAAGAAGTTGTACAGGTCCTTAGCCTCGTTCCCAGGCTCCACTCCCCAGCGTTTCTCTCGCACTGTGTAAAAAAGCGGGCTTTTTTACACAGTGTGAGAAAAGCTGGGGAGTGGAGCCTGGGAACGAGGCTACAGGTCCTCTCTTGATGGATACTGCATACAGAGGCATGAAACATAATATGTCACCACGAATTTACTGTTGGCTACCTACATGACACGGGAGGTCTGACACGGTCATATGCAAATAGACAGTTGATTATGTAATTCCATCTGCTAAAATACGACAAAGAGTCCGTGTTTGGAAGCTTATTACTGCTAGAAAGTATCGGAAAGCATATTGCTTACTCTAATTGCAAAGTTGGCTACAGTATGACTACAAATGTTATGAATAGAAGCACAAGGCTTACTCTTAAATCCAACAGACAGAGGCTTTACTCCAGCACAACTGCCTTTTAGTATTTCAAGTATAGGCTAAAAACAGCAGGGTTCCTCTGCAAACAGCAAATAGTTTCAAAGTGGTTATTAACTCAGTACACTAACTGGGAACTATGTTTTACTACCTACCTCTGGTGCCTTGTCATAAATACCAGTTGATGTGGGTGGAGTCAACACTTCTGGTTGGACCTACCTTTTAGCCTGGTACTATCCACTGGTCACTGAGACACTCAACTTCCCTCACAGGTGTTTGAGAACAACTTGCATGAGGTTCTCCATGACAGAGAGCAAGAGCGGGCAAGACAATTGATCAAAGATTGGATTCTGGTACATATGTAGCTCTCAGTAAAGTTGACAGTAGTTGTCATGCTCTAGGTACTGAAATCAGTACTGAAGAATTATTTCTAGATTTTGGTTCTTCCATTTTTAGTCACCGACATTGCTTCATCAAGTCTGTAGCCTTACCCCTTCACTTCATGGCACATCCAAAAATATTTCCAGAAACAATTCCATGTCCTAATTATATTTTGTCACACTTGTCATATGCACTAAAATTACATCGTGTATTACAACTACACTACATTGCAGGTCGAAAAAAAGGTACATTCAGCTATATAGCACTTTTATGTTGCTACACAACAAAAATGTGATGATAATCCTGTCTTTGCTAGTTCAATTCTGGCAGCTAAACTTGAGGCATACCACAGAATGAAATGAAAGTATCGGAACCACAGTGGGCTAACCCAAATCAGGTACTGGAAATTGCACAAAAAATGGAATGCACAGCCTATGAGCAAATGACCATTTTTTTAGCAGCTCCTGAAACACAACTAAGAGTATTCTCAAGTTAGGGGGGATAAATTCATTTTGTGGGTTAGACCACTCTGGTTCTGAAGAAAAAAACAGGCTGAATGCAGATTTGATAATTATACTGAGTCAGTGTTTCACTTTAGTTTGCTACCCTTTGGTTTAAGTTAGTTTTTGTCTGATCTGTTGCTACACATAGCCTTGTATGAAAAATAAATACCCAGTTAATTTTAGACATAAAAATTCGTGTTGTTCTGTTTTAGTCCCAGTGTCCGTCAAAAAGTGTGTACCTCTGGAAACAATAAACAAAACATAGGACACCCAATTGTCTTCTAAATGTTGAAGAATATACTAACCAGGTATTTTGGTTAGCTCTAGCACAATACATTCCTGTAATTCTGTTTGTAGTTCTTGCATGATTGAACTGTTTGTGTGCATCAAATAATGATACATAGCCTCGTTCCCAGGCTCACTGCCCAGCATTTAACGCTGGGCAGTGAGCCTTCTTAACAAGGCTAATGATACACACAAGAGGCTTCTGTAGTCTCCATGCTGTCAGAGATCTCATGGTTAAAGCAAAGAGCAATACAACTATTTGGCTCAAGTTATTGTCAGACCCTTTGTTCGATTAGAGTGCAGAATTTACAACAAGCTAGCTGTGAAATGCATGATCCTTTACATTGTAGACAGTGAAAGTGGTTCGAGTACAAGGTCTAGTTGGGGTATGAGAACATAGCTCTAGAGGCATATATATTGGGCCATTTTTGGAATACTATACACAATATAAATGTGACATTCTAGGGGATTCTTTACATATATAAACACAACAGTAAAGCTGTATTTAATTACAGATGTGTGCCTTCATCACTTTTGTCAATGTCCTTGAGCCAATAGCTGCCTCATTGATGGCTATTACTAGTGACTCTTTAGGTAGTGTGTCTTCCTTTGACACCATCGCCATTGTTTCGCTTTCCACAAGTCTCTGTTGATTACTGGTTACAGTTGCGCTGTCAAACGTATCTGCATCACTGAGATAGATATTGGAGCCTTCAGCTATTCCGACACGGTATTTACCCTGCCTATATATGTAGTAGAGGATCGCAATAACGCCCACCACCACTGCATCAATTGCTGCAAGAGTCAGTAGAATGACAATGGCTGCAATTTCACCACCACTCAGACTACCAACAGGCTCTGGCTGTGGGAAGTCATCAGCTAAGCCCTCTGACACTCCAAGAAATATTCCTCAAGATAATTTATCTAGCTACAGAGTCAATTGAATCTACGATACAGGTCACATATAGCTAGGGGCTCACCATCCAGAAGCTATCGGAAGAGTGGCTCCAGGTGTATACTATTCCCCAAAAAAATGGTCTCCCACACCAAAGGGATTATGATTAATAATTATGATGTCATACTCCCACTTGTACTCGAACCACTTTCACTGTCAAGCTTGTCTAAAATTCTTCATAAAAATACTCTACATTCTAGGGGATTCCCTTACATAGAAATAACAATAAAAATAAGTCAAGTTGTATTTAACTACAGATGTGTATCTTCATCACTTTTGAGTATATCAGATTTCTTATCAATGTCCTCAAGATCTGTTTCTTCTGCTTCTCTTCCAATAGCTGCCTCATTGATGGCTATTACTAGTGACTCTTTAGGTAGTGTGTCTTCCTTTGTCATCATTACCATCACTTGGCTTTCCACAAGTTTCTGTTGATCGCTGGTTAAAGTTGCACGGTCAAACGTATCTGCATCACTGAGATAGATATTGGTGACTTCAGCTGTTCCAATACGGTATTTACGGCGCCTTTGTACATAGTACAGGACGGCGATAACTCCCACCACCACTGCAGCAATTGCTGCAAGAGTCAGTAGAATGACAATGGCTGCAATTTCACCACCACTCAGACCACCAGTAGGCTGTGGTGGCACGGTAGGCCGTGGGAAGTCATCAGGCAAGCCCTCTGATACTCCAAGAAATGTTCCTCCAATCTGCACCAAAAGAAATTTGCAAGGGTTATCATACAGTTACTACAATACAAGACAGTAGATGATACAACCAAGAATTGGAGCAAAGCTGCACCACAAAGTACATTTTTTCGTGTAGCTTTTTACTACATTACTGTCAACCAGAGAGCCAAGTCAAGTGACACTGCTATTGTTAACTCACAAATATGTGGCAAACATAGGGCTCAGATTCTATATTGTACCAGCAGCCCATGAGATCATGGGCTCCTGATTGTGCCTACTTTACGTACTTTGAGTTTGAGGTTTGAGAAAATACAATAACAATATTCGTAAAATAACCCGACTCATTGGGGTGAGTCTGAGCGAGCACCACACCACTCATGCCAACGCTGCATTTCCTCTGTATTATCGTACGTACGTCACGCCACATATTATGTGATAACCCAATTTAATGTACTAGTTTAATGTAGGACATTGTGGGGCGAACCTGAGCTAGTGCATTATGTAAGTCACAAAAAAGCATTTACAAAATGAAGAAGCATGTAGGGATGGAATCTCAAAAAAATAACCAAACAAGGTAGGAATAACACCACAATACTTTTACGGATTGCCGTCACTTAGATTGACGTACCGTGGCCTTTTGGGCCTGCAAACTCCCAGTAGCTTCCATTCTGTTCGTGATCGATCGTGCCACAAACGTAGTGACGTAATGCGTAATACGCAAAATTAGAGTTTTGCACTTACATTTGGTAAGACGTACGTACCACACATATACGTATACATATAGACACGGGGGCAGAATTCGACTCGCTAGATTGGGGCTCGCTCAGGCTCGCCCCAATTACAATCTTTCGCTTCCAACAATGGCGTCAGTCTAGTGTTTCAGGTCGACACGAAGCGATATTCCCTTTCCATCAACAAAAATTTCCTTGCCAGCGCTAAAATAATCGCCATTTCCGACTGATTTAGCAGAGAAAGTATGGCCATAACTTCCCAACCGGACGTCGCAGAAGCCCAATGTGCGTAAAATACAAATACAACTATAATACAGTCAAAACTATCATAAGTAAAATGAAAACTGACACAGAATTTGGAACCTCCAAGTTGCAAGGTAAGCCTTTACCACAGACAAGGTCAACCCACACAGTACTTGACAAGAAAGCTATACAGCGCGTGATCAGGTAGCATAACAATATTCACACTTTTGCAAAAGTCAAAGCCCATGCAGCTCTCTATGAATAATAATAAGCAAACTGTAGCCAGTAACCTTACATGTAAGTACATGTACTTCCAAGAGCTCATGAATAACATTAATAGTATTGCCAGAAGGGACACTCTATGCCGCTCTATGTGGACTCCTCCGATCAAGTTTGGCTTTGGGAGAGGCATGCCCAAGAAGATGGCAATGTCTTCCATAGGTGGAAATGTCCAGGGAAAAGCTAATAGTGCATGAAGAGCTAATTAGTCAATTGCGGAGCGGGAATAGAGGTAACTAATCGTGTTGCATTGAGACTCGCGATGTATGTGTGTATGTATGTATGTATGTATGCATGTATGGGAATGGCACTGAAAAAAATGTCTGCTACATTGCATGTGTACAAAGTGATATATTCAAAAACTGTGCCCCAGATGTAGTCATAGGCTTTTATGAGCCATACCTGTCATTCTCCAGTGTTTTCATCAGTAACAAGACTGTTAATTAATGGTATCAGAGAGCATCGCTGAAGTGCCACATCGGCGAGTCGCTAAACGGGCAAATCGACTATCTCATTCTGATTCTTCTGTTCTTTTCCGAGGCTACCACAATAATGGCTGAAGCGATTGCAATGATTTAAATGCGAAGAGCACGCGCTTTGGATTGGCTTGTATTGTTTGCGACGGCCGAGGCATGGACTAGCTTTTGCTAGGACTTGGAGTGCACTTTATCATAGCAGTGAGTTGCCATAAGACATATATGAGTAATGTAGAAATACAACTGCTAACCTGACAAACCTTGATGATGTGCATTAAATAGAGTCAGTATCCCCTTGCTTTCGGTGCTGTGTATTCCTACGACCTGCAATCTTTGCCTGTATTGCCTTGCAGTTGCCTGTGATGGTCTTTGAAGTATAATTGTCCCTACTATAGTTGTACATCTGTACTGTGTGGCTATATCGTCTATGGATGTAGCTACAAGCTGCAGCTGTGCAACCGCAACAATCTATGGGTTTTTCCCCCCCAAAAACCACAACTTACAAAAATACATTTTTTTAAAAATGAAAGAACATAATAGGGATGGAATGCCAAAAAAGCAACCAAACAAATATAGGTTATACGATGAAACCGAGGGGTCTACGGGATCTAAATCCCATAGGCCCCGAGGGTTTCATCGTATAAGGTATTTATACTATAGCCAATCAAATCATTTTTCGCGTTAGCAACTAAACTAGCTAGCAACAGCTACTTACAGTTCAATTCATAAATTCTCAGAGTGAGTGAGCTCTCTGACAAGCGCACGTTTACTCCTCGCCGACTCGCGGTTGGGATACGGATTCAGAACCGTAGTCGGAGACTGCGGTTGAGATTGAGACCGAAAATGTCGTCCCGCCCCATGACATCATGGACTTCCTGGCGGATGTGTCGAGGCCGAGGTCGAGTGGTCGAGGCTACCGAGCCAGCTCCACTCACTCGCTTTGCCGTGCCTTTGTCCGACGAAGCAGTCAAGGAGGCAAGAAAGGCAGCCGTGCCTCAAACTACGCAAAAGTACGCTTGTCAATGTCAGAGAGCTCACTCATTCTGAGAATTTATGAATTGAACTGTAAGTAGCTGTTGCTAGCTAGTTTAGTTGCTAACGCGGAAAAATGACTTGCTTGAATTGGCTATAGTGTAAATACCTTACGATGAAACCCTCAGTTTCAGTTACAGGGGGTATAAGTTGAATCACAGGTGGTATAAGTGATTTAGACACCCGCAAGTGACCAATCAGACCGCAGTATTTCATTCAAGTATAGTATAAGGTAGGAATGACGCCACAATAGTATCTCTTACGGATTTTCATTCCTATATCTTTTACCAATTTTCAACCACACACACACATACACATACACACCAATCCCCGGCATGCCACACCAGCCATATCCACAGCCAATATAATGTGCCAATTGCAGCACTTCACAAAGCAACACACATGACCCCTACAACTTATCGATCCTCCACAGCAATACACTCTAGACTACATACATGTACATGTACCACTTACCCCACTTCCTACACCACAATCAAGCTTCTACAATGACACCTACACTCTTCCACCTGCAACAACACCCTTTGGCTTAGCTTTAGTACTTAACACATTTCCAATAAGATTACTGTATTATACCAAAGCACTTTTAAAAAAAACTCACCATGTAGCTACACCACAATCTAACATCCTGTCATCCCATGTAACACACGCATAATGAGACCTCGTTGGAAAAATGGGAAAAGATATAGGAATGACAATCCGTAAGAGTATTGTGGTGTCATTCCTACCTTGTTTGGTTACTTTTTTGGCATTCCATCCCTATATGTTCTTTCATTTTTTTAAATGATTTTTTTGTAACTTTTATAGTTACAAGTTGCTATATATCATGTATGCAACCAGGACCTGCCTGGAGAAAGAAACACTGCTGCCATAATGATTCAGAATGTGTTCTATAAAGTGGGTAGACAACTCCACTGTAGTTTTGCTGTTGTTGGTTGGCTTCGAAAAAAATAACCTTACATCACTACTGAACATATTATTCTCTGCTAATCATGATTTACAACAACACATCTCTGTTTCTCCCCCCCCAAAAAACAACAGGAACAAGTTACAAAAACATTCTAAAAATGAAGAACCATGTAGGGATGGAATCCCAAAAAAGCAATCAAACAAGGTAGAAACGACACCACAATACTTTTACGGATTGGTGTCCCTACATCTTTTGCCATTTTTCCAACCATACCCCGTGGTGCTTATTACATGGCATGACAGGAAGTTAGTCCAACACAATTGTGATGTGTACAGCCTGTGGCATTAATTTTATTCGAAAGTGCATGCTTTGTATAATTATAATCACAAATGGCATAGTACATGTACGAGGAGGAGTCAGGATGTTTCGTAAGCAGTAGTTTAAGTGTTACCCAGTTTGTAGTCCGGTAGTATAATATAGTTATGTATAGCGTGAGGGAGACGAAGGTCTGCATTGTGAATAGATATAATCATTTAGATATTGTCACTCAACATGGTGTGGATTATGTACGAGGATATGGGGTGAACAGTTAGTGAGTCTATGTGCATGTTACTACAAACATGGTCATGTTACAAAGTGCTGCAATCATTTATAGGCTGTGGATATGGGTGTGGCACATAGGGGGTTGCAGTATATGTGTGGTTGGAAAAATGGCAAAAGATGTAGGGACGGCAATCCGTAAAAACATTGTGGTGTCGCTTCTACCTTGTCTTGTGGGATTCCATCCCTACATGGTCCTTCATTTTTTTAAATGTTTTTTTGTGACTTGCAACTAGAGGCTGCTAGGTTGCTGCATATAACCATAGTACTATATACTCTAGTATCTAGGTCTTATACCTCTCAATTATCAGTATTTATTACAGTGTATGTATTTCTGCTTGAAGTTAAAAGCCAATAAAGTGAAATTTTAGCTGGGATACTGTTCAAGTGACAAGGAGATACAAAAGCAATTGGGGTAAGCATGAACAAGTCCCACATTAGTGGTGTAGCTTGTGTATGTGGGTCACAACACTGTAAATATACCTATTCCAACCTAATTTTTATATGCGTGCCATATATAGCATATTGCCTGCTAAACTATAGCTATTTTCACTGGGCTTCTTTAACATTAGCTTCCTACCCTAGAACCACCTGTACACCAGGCATTAGGAATTTGAACAATTGTTTTGCCTGTCTATGGCATGCTACATGTACATATGTACATAATATATATGAAGTGTGCACACAAGAGACTTGAGTATGCGTGAGTGCATGCAAAGCCCATACAGAATTACTTCAATGGCAGACAGTAAGCACAGGAGGAGCCAGGAGCACAAAGGCAAAGGAGTAGCCTCTTTCCCGGGTACTAAGAACAACAGCATACCGGTAGACTCAAATACGTAAGTGGAAGGCCCAGCATCAACAGAACAGGGAGTGCTAACACGAGAGGAAAATAGTAGAGAGAAGAGCAGCAGAGACCTTGGAGAGCAGCAGAGGGTAGCCGGACAGATAGGCTCCAAAAGAATAGGCAGCAATAAAGAGATAATTAGCAGAAACTATGTATGTCTGGTACTGAGTATGTAACGGCACTATAAGATTAATGTTCTAGACAATGTGCTCTGTTATTTGGGCCTAACATATGTACTTGTTGCTCTTGTGGGAGGAGTAGAAAGCCAGCTGTTTGCACATATGCTCTGGGAATCAGAAACTAGATGTACATCATTCCATCCATAGTACAATTGCAAATGGCAGTGCTTCACAAGAGCATGAGAAGGAGGCTAAGGCAGACTGAGTACTGATGGTTTTCATGTAGATACCTAGAGTATGATTCTTCAATCCCATTTGCCTCTACGTGACCTAGAAGGTCCGATCTGAGATTGAAAGTCAAGAAGCTATCAGGTTTCCAAATTTTATGGTAAGACGACTACCATAATCCTGGCAGATAGAAATATTAGCTGTAGAAAATCAATTCTTCAAGGATTCTCTCGGTTGACTAGTAGAATTTATGCCAAAGTTTTCAATTCCAACCCGAAATACTTGTCAAAACTTCATCAAAGCTGATGATTCCACTACTATGCTATAGCCTTCTTCAGGGCACAATGGGAAAAACAAGGCCTTCTACACACAGTCAAATAGTTCAAGCTAAGCAGAGTAGCTTCAGCTTCAGCTAGGCTTGAGTCAGCTTCACTTTGGCTTTGGCTTTGGCTTGATTCAACTTTCCTTAACTCCCCAGTTCTGTATTGTGTCCCTAAAGAAGGATACAGCATAGTAGCCAATATGTGGGCTTTGATGAAGTTTTTGACAAGTATTTCGGGTTGGAATTGAAAACCTTCAGCATGTAGAAAGTCATTTGTTCTAATTACTATACATGTATACTGCTTCTGTACTTCTAGTCCTCACCATGTGACTGAAGCCATTTACAGATACATTTACTAACCATTTTCCATAAATTCTCGCATATGCACAAATAGTGTGTACCAGGCACAAGAGCCTGGGAACTAGACACCGTCAAAGGGACATTTGAAGTCTGGAGGCTGGAAGTTTGGATACGCTAATTTTCACAAACAAATTCCGACATGCTGACCTCGTAATGTACTGGTGGCTCAACCATGGACTCCACCCAGCCTTGCAAAGTCAGTGCAGGTGTAGGTGAAAAGCATTGAAATAAATAACAAATAGAGTAATAATGGAGTCTTTACACTACATGTATGAATATTTACTTTGCAACCATCAAGGGGGCGAGCCTGATCAAGCACATGTGCACAATACTCATCCAAGAAAATGTCACCCCCTTCTATGTTGTAGAAAACTAATCTCATGGCCAGACTGGGCATGAGACTAACCACAGCCACACCACAATAAACTGTGGCCTGGGAACGAAGCTAAGAAATCATCAATTCATCAACTATGCTACGTGACACTGCCACTGGTAAAAACGCACCTACATGTACATTCCTGTACACCATACATGTATTATCACATGTTACTCATAATGATATGAATAATATCATGAGCACATGTAGACACATGTGGCAGACAGTGGGAGGAAGTTGTGTATGGCAAAGAGTTCTACAGCTATAGTTAGCTTGCACTGAACCACTGCCAAGCATAATCTATGTGAACTATACGTATGCACTATGCCGGGCCGGTTTTTAACTCTCAAGATTTTCCAATTCTCAATCTTCACTCAACTATATGTACAATGCTATTGTAGTAATGCTGCTGTAGGTATACATGTACTTTGCCAAATTGTTCGATAATGGTTATTCTAATGCATGTAGTGTGGCAATTAAGCTATAAAGTTCATGCAGATATATACAGCCATTTCCACATACACACATGCATGTCTATGTATTTAGCGTACTCCTACACAATGCTAATAGTCATCAGTAAACTGCCACTGTATGAACTCTTCGTACGTATGATATGAGGGAACCTTGCCTGAGTTGAAGTACCATGACACCTAGCAGACTTCTCTAGGACTGCTTGCTAGAGTAGTTTCCGAGCCTACACCCTTTCCTAAATTCCGCCCCTTTTCCTAACCTTGTAGAGTTCTTAGACAATAAGTCCCTCATATCCCACATGGAATTTATATAGTGGTTTTTGCTTTTGTACTAGTGTAATGTAGGACATAGTGGGGCAATGAGCAAGTGTAGACTATTCGCATTCTGACAAGATCGATGTGCAATGCATATCAAAGCAGCTGCCAACACTCCATAGCTGCTCGAGTATCTCACACACCTGAGCTTGTGAAGTATCTAGGCAGTGTTAGTTTGCTCTATGTGCATATGCATATAGCAATTCTCATAGTACAGTGATTACCTAACAGCAAAACAGAGCAAGTCAAGAGGACTATTGTAGCTAGTGCATAAACAATCAAAGTAGCGATGTTTAGGCAATGGTTATTCTAATGCATGTAGTGTGGCTAGCTATGAATTCATTCGCGGGATGAGACTTATGCAGATTGCTTACCTGCTGAGCAATGAATACTCTCGCAATTATCTCGTGTATGCGTGGACGGTGGATATCAGGCCACTCTTTCATAGGGGTGTGTGGCCTGGGAACGAGGCTAGTATGGGAAATGCTCTAACTTCTGCCCTGTTCCATAATTCAGCAATGAAACCAGCTACATACGTATGGTCCCTAAACTTGGAGGTTTTCTTAAGTATCTGAAATAGTACTCAAAAATTTGGATGCTAGGGGCAACAGTTCAATTTTGATATGCTCTAATTAGCATTACGCAAGTCCCCCATTGGTGGTAACCAACGCCGGCAGCATTATAATGTAGTCTTAGTGTAGCGTAATCTATCAACACTGGTCCTGGGCCATGGGCTAACTGAGATTCTGAGTCCATTAGGCTTGCTGCGCTCTACAAGAACTTTAATCATATCCCTATCAACTCCTGTAAGCTGGGTTGAGTGTCATCAACATTCACACGTATTACTTCACTTCACTTTAACGTTCCTATTTCATCTCAAGCTCAGCCACTTACACAAGAATGTAAGTATAAATATAACTTGTAGCTGTCCATTGTCAGTGGATGTTTGTGCCGCATTTGGGCAAGTCCAAAGGATGAGCCAAATAAGTGCACGATGAGTCCATTGTCCAGTGATATTGGACGGCCACCCATTCAATGAGAAATTTATTGTACACACCAACCAAGATCCTACAGCCTGTCCTTTAATTTAATAGGCCATCCAATATCACTGGATAAATACCACACAGTGATATTGTGAGTGCACAATAAGCGTCATAATCAGGAGAACAAGGCAAGAGGTAAAAGGGGTAAGGCTGGTAACAGTGACACAAGTGAAATGAACATTTATTAGTTTGCATCTGAAAGCTAGAAATGTGCTGAAGACAGAAATGATATAACCTTTGACATTGTGTACTCGTGCTGCACCATAGAAAAGGAGTGCCAAACTCAGCTATTATTACAACATTGCACAGTTGGGCAGCAAAGAACAAGATGAGCTGCAGAGACACCCGCAACAAACTTTGGTACTGTTAGGCGAAATGCTGAGACAACAGAACCGAGATTGGGATGCACAGCACCAGTGAGAGTAGCGACTAATGAGATCATCAAGCAGTGACTCCAAAATAAAGCCGTAACAGGCGGCATTAATTGGGACATAATATTTTAGACATGACACAATATGCACTGAGTAGCATGCATAGCCCCGACATCTGACACTCCCAAACATATAGCCCTCATGTTTTGAATCTGCATATGTAACAACGTTATTATTACACAGACAGGTATGACCACAGATACATCAGTTTCTTACTGCTTGAGCACACACTATCATGAGGTGTGTGTACACACGTTTGTGCTATACATTTCAACAGAAATGCATCAAACCTTTACATACCTCCATGGCCAGTATTGCTCCAGTCTCGTTCACAGCTTCAACCAAGATGACAACACTGATGACTGCCCCATTATCCGACTGCACAAAGAACACCACCTCCAAAGTTCCATCACCCAAAATACGTGGAGAGGGGGCCACAATGAAGACATTGTTAGCTGCGACCTGCTGGGGCTGTTGCCTCTTTCTCCCAGCACCTGTTAAGTCCAGCTGCCCGTTGACAGCGTCTGCAACAGTCTGAAGAAATCCTACTGCATTCTCGACAAATTCTTCCACCTGTGGAGATAAAAGAAAGTACACATACCTAAAATAATACTATAGTCTTTATACTCAATGTGCACTTGTGTGGGCTTGCATGGCACTGTTCTGTACATAGTTGTACCTCTCCTAACATATTCATGGCTATATTATCACTATGCAGTCATACCAAATACACATGCACAGCAAAGTGTAAAGTAGTTACATCATTATAACCTGTCTAGCATGAATATTATGGTGCTGCCCAGGTATACTCGAGTGTAGCAAACAGTTAACTAAGGAATGGACTTATATATTACTATTCAGATTTCACAACCTTAAGACTATTGGGTTGCTTCCCCATTTTAGACTTCACGAAAATTTAATGTGCTTTGTCAGACTATTCGTTATATTTAGTAATCAATAATCATCTTTCCAATCCTCAGGCATCTGCGCTGTCTAGCAGGGCTTTTCTGAACCAGCTATTAATACCACAAAAATAAATGTGAATTGAAGGGACTTAGAATAGTAATTAGAACCTGATTTCAAGTGAAGCTGAAATGGAGAGAGATACAGAACTGTGGCCTCACTTGAAAACCATAACTGTGCTGTAATAGAATCTATATTCTATTTGAGGGTAACCGCACTCCCAAGTGTAAAGTTTCCGGGTGTGCAGAGAAACAGGTGACCACAGGGACGAATGAATAAAAAAGCGGGTAATAGATTTCTTTCTCCCTCCATGCAGGCCCTAGCTCTCTCCACACAAGCCCTGGGAGGGGAGCTGCCGCTAGTAGCTAGCTTCTCCTGACCTTTCATGTATATTATCGCAGTAGCTAGCTCCAGAACAAAACAACGGAGGAACACCAAACTTAAAACTCAGAGTGTGTTGAATCTGTAGTAACAATTAAAGGTCGCACCCAAACAGCTTTTTCATTTAAGGCCAAGGTATGTGCAGGGTCCCGCAATTAAATATGACGTCACATCCAGAGTACATTCCTGTGCCATCTTGGAGTACTTCACTATTGTGGTCAATGGGAAATGAGGCCTGATTTGCCGCACTGTAACTTCCAGATGGTACCGTATATTCCAATACAGCGAGTATACGTACTACTGAAAAGCTGCTCTTTGTAAAAGCTAACAGTGAAAAGCCAGTGTCGATCAAGCAAACATGCAGTGAGCTATGAGGTGAGAAAGACGGTCGGTTATGGTGTCCAGAGGTAAGCCAGGAAAGCAGGAAAGCAGGGTTTTACGGCTATATTAACTTACAATAATGTCAGCAAAGAATAAGCTGGCCTAGATACGTAGCTACAATCTTCCCTCAGCTAGCTAGTTATACACTATGTAGCGACCGATTTATCATAGTATGGCGCAGGAGATGTGCAAGGCTGGTTAGTTTTCTTCTGGACTTTGTAAACACTAACAACCGGCCATCTTTCTCGCCTCTTGGCTTACTGTACGTTTGCTCAATTACCACTGGCTTTTCACCGTTCGCTTTCACAAAGATCGAGCTTTTCAATAGTCTTTGCTGTATTTTAATATACGGACTGTCTGGAAGTTACAGTACGGCAAATCAGGCCTCATTTCCCATTGACCGCAATAGTGAAGTACTCCAAGATGGCGCAGGAATGTACCCTGGATGTGATGTCACATTCAAAACTGTATAGTTTAGTGCATTAAATGAACAGGCTTATTCTAGTAATTTACACATTTGGCACTAGTGCACTGATTACTGCTTGTCCATTTGCTGATTACTTACTCTACAAGGTGATACATTACCATGGCACCCATACCATAATAAAACTGATCACAGTTGAAATGGAGTCAAATTTCTCCTGACCTCAACTTGTCACCTCATAAGACTACATGAAATGGTATTCACTTTTGTGACAGGAACTGCAGGCACTGAATAATGGAGTCGGGCAGTCCCAAGCACATACTGTTTCATACATAACAGAGATAAAAAAACTCACCGAAACATTAGCGAACAAAGTGCTAACTGCATTTCCTGCCTGTTCTTCATTAAGATCTTCCACATTTATTGACTGTATAAAAAATATGTACATGACACATATGCATTAAACCACTCCGACTACTACAATGCATATTGAGTACCCCAGAATCTGCTATTGCATTAATCATGTCCACAATGCACACTTGTTTCAAGGCACAGTGATAGAAGTATAATTACAAACTCACTGGTGATGTTGGCGCTGCTGTAGTAGCTGTTGCTGCAGTGGTACCTATAGTAGTTGTTGCCGTAGTAGCCATTGCAGTAGTTGCTGTTGTTGGCGGCTCGGTACTGGGTGAGGTAGCACTTCCACTACCACTGGAAATTCCGGCACCACTCCCACTGCCACTTCCTAGTCCACTGCCACTTGCATTCACTGGTAGGGTTGGCCCTTCTGTAGTGGATGTTACGGTAGTCGCTGTGGTTGCTGTAGTTGCAGTAGTTGCTGTGGTTGCAGTAGTTGCTGTGGTTGCAGTAGTTGCTGTAGTTGCAGTAGTTGCTGTTGTTGGCGGCTCAGTGCTGGGTGAAGTAGCGCTTCCACTACCACTGGAAATTTCAGCACCGCTCCCACTACCACTTCCTAGTCCACTGCCACTTGCATTCACTGGTAGGGTTGGACCTTCTGTAGTGGATGTTGCGGTAGTCGCTGTAGTTGCTGTTGTTGCTGTGGTTGCAGTAGTTGCTGTGGTTGCAGTAGTTGCTGTAGTTGCAGTAGTTGCTGTTGTTGGCGGCTCAGTACTGGGTGAAGTAGCGCTTCCACTACCACTGGAAATTTCAGCACCGCTCCCACTACCACTTCCTAGTCCACTGCCACTTGCATTTGCTGGTAGGGTTGGACCTTCTGTAGTGGATGTTGCAGTAGTCGCTGTGGTTGCTGTAGTTGCTGTGGTTGCAGTAGTTGCTGTAGTTGCAGTAGTTGCTGTTGTTGGCGGCTCAGTACTGGGTGAAGTAGCACTTCCACTACCACTGGAAATTCCGGCACCACTCCCACTACCACTTCCTAGTCCACTGCCACTTGCATTTCCTGGTAGGGTTGGCCCTTCTGTAGTGGATGTTGCAGTAGTTGCTGTGGTTGCAGTAGTTGCTGTGGTTGCAGAAGTTGCTGTAGTTGCTGTTGTTGGCGGCTCAGTACTGGGTGAAGTAGCACTTCCACTACCACTGGAAATTCCGGCACCACTCCCACTACCACTTCCTAGTCCACTGCCACTTGCATTTGCTGGTAGGGTTGGCCCTTCTGTAGTGGATGTTGCAGTAGTTGCTGTGGTTGCTGTAGTTGCTGTAGTTGCTGTTGTTGCTGTAGTTGCTGTAGTTGCTGTGGTTGCTGTAGTTGCTGTAGTTGCAGTAGTTGCTGTTGTTGGCGGCTCAGTACTGGGTGAAGTAGCACTTCCACTACCGCTGGAAATTTCAGCACCGCTCCCACTACCACTTCCTAGTCCACTGCCACTTGCATTTCCTGGTAGGGTTGGCCCTTCTGTAGTGGATGTTGCAGTAGTTGCTGTGGTTGCAGTAGTTGCTGTGGTTGCAGAAGTTGCTGTAGTTGCTGTTGTTGGCGGCTCAGTACTGGGTGAAGTAGCACTTCCACTACCACTGGAAATTCCGGCACCACTCCCACTACCACTTCCTAGTCCACTGCCACTTGCATTTGCTGGTAGGGTTGGCCCTTCTGTAGTGGATGTTGCAGTAGTTGCTGTGGTTGCTGTAGTTGCTGTAGTTGCTGTTGTTGCTGTAGTTGCTGTAGTTGCTGTGGTTGCTGTAGTTGCTGTAGTTGCAGTAGTTGCTGTTGTTGGCGGCTCAGTACTGGGTGAAGTAGCACTTCCACTACCACTGGAAATTCCGGCACCACTCCCACTGCCACTTCCTACTCCACTGCCACTTGCATTTGCTGGTAGGGTTGGCCCTTCTGTAGTGGATGTTGCAGTAGTTGCTGTGGTTGCTGTAGTTGCTGTAGTTGCAGTAGTTGCTGTTGTTGGCGGCTCAGTACTGGGTGAAGTAGCACTTCCACTACCGCTGGAAATTTCAGCACCGCTCCCACTACCACTTCCTAGTCCACTGCCACTTGCATTTCCTGGTAGGGTTGGCCCTTCTGTAGTGGATGTTGCAGTAGTTGCTGTGGTTGCTGTGGTTGCAGAAGTTGCTGTAGTTGCTGTTGTTGGCGGCTCAGTACTGGGTGAAGTAGCACTTCCACTACCACTGGAAATTCCGGCACCACTCCCACTGCCACTTCCTACTCCACTGCCACTTGCATTCACTGGTAGGGTTGGCCCTTCTGTAGTGGATGTTGCAGTAGTTGCTGTGGTTGCTGCAGTTGCTGTTGTTGGTGGCTCAGTGCTGGGTGAAGTAGTACTTCCACTACCACTGGAAATTCCAGCACCACTCCCACTACCACTTCCTAGTCCACTGCCACTTGCATTTGCTGGTGAGGTTGGCCCTTCTGTAGTGGATGTTGCAGTAGTTGCTGTTGTTGGCGGCTCAGTACTGGGTGAGGTAGCACTTCCACTACCACTGGAAATTCCAGCACCACTCCCACTCCCACTTCCTAGTCCACTGCCACTTGCATTCACTGGTAGGGTTGGCCCTTCTGTAGTGGATGTTGTAGTAGTTGCTGTGGTTGCTGTAGTTGCTGTGGTTGCAGTAGTTGCTGTTGTTGGCGGCTCAGTACTGGGTGAAGTAGCACTTCCACTACCACTTCCTAGTCCACTGCCAATTCCACTTGCACTACCACTCACTCCACTGCCGACTGGCAAACCATTGGCACTGCCACTCACTCCACTGCCGACTGGGAACCCACTCGCACTACCACTCACTCCACTGCCAACTGGGAGCCCACTTGCACTGCCGCTCACTCCACTGCCGACTGGCAAACCACTGGCACTGCCACTCACTCCACTGCCGACTGGTAAACCACTGGCACTGCCGCTCACTCCACTGCCGACTGGGATACCACCTGCACTGCCACTCACTCCACTGGCACTGCCGCTCACTCCACTGCCGACTGGCAAACCACTGGCACTGCCACTCACTCCACTGCCAACTGGGAACCCACTGGCACTGCCGCTCACTCCACTGCCGACTGGCAAACCACTGGCACTGCCACTCACTCCACTGCCGACTGGGAACCCACTCGCACTACCACTCACTCCACTGCCAACTGGGAGCCCACTTGCACTGCCGCTCACTCCACTGCCGACTGGCAAACCACTGGCACTGCCGCTCACTCCACTGCCGACTGGGATACCACCTGCACTGCCACTCACTCCACTGCCGACTGGGAACCCACTGGCACTGCCGCTCACTCCACTGCCGACTGGCAAACCACTGGCACTGCCGCTCACTCCACTGCCGACTGGTAAACCACTGGCACTGCCGACTGGGATACCACCTGCACTGCCACTCACTCCACTGCCAACTGGGAGCCCACTTGCACTGCCGCTCACTCCACTGCCGACTGGCAAACCACTGGCACTGCCACTCACTCCACTGCCGACTGGTAAACCACTGGCACTGCCGCTCACTCCACTGCCGACTGGGATACCACCTGCACTGCCACTCACTCCACTGGCACTGCCGCTCACTCCACTGCCGACTGGCAAACCACTGGCACTGCCGCTCACTCCACTGCCGACTGGGATACCACCTGCACTGCCACTCACTCCACTGCCGACTGGGAACCCACTGGCACTGCCGCTCACTCCACTGCCGACTGGCAAACCACTGGCACTGCCGCTCACTCCACTGCCGACTGGTAAACCACTGGCACTGCCGACTGGGATACCACCTGCACTGCCACTCACTCCACTGCCAACTGGGAGCCCACTTGCACTGCCGCTCACTCCACTGCCGACTGGCAAACCACTGGCACTGCCGCTCACTCCACTGCCGACTGGCAAACCACTGGCACTGCCGCTCACTCCACTGCCGACTGGGATACCACCTGCACTGCCACTCACTCCACTGCCAACTGAGAACCCACTTGTACTGCCGCTCACTCCACTGCCGACTGGGAACCCACTTGTACTGCCACTCACTCCACTGCCGACTGGGAACCCACTGGCACTGCCGCTCACTCCACTACCGACTGGGAACCCACTTGTACTGCCACTCACTCCACTGCCGACTGGGAACCCACTTGCACTGCCGCCCACTCCACTGCCGACTGGGAACCCACTTGCACTGCCGCTCACTCCACTGCCAACTGGGATACCACTGGCACTGCCACCCACTCCACTGCCGACTGGCAAACCACTGGCACTGCCGCTCACTCCACTGCCGACTGGGATACCACCTGCACTGCCACTCACTCCACTGCCAACTGGGAGCCCACTTGCACTGCCGCTCACTCCACTGCCGACTGGGAACCCACCTGCACTGCCACTCACTCCACTGCCGACTGGGAACCCACTTGCACTGCCGCTCACTCCACTACCGACTGGGAACCCACTTGTACTGCCACTCACTCCACTGCCGACTGGGAACCCACTTGCACTGCCGCCCACTCCACTGCCGACTGGGAACCCACTTGCACTGCCGCTCACTCCACTGCCAACTGGGATACCACTGGCACTGCCACCCACTCCACTGCTGACTGGAAATCCACTTGCACTGCCACTCACTCCACTGCCGACTGGGAACCCACTCGTACTGCCACTCACTCCACTGCCGACTGGGAACCCACTTGCACTGCCACTCACTCCACTGCCGACTCGGAACCCACTGGCACTGCCACTCACTCCACTGCCGACTGGGAACCCACTCGTACTGCCACTCACTCCACTGCCGACTGGAAACCCACTGGCACTGCCGCTCACTCCACTACCGACTGGGAACCCACTTGCACTGCCGCTCGCTCCACTGCCGACTGGGAACCCACTTGCACTGCCGCTCGCACCACTGCCAATTGGAAACCCACTTGCACTGCCGCTCACTCCACTGCCGACTGGGAACCCACTCACACTGCCACTCACTCCACTGCCAACTGGGAACCCACTGGCACTGCCACTCACCCCACTGCTGACTGGAAATCCACTTGCACTGCCACTCGCTCCACTGTTGATCGGAATTCCACTTGCACTGCCAACTGGGAGCCCACTGGCGCTTCTACTCACTCCAGACCCACTGCCAACTGGAAGCCCACTGAATGTTCCACTCGCAACTCCACTGCCACGTGCACTAAGCTGAAGCCCACTAGCACTAGCTCCACCTCCACTTGGAATACTTCCGTTTTCGCTGGTCTGCGCGCCACTGTAGGCGCACAAAACTGCACAATAAAATACTAATTGTTTATACATATCTTATGAACCTGACAGGCCATAAGATAATAATTACTAGCTATATCCACTAGCTATAGCTACTGTAGCTATACCAGAAAGAACGGGTGGGGCTCACGTATGCAGTGTAAAAGATAAGCCTGTTAAATTCATACAGGATACGAAGTTCATCAATTGGTAACACTACACCAACATAGACACAATATTAAATACAAAAATATAATTAGCCAATGTGTAGACTTACCAAATCCGTACATTTACGAGACACTAAACTGTATATGGTATTAAATACCACAGCAAAGTTAACGCTAAAATTCAGCTGAGAACTAAACAACTACAAATGACACCGTAGGATGTATGGTATTAAATACTATGTCAAGGTTAACACTAATATTCAGCTGAGAACTAAACAACTACAAATGTGTATCTTCATCACCCTTGACTACTTTGGTCTTTACTCCTTCGATTCTTTCATCGCCCTCCTCTGTTTCCGTCCTTTCGTCTGTTTCATCCTCAGCAGCCATCGAATTTGTGGCTACTAGTGACTGAACAGGTAGGGTGTCTTCTTTAGACATCATCACTATTGTCTGGCTCTCCAAAAGTTGCTCATTCTCTCCAAGTTCCTGAGTGGTAGTTGCTCGGTTGAAAGTGTCCGTGTCGCTGAGGTATGTTCCATACACATTGGGGTTCATTGTTGATCGAATGAGATACTTACGCCGGCGCCTTTGTATATAGTAGATAACAACTATAATGCCCACCACCAGTGCAGCAATGGCTGCAAGAGTGAGTAATACAACAATAGCTGCAATTTCACCACCACTCAGACCACCAGCAGGCTCTGGCTGTGGGAAGTCATCAGGTAAGCCCTCTGACACTCCAAGAAATATTCCTCCAATCTACAAGATAATTTAAAGAGTCAATTAAATCTACGATACAGGTCACTTGTAGGGGCTCACCATCCAGAAGCTATCGGAAGAGTGGCTCCAGGTGTATACTATTTCAAGTGCAAGAAATGGTGTCCCACACCAAAGGACTTAGTTTTTTGGCTTAAAACAAAAAAGGTCTCCCCATCTCTACCAATCTACAAGATCAACTCACAGTCATGCACATATGCGCAGTCTGCCTGCCCTTATAGTACTGTATCTGAAAGTGCTCCGCCTACATACAAGGGGAGTCTCTATTCCAAAGCTTTTTTGTATGCAAAAAAAATTCAACAAGCACCAGTGATTTCAATTGTACAGTCTCGTTGTACACACAGCATATACGCACATGCATCGTTCAACATATATTTTATGCACCAGAAGTACACACCATGGACTACAACGTCCGCAATCTCCTGGGATCAAATAGAAGTGATTTGCTACATAGAACACGCACCATAGCACAGTATACACAATCCAAACATCTGTAGCTATCACCATTGCAATCCATTTCCACTAATACATGGCTTATAGAGTGTGGCTTATATTGAAATTTGCTTGCTAGCTTCTTTTTCTTGAGTGTGGATTCTCAATGTCTTCCATAGGCGGAAATGGCAATTTCCTTATATTATAGCTAGTGTGTATAAACTCAAACTACTTCCTCCAGAGAAGCTCCTGAATCAGCACACACAGAGAGAATAGGCTACAGGGTAGGAGAGAACGGCAGAGGGCCCACTGTGCTTCTGAGACAGCGAAACATAGGGGAAAAACTTGAGAAAGTGGAAACGAAGGATAGGATTAGGCACACTATTCAGGCTGGCCTGCAACATAGAAGGAATAGACAGGCTACTGAGACTGCCAAGGAGAGAGAGAGACCAGGCTGTAATGGAGACTAGCCGACAAGAGAGATAATGAGAGAGAGAGAGAGACTAGGCTGCAGCAGATGAGCATTTACCAGTGCAAGAGATCATAGTCACCAATTAACGAGAGAGAGGCCAAGCTACAGTGAATGAGTGCTTCCATCGTGAGAGAATGACAGCTAAGAGGTCCACTTTGATATAATCTATAATGCTACTCTGTACACATGCACCTTCATGAATATTGTGCACCTGGAGGCTACAAAGGGGAGGATCTAAATGTGGCTAATAGCCATTATTCTGTATTGCAGTGTAATGGTCACATGTCAATATTGAATTACATACAGCTACTGAGAATTCACTGCCACTCATGTGTTACCATAAGACATATGACTCATTCATAATTAAAACATGAGTAGTTGCTACATACGTAGCTATATCATACGTATAGCTGTATAAATGGCAATATCCTATACGCTAGCCAAGACCAGACTAAATCAATAAGCCTAGTAAGCCTAGTCATAGGCAGCTAGTTTCCATGTGGCATATAGCAGAGTCAATCAGTGCTCTGATTAAGCATTATGACTGGGGTGAGCCTGAGCAAGATATTGTTAACGGGTTAGCATTTGCCAAAGCACAGAAGTTTGAAGCTGAAAGTTAAAGCCTGGAGTTTGTAGTTGCAGTCATGGACACACCCAGCGTATGATACTATAATTCAATTGACCTTTGACAATGTGTGCAGAGTGATGAAAAACAACAGCGTCCTCCTGAAAAAATTAGTGTCCTCCTGCAAAAAAAAATAGCATCCTCCTACAATGAATCCACCCAGCATAGAAACAGAGCACTAGCCTCAATGTGCGGCAAAGAGCAAGAAAAGCTGCAGAGACACCCACAGCAGGAGAGTGACAGTTACAACACCAAAGGGAAAACCGAGATGCCAAGACTGCATGCATTTTATACTACAGCAAAACAGAAGCAGAGCAGGCTGTATGTACCAGGACTACAACACCATCAGAAGCAGTAATGACCTAGCCTCATTCCCAGTCTCCACTCCCAGCTTTTTTTTGCATATTATATGCGAAAAAAATGCTGGGAGTGGAGACTAGGAACGAGGCTAACAATGAGCCAGACATAATTTATTTTAACATGCTGCAAAGACATAATTATTGTTCCCTGTACATTCAAAATTCTCATAAAGGCCTACCTCCACAGTGTCATAGCATTCGCTCATAATTAGTATGCATACATTAGAAAAGTGCTATTGCTAGTCAGAGGGTGGCACATATCCCATTCTAGTTTTAATCAATTGTGTTATGAATATTAAACACAACATTCCTTGCAGGCATATAAGGAGTTGGGGGGGGGGAGGGAGGTAAGGTCTATAAATCTGCTGGCATATTTTGTATATCCAATGTAGCCAACCTCAGCCTCTCTGTACATAGGCGTTAAGACTGCATGGTAAAGAACTTGTTCTCACCTAAACTTACAATCTTTACTGACGGTGCACTAACTGTTCAAGTGAACAGGTAGCATCCTTGACCATTGGCATGATCTGAGTCTCCAGTTAACAGGACAAATTCTATCAAACAAACTGTGAATGCGTAAACTTTTACAGGCATTTCTGAATCAACTCTACCAGGTGATCAAGCTTAGTAAAGATTAGTATGCAGCCAGTGGTGACGTTTTATGCACTGTAAACCACTGCAGAAATCAGACTGCCTAAAATACATCTCATACTCACTAGAATATTTTTGCACCATTGAAGAGCAATGCTCTCAAGCTTTCTGTCTACTTTATGAGCGGGATGCAAGAAGCACAAACTATAAAATTTCAGTTACTGGCTAAAGAAGCATGGCTGTGGGCTACAATGCAAGGAATGTCAACATCGCCATTATACAACTGATCACTTTGGTGAGATTAGCACACTTGCCGGCACTATATGCTCATGAGATACAGCAATGAATAATATTCCTAAGTGTGGGTGCAACACAATGAATAACATCTTGAGTGAGGGACTATAGTTGGAATTGGCTGGAAGTGTACTAGCGGATTTAGAGGCTATGCATATATACTTTGCCTAGTACTGCCCAGGGGCTCCAGCTAGCAGCACCTGATTAGTATTCAGAAGTGCTGGGCCAGCTGGGCCCAGATTTTTATCTGGTTCTTTACACTCTCAATGTTTTTTTCCATCTTGATGAATTCACATAATTATGCAAAAGTATTTCAGCAACTCCACCATTTACATAACATGTGATGGTCATTCTTTTGCAAGGCATATCTGCAAAGCAAAAACATTAACACAGGCCAGTATGTGGTATCTCAAAGTACCAAAAAAATTGCACATGTAAAAATAATCACTCTACAGGCTCAGTCTCGTCCAGGCTCCCCTACAAGTGCACATTGCTCAGTGTGCACACACAGGATACTGACTAGTGAGACTAATAAACTGACAGAAATACCTACCTCTGCGGCCAGTGTTGCTCCGGTCTCATTCACAGCTTCAACCAAGACGACAACACTGATTACTGCCCCATTGTCTGACTGCACAAAGAACACCACCTCCAAAGTTCCATCATCCAGAATACGTGGAGAGGGGGCCACAATGAAGACATTGTTAGCTGTGACCTGCTGTGGCTGTTGCCTCCTTCTCCCAGCATCTGTTGTGTCCAACTGCCCGTTGACAGCGTCTGCAACAGTCTGACGAAACTCTTCTTCATTCTCATTAAATCCCTCCACCTGTGGAGGTAAGTATCAGTTTGATGGAGTCTGCCCATAACCTGACTGTCATGATTAGCTGTAACTTTAATGAATATTTTAAGTTCAATACTAGTTATCAAGTATTTCCCCACACTGATAATGGTATACCATACACCTCCCCTCAAAAAACCCAACATCATTCATGGACTAGCTACAGTGAAATCCCATAGCTGTGACAAGCTCTATATCTCACATCTAAAATGAAGGAGCTGGGTCACAGCTGTCCGTAATAGAGGAATTCGACAGTAGCTAGTCCAGAGCCACATCCAACACATATGCACTTCTCCCCCTACACCTAGAGACCATTACAGTTCAGCTAACTAGGATGATTGGTTTGATCAACCCGTGGCTAGCGATGCAGATAATGACATTATGTATATAGTACACAATCAGTTTCACCAAAATGTCTTCACACAACCTGGGGAAAACATGATCCTCACATGACTACGTTAGCAACTACTAATTAATAATTACATACCAACTCCACCCCTAGTTGGTTAAACGACGCTTATCCATGTAGCTACTGTACATAGTAGCATCCTTCTTGTTGACTTAGGTCTTTCGCTTTTGAGTATTGAATTTAGACAGCGGGCTGTGTACAGCAAAACTGATGAAGTTAAGTAACTTTTCAAAAATTTTCTTTGCTACGCGTATCTCAAATCTGGGTATTTTGGTGAAACTGACAATGTAAACGAGCCTAGGAGGCATGGCATCACATGTGCCACACCCTCTGAGGCACATCCCTACCTCCTCTGGGTGATAAGGCAGTTCCAGCCATGCATATTATTCAATGTTATGTAAAGAATACTATGTTTCACCGATGAATTTTGGGTGTTGTGTGTGGTGCAGGCATCCACTTATATACAGTACATGATCTTGCTAGTCCAGCAGCTTGATGTGGCTGTTTTTGATGCAGGGTGTAAACAGGCCACTGAGGTATGGTCTGCACTGATGCATGCAACATTAGCTATTCCCCGTTGTAACTGAGCTCTTTCTATCTGCCTCATAGCTAAGGGCACTCTTAAATTAATGAATAATGAGCAGAGCAGAAGTAAATATCCTTTTGTGATCATACAATTATTATTGTGTACCCAGGAACCCACCTGGGAAATACCTTCAAAGAATGTTTTAGGAGATTGAAGAATTTTCTATATGTTCATAGAGTATGCATATAATTTTCAGCACATGATTTTGGATAAACCAATCTGGCTCTAAGCCCTTCATAGTACATATATCTACAACGCTTGTAAAAGCCATGTTGCAATCCACAATGTGCTATAGCAGACTGCCTGGAACTAGACTCTATAATCATAAATTAGCAATCACTCATATCAAATTTATCTACAAAGACTGAACTTACCGCGACATTACCAAAGAAAGTGCTGACTGCATTCTCTGCTTGCTCTGCACTTAAATCGTTCACATTAACAGACTATGAAGAAGTAAAAGTAGCATAGGTTAGATGTAACCACAGACTGTAAGTATGTGTGTGCTAGGTACTAGAGGAAGGTAGCTCTGACTGCACTCACACACTAGTATAAAACTCACTGGTTGGGCTGTGGTAGGTGGTGATGTGGTTGCTGTTGTGGGAGTTGTTGCAGTAGTTGCGGCAGTTGTTGCAGTAGTTGCTGTCGTTGCTGTAGTTGCAGTAGTTGCTGTGGTTGCAGTAGTTGGTGGCTCAGTACTGGGTGAAGTAGCACTTCCACTACCACTGGAAATTCCAGCACCACTCCCACTACCACTTCCTAGTCCACTGCCACTTGCATTCGCTGGTAGGGTTGGCCCTTCTGTAGTGGATGTTGCAGTAGTTGCTGTGGTTGCAGTAGTTGCAGTAGTTGCTGTGGTTGCAGTAGTTGCAGTAGTTGCTGTAGTTGCAGTAGTTGCTGTTGTTGGCGGCTCAGTACTGGGTGAAGTAGCACTTCCACTACCACTGGAAATTCCGGCACCACTCCCACTACCACTTCCTAGTCCACTGCCACTTGCATTCGCTGGTAGGGTTGGCCCTTCTGTAGTGGATGTTGCAGTAGTTGCTGTGGTTGCTGTAGTTGCAGTAGTTGCTGTGGTTGCAGTAGTTGCAGTAGTTGCTGTAGTTGCAGTAGTTGCTGTTGTTGGCGGCTCAGTACTGGGTGAAGTAGCACTTCCACTACCACTGGAAATTCCAGCACCACTCCCACTACCACTTCCTAGTCCACTGTCACTTGCATTCGCTGGTAGGGTTGGCCCTTCTGTAGTGGATGTTGCAGTAGTTGCTGTGGTTGCAGTAGTTGCTGTGGTTGCAGAAGTTGCTGTAGTTGCTGTTGTTGGCGGCTCAGTATTGGGTGAAGTAGCACTTCCACTACCACTGGAAATTCCGGCACCACTCCCACTACCACTTCCTAGTCCACTGCCACTTGCATTCACTGGTAGGGTTGGCCCTTCTGTAGTGGATGTTGCAGTAGTTGCTGTGGTTGCTGTAGTTGCAGCTGTTGGTTCAGTGGGTATCCCACTTCCACTGCCACTGCCACTACCACTTGCACTGACTCCACTTCCACTGCCACTTGCGACTCCACTTCCACTGCCACTTGCGACTCCACTTGCACTGCCACTACCACTTGCACTGACTCCACTCACACTGCCAAAGCCACTGCCACTTGCGCTACTGGCATTACAATCACACACAATGCCACTACTGCTTGCACTGCCACTGAATCCACTACCACCGCCACTAAATGCACTACCACTAGCACTTCCACTGCTACTAGTGCTGCCACTGAATCCACTACCACCACCACTAAACGCACTACCACTAGCACTTCCACTGCTACTAGTGCTGCCACTGAATCCACTACCACCGCCACTGAATCCACTGCCTCCAGCACTTCCAGTGCTACTAGTGCTGCCACTGAATCCACTACCACCGCCACTAAACGCACTACCACTAGCACTTCCACTGCTAGTAGTGCTACCACTGCCACTGAATGCACTTCCACTGAATCCACTGCCAATAGCACTGCCACTCAATCCACTCCCACTTGCACTACCACTAAATCCACTGCCACTCACTCCACTTCCACTAGCACTGCCTCTAGCACCACCACTGAATCCACTGCCACTCAATCCACTTCCACTTGTACTGCCACTCAATCCACTTTCACTGAATGCACTGCCACTGAATCCACTTCCACTAGTACTGCCACTCACTCCACTTCCACTAGCACTGCCACTTAATGCACTGCCACTGAATCCACGCCCACTCAATCCACTGCCACCAATACTACTGCTGAATCCATTACCACTTGCACTCCCGCTCAATCCACTTGCACTGCCCGGTCTGCCGCTACCACTCGGCGGTGACACGGTGACCCTGCCACAGATTATATCACAGATGGGGTCTGTGTTGCCATTGGCGGAGCTGCCGCAAAGAATCGCAAAAGCAGCACAACAAAGAAGTACGCGCTGTATCATGGTACCTATCGTACACTTTAATACACATTCTGCAGCTAGCCGCTTAGGTACGCCCACCTAGTCTCGTTCCCAGACCCTCCACATAGGCGCGTGTGGGAGGGTCTGGGAACGAGACTAACGCCCACCTGGGAATATGCCCGAGTTTTTATTGCGCATGCGAGCAGCCTCATATCTCATTGGCTGCTTCCGGTTGAGGCGTTAGCTGAATTTCGGGATGGTCATTAGCTAATGAGCTAATAGTCCACCAGGGAGTCCTAGAAATGGATCCTCGTTCCCATGCAGTCTCTCCCTTCGTCACTTGCAGCATAGATAATAGACCGTGCGTAACGCTCTATTACCACAGATAATATAGCTATATTATCTATGCTATAATTTACGGTCTACTATCTGAGAGATGAGGCTTCTTTTCTCAAATGCTCAGAGCTAGAAACTTGTTGATGCTGTCCATGGACAATACGAGTGATGAAAAGCTGTACGGAAAGAGGGTGATCACAACACACCACAAGAATCCAGTGTCTACTGTTTGGTGGGTGCACGGTGCCAAAGAGCGCACTCCCTAACTCTGACGGTCTTGCATGGATAGAATTGCCAGCAGCAATGACTAGCGATGATTCAGGTATCTCTGGTCCTAAGGTGACTAGGATTAATGGTGCTGCTAATCGAGCTAATAATCTTATTATCTTTGGTCTAGCTGAGTCTCTTCCGAATTTGAAGAAATCTGTAGACGAGCTTCTTAACTTTCTTGTTGGCAAGTCCATCCCTCTCAGTGACCTGTTTCGTCTGGGTCGATGTATGAAGACGTCTGATTCAGTGCCTCCTGGTCACCCACGGCCTGTGCTACTGAAACTGTTGTCCGCATGGGATTGCAGGCTTATTTTGTCTGTTATACGTAAGCTGAAGGGTTTCAGAGTGACAGGCATGTATATTCGGGAAGATCTTTCTCCAGAGGAGCGACAGAAATGCCGTGAGCATTCCAAAACTGCAGATGCAGCTGTTGGAAGTAACCTTGATGTTCTATTCAATCCGAGTCTTCACGTACCCAACCCCAACTTCCCAGTCCACTTTATTCCTCTTCTTCAGTGGTTCTTCCACCCAGCTCAGGGTGCACAATGACTCTAACTCTTGACCAGCTTCGGTTATAGTGTCTTTCAATTGTAGAGGTTGTAATAATGGGAAATCAACTGTTGCTGATCTGCTTGATTCTCATGATATTTGCTTAATTCAAGAGCACTGGCTCTTTGATGATCATTTAAAAGAGCTCAATTTTCAAGCTCAAACGCCGGCAGTCATCTAGCTATTAGGAGAATGAAAATGGCAAAGGCTCTTGCCAGCTCCAGCTCACGTAATTTTTGGAACATAGTCAAGAACATTAACAGACCATGTTCCTCTCGACCCTCTCATGCTCCGATAGTAGATGGCATTTTTGGTGATTCTAATATTGCAAATGTCTTTTCCAACATACTATCATACTCTCTTGCCTTCTGTCTTCTGCCAGTTAATCTTCCAGTGACAGTCTTCTTGACCACTTCAGTGGCATGTGACTAGCAATGACCTTTCAGTCCCTTCCAGTTGTGTTCGGTCAGCTTTTCATCTTTTGAGGCCTCATAAGGCCGATGGCTCTAATTTGCTTTCTGGCCACTTAGTTTTTGCCCTCCCTGCCATCGAGGAGTTCATTGCCAGCCTTTTCACCGGTATTTTATGTCATGGGTTTATGCCATTTACTCTTCCTGATTGTATTCTAGTCCCCATACCTAAGGGTAATGAAGACCTCACCTCCTCAGACATTTATCGTCCTGTTGCTCTGGCGCCAACTCTTAGTAAAACCTTACAATTCTACATGTACTTCCTTTTTGTGATGTTGTTGTGCGTCTTGGTCACTGCTTATCATTTGACCTCTCTGACTCAGATGACATCCTGAGCAAAGCATGTGATCTTATTAGGAAGGTCAACTTGATGCTATACACTTTTTCAGTTGCTGATTCCGTAGTAAAGTCTCATTTGCTGCAGTCTTACTATATGGTGGCACTCTTTGGAATCTTTCATGTTCCTTTATTCACTCTATTGAGGTCGCTTTCAACAATATCCTTAGGCGTGTATGGCATCTTCCTTGTAATTGCCACACCAGCGTTCTATCCCTCACTGACCGCTTGCCCAGTCTATTTATTTCTCGTTCATCGGCTCTTTTGTCATCTGCCCTTTCCTGTCCCTCTTTGATTGTTCACAAGGTGTTTCGTGACACAAGCCTACTAGCTTATACCCATACTGGTTATAATGCTCTGTGTGGTTCCCATCATGCCAAGGTGTATCATCAAGAGGATGGTAGCTAGATGTGCCAATGTCATCTATCATCTACGTATTTTTGGATCTCCTATGGACTTTAATGATGTGGTTTATACTATTTGTACTAATTAGTGTATGACACTGTATGTACTTTACATTCACATTCTCCGCCTGTACCGGTGTGTTCTGCATATCAAGAATAATAATAATATAATAATAATAATAATAATAACATAGAATTCTGGAGGTAAAAGATTTTAATCCTGAGCGAGCCACTCTGAAAGTATTTTTACTGTACTCAAATTTGTCATCGTGTTCTCAGATGTCCAACTTTATCATTTAATTTCAGCTTCTCCTAATTGTTTAGTTGTCTGGTTGGGCTGTGTATCTGACTCATTAAGATAGATTTCATGAGATTTGTCTACCATGCCTTTTAGTACTATTAAATGCATGCCCTGCTGCAAAATGCGTTATACTACCAGAAAGTACCTTTGTAGTATACCAGGAAGTATTCTTGTGGAAATGGTACGATAACTACTGGCTGATCCTGGCTACTCTTCACAGATTCCTGTAAGAGGAATAACAGGTGCAGTTAGTGCAGTAATGCATGTGACATGCAAAAAGTAGACTGCTACTCTCCGTATAGAGGAGAGTTTCATCAACTATGGTAATATTTTATTGGACAGCCACAGATACAGGTGGAGCTTATAAGACCCCCGGTCAGAGGACAAGAACAAGAGCGAACAGAACAGATTTTCTGACTCTACCATTAAAAGTATCATAGCTACAGTGGCTTCGCAGTCTTCCAATGTCTATTAGTCCCTGTAATTTCTGTTGGCCTCTGTAGTCAAAAGTAGTCTGCCATCTCACAATATCCAGTGGTAATTATGGGGTATATTACAAATTCGAATCACTTTTTCTAGGAAGATACTAGCCACCCAAATTAGCAGTGTATCTAATCTATGTGGACATAAAGACAGTTTGGGGCCGAAAGCATTCTCTATGCTGGAGTTACCCTTGCACGCCAGCTGGAAGGCAAAGGATAAACTCCAGCAATGCAATTATTGTATCTTTGAGCTATAACTCACACACAGAGAAAATTTCAGACCCAAACTTAGAGATTTCTTTAGTTCTACATGAGTTTCATAGTATGTTGCTACAAATATTGTGTTCCTTTAATGAATTTGTAATATGGACCATTGATTTCCACACATTAAGGAATACCACTTCAAGTGCTTGGCATTCATTATCGCATGTACCTATACAATTAAAATTTGATGTGCTGAAGGTATGGAGGTGGAGTAGATACTGTTAAAGTAATCCAGCCAGCCACGAACCATCATGCACCCGCCCTGACTACCTGTAACTGCACATGCATGCACTTAGGCAGGCTGGATGTCACACTTGGCGTGAGGAAATCGATACCATGTAAAAATTGGTATCAGACTTTATGCATACAGCCTACCATTATACTATATTTAATAGAACAATTGTTAGCTGAATTTGAAACTTTATTTTACATGTAAATTATAGAGAGTGACTCTGAGACAAGAGACCACAGAGATCATAGGATATGGCACAGTAGAAACTGTGGGAGACCATAGAGACCACTACAGATTGCATCAATTCCAAGAGATGACAGAGACTATGGACTGCTTTAGACGCCACAGGAAGTGGCAGAGACACCAGTGGAGACTAATGCAGAAAATAGAGACCAACAGAGACTGGAAAGACAAGCCAAAGATGCACAAATCACACTGACTGAAGAAACTGCAAAGAGACCACAGAGACTGCAGACTAAACATGGTTTCACTTCCCACTCAGTGTTTAGTATATAGCTAGTAATCTAGGATACCTCTCATTATCCAATTTATTGACTTTATATCACTAATTACCAAGTCTTATTCCTCCTCCTTTTGATCCCATATCCCCTTACCGCTTCATTATACATTTTAGAAGAGCAGCCAAGTATCTTCTCAGCTGCTCCTAGCGAGGGAAGCTGTCTACCATTTATCATTGGGTATACAAACATTCAGGTAAGATGATCCGATTGTTTTCTATCACCAGAATTTAAATGAAATTTTTTTTAAAAGCTTGTTTTCTATCCAAATAACAGCTTTAGTGTAATTTTGTTACATACCTAGTGTAACTCCGGGTTTAGATACATGTACCAAAGAGTTTTGTGTAAAGTGTGCATATCTGTAAGCACACTCAATTTATAGGATATGTTACTGTATTAGTTGATATTACTATATACAATTGTTGAGTGGTATTGTAATATGCAGCACAGCACAAAGTAGTGTTAAAACTTTGCTTAGTGGCTAGTGCCAGAGCTTCTTGGTAATGTTTGGATTTCAATTTTTTTTTCCAAAAGTATTGCATTACTTATACATCGGCAGGAAGTACTGTGGCTAAAGCAGCACTGTGATTGTCAAGTAATACCATATTTGTTAGCTGTGTACCAGTATACATGTTGACATGGAGCATGCCATCTGTCTTTGTGAAATTGCTTTAATTAGCTAATTATCTCAGTGGTGCCTAGCAAGTGTAGAAGTATTTGCCTTTTTCCTTGCTACCATCATCTCCTGCCTAAACATCCAGGGTCATACAGTCAGCTAAAATAAACTGTTAGGATGCGCGTGGAGCAATGATGTACATTTAATTACTACAGACTTAACTTTACCAAGCATTGATTGACTGAAGTGTGTACGTATCGATGGTAAGTTTGTTTCACTTTGCAAGCTCATTGAAAGCCGTTTGTAGCTAGCCATGGATCAAAGGTTGTGATACCATCACAATCTAGTTTGGCAGTGCTGTCCACTAATCATCAAATTTAATTCTCTGCCAGCTACATGTGTATATATATATATATATATACTAGTAAGATGCTGGGAATCATCGAGGGGCGAGCCTGATCAAGCGTTGCACATCCACTCAAACGATCGATGCATACGTATTCAGGAGTAACACAATGATATAGACATGTAAGTGGTATTGGAAGATGCACTTGATATAAAGTTTGACGATACATTAAGGACATAAGCAACGGTATGGATGATGCAGTGATATGAATAATGCATATTAAGGAGCAAAGTACAATGTCATAAAGTGTGACTGCATGTTTTACATTATTTTTCGGTTGCTATTATTTCAGTTCAGAATTCGGTTGTAGGGAAACCGTTCTAATACAAGAGTACTTTAGTATGCTCTTCTCTCTCGTTGGTGCTCCCTCTCCCATTGGCGCCTGGCCTCCCTCTCTTCTGGGGTACCTGCAGTATTTATTTCAGGAGCTTTAGCTGGCACGAAAGTGTGATTTCTCTCCCAAACAGTGATCATTTGACACAACAATTTACAATCACAGATTCTGAACTTCAGCATAGGACTACTGGCTTGACACTACTGTAACTAACTGCATGTACATGCAGGTTCTCAGGTTATACTGTTTGAGGTCTTCGTCACTTTCACATGTAAGCATACGTATGTAAGTCTCTCAATACCATAACTATCTATGGCCATAAAATCTAGCGTTCTTGTTAATACAATACTGAGAGCTCACTGATTCACTTCAGCAAAACCACACACTCTACAAAACACACCATGACATACAAAAGAGCAGTCAATACTACACAGCGTAAACTTACAGCTAAACTAACTGTGAGAAAAAAAATTGAGTTGTGCATGTACTGTAGTCACTCTAATTATCTGAACATTCTAATTATCTGAACGCATTGTTTATATTATTAGACAAGCCTGAGTGTATGCATAGATAATATAGCTTCACTGAAGCTATATTATCTAATATTATCTATGTAGGTATTAAAACTTTGCAAGTATTGATACGTTCTGTTACTATGGCACTAAAGCCACAAGCGCAGTGGAAGCTACTGGAGGCTCAATTGGCCAAGGTATGTATACGTCAAGCTAGATTAGTTTTGTGTTGCCTAGATGGTAAAAGAGTGGTAAGGAACAATTTTGGCAAGTTCTGATCGGTAACTACAAAATTGCTGTGTCAGCACTTTCGCTGGAAGCTGTACATAAGACTGTCTAGCCAAGCTGATCCATTTTACAGCTGCATTTAGCTTAGACTGACCTGTTGCTGAGTACAATGTTCAGTTATGCAACAACAAAAAATACCCGGCTGGTTTTTAGATATGAAATATCAGTCTTGTTTTACAACATTTGAATAAAAGCCATGAGTAGAGACTGGGAATGAGGCTAGTCTCCACCACCTCACATTATTCTGCAAATTTGAATGCTAATGTAAATTACACTCAAGTAGTAGCAATGGTATAGCTAATGTGTATCAATACTTGAAAAGTTTACATACAGTACAAAAGGTGGTTATGGGGCTCACTCAGGCTTGTCTTACAATAGTAGGAATCCGACAGCATTCTGTGTGCATGTGTATGTACGCATATGTGATTCATATACAACAATATTATTTTCAACCACTTGTGAATGCTGTGAACCAACAAAAGTAACACTTTCGACAGTCCAACCGCAAGGAGGATAGTTGAACAACGAAGGCTTCATGATAATGCTCATGTTTACAAGACAGCAGAGCAAAGTCAACAGTATTAGCAGGAATAAGGCCAAGTGAGTGTGAAGGGCAAAGGCACAGAAAGTTTCATGCTCATGTACGTATGCAAGAGCAAAGGGCATGAGCTAGGGAGGAGCGTGTGAATGTGCTTCATGCTTATGTGTGCAAGTGGAAAGGGAAGCAGGGCAAGGTTATCACTGGCTGGAGTAGAGGGGAATGGGGGTTGCCACCTATACGGTGCTCCTCTGAGTCTCATACAAAGCTTATTGTGATGCCATCTATTTAAAGCCCATCTAGATAATAGGGACGCCAGACTACTGGCCAGATGTAAACATGGATAATAGAGCACGTTCTATTATCCATGGTGTAAATGAGCGATAAATAGCAGCAGACACCACATGCAGTGGGCCAGAGGTCACGGAGAACACAAAATCAAGCATATAATTTGTGCACACTGGATACGCCCATTGTTACAAGTTGACATCATGACGGCATGCCATACACAATTGCGTTTTGTGATGGAAGAAACAGAGACAGATAAGTGGCAAAGAATGAGAAGAGCTGCAGAGACAGCATAGGTTGCAATGACAAGGAGTTAAAGGCGTGCAGAACAGAGGCAGAGCATGCAGGCATCAAATGAAGTTGGCAAGGCAGGCACTACAGTTCTTTATTTATATTTAAGCAAGAGCGAATGTAGCAAATGTATGAACTTTAATAGTGCCCCAACATGACTGATAAACAACTCTCTCCTAACCAGTGTTGTTGAAACAGAGGTGTTTCTGCTCTCCGAGAGCGGTTTCTGATTGAGTTTATCCAACAACGTCGGCCCTTATTTGGTTTCTCAGGGAATCCTCCATCAGCCTGGAGAAAGAGTAGTGTAAATATATTCACACTGATGTTGTTGCCAAGACCCTCCATTAGACCAACAGCTAGAGAGCCTTTCTGCTCACCTGGGTAGAAGTTGGTGAGGAGAGAGGAGAGGTGTCCATGGAGGGTGCAGGTGTTCCTGGGTGCAAGGGTTACTGAAGTACTTGTCAACAATGGGTAGGACCTGCCCAGGGGATGGAGAAATGAATATCAATCAATAGCTTGTTGCATTGTCCCCAGGGCTCTCCCTTTGCAGATAAAGGGGGCTCAGCTGATTCTCACTCTACTCATAAATTTTTTTTGGGGGGGGGGGGGATTTTCACCGACTCCAATTGGTCCCCTGCACATTCACACTTTTCTCGAATGCTCGCCTCTACAATCAATGTTGTGACACTTGGATGAACATGGAATGTCATATTCAGCCTCTCCCATTTTTCTGCACAGTAGCCCTACCCATCCCCCTCCCTGACATCTCAGTTAATAGTACAATCATGGTAATTAGTCCGTGTAGTAATTACACCTACTGCTACAGACAGAGACCAGTAGGTTACCGTGCTATCTCACATCAATTTATGGTCAAAAAAGCCATACATCCTGGCCACCACCCCTACCACAGTTTTCAAAATGTTTGAATGACTGGAACAGAATCAGGTACTCACCTCACTCACGTAAGCAATCAGGGTATATCTTTCCTGCGGTAGATATGACGCGTTACATACCTGTGATGCTGAAATCTGATTGGTTAAAATGACTTAGGTATACTATAAGTGAATTTAGACCTAGTCATTAATAATATCCTTTGAAATATGCCTGCCTAATGAGGTATCTAAATCTGATAGATACCTCAACTACTCATACATCGAGGGTAACCACACTGCCAGAGTTCTCTCTATGTTGGGGCACTGTACCCCCCTATTATAATAATGTACTCCCTATTGTGCCAAAATCCATCTACATATATTGTACCCTCGAGATTGTTACGAGAGTTTAGGCAGCAATCAGCGGATTCTCCCAGCTTCCTCAACAAACGCCGTGACTACAAGCAAGAACATTGTGACTATGAATGCCACAACTACAAGTACGAACATGGTGACTACAAGTACGTACAAACATCGCAACTACAAGTACATACAAATGCTGTCTCTTCACCTCGGGCTAATCTAGGCAAGTGTGTACGTTACACTGATGGCTTACTGATGGTATCTTCAGTTGCTCTTTGTTCACAAATTCTTCAAAATCCTAGATACGCCCCTGACATAATTACGTAAACACAATGTAAAGTATAGCCTTGTTCCTTGTCTCCACTCCTAGCTTTTCTCACATGCAAAAAAAAGAGCTGAAAGTGGAATCAGAAAAAAGCTGGGAGTAGAAACTGGGAGCAAGGCTCAGTACAGCAGACAATAACATACCTGGGTGGCCAGTGCTGTCCCTACTTCATTCACAGCATCAGCCAAGACATCAGCACTGATGACTGCCCCATTGTCTGACTGCACAAAGAACACCACTGCTAAAGTCCATTATCCAAAATACGTGGAGAGGGGGCCACAATGAAGACATTGTTAGCTGTGACCTGCTGGGGCTGTTGCCTCTTTCTCCCGGCATCTGTTGAGTCCAACTGCCCGTTGACAGCATCTGCAACAGTCTGACGAAATCCTCATTCTCAACAAACGTTCCACTTATTATGATTGGTACCAGAACAAAACTGGTCATAAAAAATAACAAATTTCAATTACTCATCAGGAAGTAGTACTACATACATGAATAGCATGGCATTGATATAAAAGTGGTGTAATGTATATACGTACATCACACACACACAAATGTGCAAGGCTTACTTTGTCAGCTAAACATCCTGTCTGTCTTTTATGAGACAGGAATACAACTCTAGTCCATATATAGGATGTTGGTCTTTGAGAAAATAAGAAAAAGGTTTTAAGTAATTCCGTTTTCGCCGTTTTGCTAGCATGCCACTGTGGGTGCACAAAACTCCACAATAAAAGACTAATTATTGATAATACATATCTTATGACAGGCCATAGCATAATAATTACTAGCTATATCCACTATCCACTCTCTATAGCTAGTAGCTATACCAGAAAGAATGGGTGCGGCTCGCGTACGCGGTATAAGAGATAAGCCTGCTAAATTTATACAGGATGCGGAAGTTCATCAATTAGTAATACTACAACAACAAAGATACAATCTTAATACGTAAATAAATTGTATGATCAGCCAATGTCTAAATCCGTACATTTACAAGACACTAAACATGACACCGTAGGATGTATGGTATTAAATACTATGTCAAGGTTAACACTAAAATTCAGCTGAGAACTAAACAACTACAAATGTGTATCTTCATCACCCTTGACTACTTTAGTCTTTACTCCTTCGACTCTCTGATCGCCCTCCTCTGTTTCTGCCCTTTCGTCTGCTTCATCCTCAGCAGCCATTAAATTCGTGGCTACTAGTGACTGAACAGGTAGGGTGCCTTCTTTAGACATCATCACCATTGTCTGGCTCTCCAAAAGTTGCTCCTTTCCATGTTTCTGAGTGGTAGTTGCTCGGTTGAAAGCGTCTGCATCACTGAGGTATGTTCCATACACATTGGGGTTCATTGTTGGTGGAATGTGATACTTACGCCGGCGCCTTTGTGTATAGTAGACAACGACTATAATGCCCACCACCAGTGCAGCAATGGCTGCAAGAGTGAGTAATACAACAATAGCTGCAATTTCACCACCACTCAGTCCACCAGCAGGCTCTGGCTGTGGGAAGTCATCAGGTAAGCCCTCTGACACTCCAAGAAATATTCCTCCAATCTGCAAAATAATTTACAGAGTCAATTAAATCTACAATACAGGTCACTTGTAGGGGCTCACCATCCAGAAGAGTGGCTCAAGGTGTATACTATTCAGGGCCGTCGGAAGCTCTCTAGGGGTGGAGCGGCCATCGGTCGCGATGCCAGAGGCCGCGCAGCGGCTGACAGTATTTCCGCGCAAAGCGCGGAAATTTTTTTCCGATTATTCACCTCAGCTACCAAGAAATTGCTCTCGTAGCGTCTCGCTACATTGAAGGTCGTGCACTGACATCATGTAGCTCTGGAAAAAATTTCAAGTACATAAAATGGTCTCCCACACCAAAGGGGGTCCCCCCATAGGGCTGTTTTGTTGTTGTTTTTGTTGCTTAAACAAGACAGAGGGCCCACCGTGCTTCTGAGACAGTGGAACATAGGGGAAAGAACTGAGAAAGTGGAAACGAGGGATAGGATTAGGCACACTATTCAGGCTGCCGAAACAGGTCTGCAACATAGAAGGTACAGACAGGCTACTGAGACTGCCAAGGAGAGAGAGAGGCCAGGCTGTAATGGAGACTAGCCGACAAGAGAGAGAGAGACTAGGCTGCAGCAGATGAGTATTTACCAGTGCAAGAGACTAGTGACTGAGTTTGCTGATGAGAGAGAGGCCAGGCTGCAGCAGATGAGCATTCATCAGCACGAGAGATCATAGTCATCAATTGCCGAGAGAGAGGCCAGGATGCAGTGAATGAGTGCTTCCCATCGTGAGAGATTGGCAGCTGAGAGGTCCACTTTGATATAATCTATACTGCTACTCTGTAAACATACATTTGCTCAGGTTCAGCCCACAATATCCTACATTGGCCTAGAGCAGCATGATGTCCCCAAGCCGAGTAGCCCCAACCTTCATGAATATTGTGTTCCTGGAGGCTACAGTGGGGAAGATCTAAAATATGACTAATAGCCATGCATATACCTTCTGCTATAATTGTGGTGTAATCAATATTGGATTACATAATAGCTACTGAGAATTCACTGCCACTCACGTGTTACCTACACACCACATATGCCTCATTCAGTCAGTTGCAATTAAAACAAGAGGAGATGCTATATAGCTATATCATGGGTATAGTTGTATATTAAATGGCAATATCCTTCAATACGAGCTCAACTAACCATTGACAAATAGACACCACACACGTAAGCAAGAGTGTCATAGCTGTAACAAGACTGATATTTCATATCTAAAAACCAGCCGGGTGTTTTTTTACACAAATCATTCAATTGAAGGTTGTGTTCAGCAACAGATTAGTCTTAGCTTAATTGCAGCTGTAGAATGGATCAGACAGTCTCATCATGTAGCGCTGCCAGCGAAAGTGCTGACACAGAATTTTCGTAGTACGCTTCTAGTTAGCAATTAGAACTTGCCAAGACAGAACTATCATCGCTACCTACCACTCTTTCGCCATCAAAACTAACCTAGCTTGACGTACCTTGGCCTATTGAGCCTGCAAACTTTCAGTAGCTTCCAACTGCGCTCGTGGCTATAGTGGCATAGTAACGGAATGACGTAACTTAGCGCACGTGATATTTGCGGACGAACACACACACACACACACACACACACAAACGGAAAACATGAAAGCAATCTTAGGACCAGCCGGGCGCGCGCAAAAAATCCTTATGCTGCATCAGTCATGAGACTGCCACATGCTACCATCCTCAATGTCAGGGACTCAGCAGTAACTAAGGTTTAATGTATAGTAAGGGGTCATAGTAGAGGTAGTTGCGCACATAAAAAGATATGCACACAGTAATATAATAGGCAAAACGCTAGACGAGACCAAACTAAATCAATGAGCCTATAGTCATAGGCAGCCAGTTGGCATAGTCGATCAGTGCTCTGATTAAGCATGAGCGAGATACTGTCAACGGATTTAGCATATGCCAAAGCAAAGAGGTTTGAAGCTGAAAGTTAGAAGTTTGGAGCCTAAAATTTGAACACACTCAGTGTACCATACTATAATTGACCTGACCTTTGACAATGCGTGCAGAGTGATGTAAAAACAACAGCATCCTCCTGAAAAAAAACAACAGCATTCTCCTGCAGAAAACAATTATAGTGTCCTCCTGCAATGAATCCAAACAGCATAGAAACAAAGGACTAGTCTCAATGTGCACCAAAGAGCAAGAAAAAGCTCCACAGCAGGAGAGTGGCAGTTACAACAGCAAAGGATGCCAAGACTGTATGCATTTTATACTAAAGAAAAACAAAGCAGAGCAGGCTGTACCAGGACTACCACACCATCAGGAACAGCAATGATCCCCAGTCTCCACTCCCAGCTTTTCCCCCCGCATTACTAGCTACATGTGAAAAAAAAAAGCTGAGAGTGGAGACTGGAAATGAGGTTATCAAGTGAATGCATGAATTTTTACAGGCATTTCAGAATCAACCCTATTGGGAGGTCAGAGTGGTCAGAGGGCCTACCGACAACTAGTGAGTGAGTGAGTGAGGTTATAATTAAGCTCGATAAAGATTAGTATGCAGCCAGTGGTGACGTTTTATGTGTCATGAGCATTGTAACCACTGCAGGAACCAGACTGCCTAAAGTACAACTCGTACTCACTAGTATATGTATGCACCATTGAAGAGCAATGCTCTCAAGCTTTCTGTCTACTTTATGAGTGAGAGGCAAACAAGCACAAACTAAAATTTCAGTTGCTGGCTAAAGAAGCACGGCTGTGAGCTACAATGAGTCTCAAGGAATACAACTTTTCCATCATACAACTGATCACTTTGGTGAGACTAGCATACTTGCTGGCACTATGCTTGCATGAGGTATTTACCTATGCATAATATTACTAAGTGTGGGTGCAGCACAATGAATAACATCTTGAGTGAGTGACTATAGTTGGAATTGGCTGGAAGTGTACTAGCAGATTTAGAGGCTATGCATATGCTTAGTACTGCCCAGGGGCTCCAGCTAGCAGCACCTGATTAGTATTCAGAAGTGCCGGGCAGCTGGGCCAGACTTCATCGTTTTTTTTACTCTTTCAACGTTTTTTTCTATCTTGATGAATACACATAATTATGTAAAAGTATTTCAGCAACTTCACCATTTACATAACATGTGATGGTCATTCTTTGCAAGGCATATCTGCAAAGCAAAAACATTAACACAGGCCAGTATGTGGTATCTCAAAGTACAAAAAAAGTTGCACATAAAAATAATCAATGTGCCTTCTTCACTCTACAGGCTCAGTCTCGTCCAGGCTCCCCTACATGTGCACATTGCTCACTCAATTACATAGTGTGCACATGCAGGGATCCTGACTAGTGAGACCAAGAAACTGACAGAAATACCTACCTCTGCGGCCAGTGTTGCTCCGGTCTCATTCACAGCTTCAACCAAGACGACAACACTGATGACTGCCCCATTGTCTGACTGCACAAAGAACACCACCTCCAAAGTTCCATCATCCAAAATACGTGGAGAGGGGGCCACAATGAAGACATTGTTAGCTGTGACTTGCTGGGGCTGTTGCCTCTTTCTCCCAGCATCTGTTGAGTCCAACTGCTCATTGACAGCGCTTGCAACAGTCTGACGAAACTCTTCTTCATTCTCATTAAATCCCTCCACCTGTGGAGGTAAGTATCAGTTTGATGGAGTCTGCCAATAACTTGACTGTCATGATTAGCTGTAACTTTAACAGACATTTATTACTCTAAAGTATAAAATCACAAATTGTATACTAACATAGCGCTTCGGAAATTCTGTCACGACCCTGGATACATCGGCAAGGTGCTAGTGATGTTTTAGAGCAGCAATGGATCAGCTAACGAATAATGATATTCTACAATACCTACGCACTGGACAGCCAGCTGAAGGGTTTCAGAAGAACCAGAAGGATGCCATGAAAAGGAAGAGCAAAAATTTCTTGGAGAAAAGTGGAAAATATATTTTGAAAGGGAATGCCAAAGTGTGTATTGCACATGCAGATTACCAGATGATGCATGGTAGAAAAATGGTACAAGGCCATTGATGTAAAGAATGGTACCACACCAGCGAATTTGTATATTTAAGAAGACTTTGAGTAGCAAGGATCCTTGGTTTGACGATCTTGTTAACTTTGCACCATTCACTGCATTCATGCATTTTCTTTTCATGCTCTAGCTTTTTATTTCTGTATATATGCAAGATAGCTACATGTATATATTGAATTCGAATAGCTGCTAATGTATACTTGGCCAGTTTGGGGTCTCAGCTAAGCTGGGGTACTGAGCGACAAAATTTCCTAAGCACGACAAAATTAGCCAGGAAATTTCATCGCAGGGTTCTAGTACGCGACATTATTTCCTAGGAATTCTGTCACTGCGACAAAATTTCCTAGCAACTGAATTTCCTGGACACCGGTGGGAAATTTGTTGGAATTTGCGTGGTCGTTGCACACTCCAACTCTTTCTTCCACTTCTCACATCATTATGCACTCCTGTCGACTGCACTGATGCATGCAACATTAGCTATTCCCTGTTGTGACTAAGCTCTATCTGCCTCATGGCTAAAGGTACTCCAGAATTAGTTGCCGAGCGGGAAGCGAGGCAATTAATTGTGTTACATGGAGACTCCACATTTGTATATATGTACGAGTAACGCTACAGGAATGCAATTATTGCAAGCATATTTCCTGTGGGTGTGGCATTGCGTGCATGTGCAGTGCCAGTGAAAGGAGAGCATGCACTATGACGGACTCGCCTGCAGAGAGGCGGTAGCGATTAGGGAGGGTACGTGTGCAGCAACACAGAAGCAATAGTAGTGAGGAGAGAAAGAGAATGTCGGTGAGAGGTTCATCGACAGCAGGTAAGGCTGATTCGGCAGCTGGAAAGTGATGACCGCAGTTCTCAAAGCCTCGAACTGACTGAGCGGTCAGCTGAGCAGCATAATGCAACTCAATTCCCGCGAGGCCCTCTGCATGGAATACCATGTATGCACTAGTTAATAATGAGCAGAGCAGAAGTAAATATCCTTTTTTCATATTGCTCGTCACAAAATATATTGTGTACCCAGGTACCCCGGTGGAATACCTTCAAAGTATGTTTTAGGAGAATGAAGAATTTTGTATATGCTCATAGGGTACATGTATGCATATAATTTTTGTGGATTTCATACAATTTCAAGCACCTGATTTTCGGTAACCCAATCTGGCTCTAATTAAGTCCTTCATAATAGATATTATGGAGTACGGTAGTACTCCATATATAGGGATGGCTCCAAAAAAATGGCTGCCCTATTGTATGTGTACAAAGTGATATGTTCAAAACTCTACCCTAGATGTAGTCATAAGCTTTTGTGGACCATACCTGTCATTCTCGAGTGTTTTCAACAGTAACAAGACTGTTAACGCTGTCAGAGAGTATCGCTAAAGTGCCAAATTGGCAAGTCACTAAACTGGCAAATCGTCAAATTCTTCTTTGTTTAGAATAGCACAACAATGACTGAAGTGATTACAATGATTCAAACGCGAAGAAGCGCTACTGGGTCCGGGCTATTGCACCCACACCATAGCGTTCTCAAACAAATCAAACCGTTCAGCAGTGATTCTCAAGCGCTCGAGGCAAGTACTTGCCGCTATACACTGTTCTGTTCCATTCCGTTCTGCGTATTAAACGGTGGTTACTCGAGCGCGAGCTGTTCTGCTTAGGCAATTATAATACTTGGAGTACGCTTTATGATGGACCCGAAGTAGCTACGTTATTATAGTAAGAACACGGATACAACTGCTAGACCGTTATAGACCATACTAACCTCCATGATGTGCATTAAATGGAGTCAGCAAACCGCTGTAGACAGCTGTTTGCCATTACAATGTTGCATACAAGAATAAGTGGGTGTATAGTGGCATTCTCAAGTGGGTAGGCGCTTAGCTACAATTCACATTAGCTGTATTTTGCTACTCTGCTGTATCTGTAAGCCACACTGAAAGCTTGCAGTGCAAAGTGTATTCTGTGTGCTGTTAGTTTATCATGAATGGGAGCATATCAGTGTGGATACAGCTAATACCGCTCATCTACCCCACACAACCACATCATCTAAACACCATTCATACCTACCATTCAAAACAACAGAAACAAGTAACAAAAAAAATATTGAAAGAACATATAGGGATGGAATCCCCAAAAAGCAACCAAACAAGGTAGGAATGATACCGCAATACCCTTACGGATTGTCATCCCTATATCTTTTGCCATTTTTCCAACCTCACACACACACACACACACACACACCAATCCCTGGCATGCCACACCAGCCATATCCACAGCCAATTATAGAATGTGGCAATTGCAGCACTTCACAATGCAACACACATCACCCCCTCACACTACAACTTCTCCTCCACATGCAGCAATACACACTCTAGACTACATACATGTACCACTTACCCCACATTCTATACCACAATCCACACGTACAATGACACCTACACTTTTCCACCTGCAACAACGTACACCCTTTCACTTCGCCAACAGTTAGACTAAGTGCGGAACACATTTCCAAAAACATTACTCTATTATGCCAAAGTACTTAAAAAAAACAAATAATCATCTACACCACAATCTAACATCCTGTCGTCCCAAGTAGCTAGCAATTATGTATAATAAGACCTAGTTGCAAAAATGGCAAAAGATATAGGGATGACAATCCGTAAGGGTATTGCGGTATCATTCCTATCTTGTTTGGTTGCTTTTTGGGGATTCCATCCCTATAATTATGTTCTTTCATTTTTTTAAATGTTTTTTTTTGTTACTTGTAATTATATAATACTCTACAGAGTTAAAATTGAATGATCATAAACATTTACATGGTGCAACACACAATGTGCTATAGCAGACTGCCTGGAACTATAATTATAAATTAGCAATCACTCATATCAAATTTATCTACAAAGACTGGACTTACCGCGACATTAGCAAAGAAAGTGCTGACTGCATTCTCTGCTTGCTCTGTACTTAAATCGTCCACATTAACAGACTATGAAGAAATAAAAGTAGTATAGGTTAGATGTAACCACAGACTGTAAGTATGTGCTGTATAAGAGTGAGCTAGGTACTAGAGGAAGGTTCTGATTGTACTCACACACTAGTATGAAACTCACTGGTTGGGCTGTGGTAGGTGGTGATGTGGTTGCTGTTGTGGGAGTTGTTGCAGTAGTTGCAGCAGTTGTTGCAGTAGTTGCTGTGGTTGCTGTAGTTGCAGTAGTTGCTGTGGATGCAGTAGTTGCAGCTGTTGGTTCAGTGGTGGGTGTCCCACTTCCACTTCCACTGCCACTTGCACTGACTCCACTTCCACTGCCACTTGCGATGACTCCACTTCCACTGCCACTTGCGATGACTCCACTTCCACTGCCACTTGTGACTCCACTTCCACTGCCACTACCACTTGCACTGATTCCACTTCCACTGCCACTTGCACTGACTCCACTTGCACTGCCACTACCACTTGCACTGACTCCACTCACACTGCCAAAGCCACTGCCACTGCCACTTGCGCTACTGATATTACAATCACACACAATGCCACTACTACTTGCACTGCCACTGAATGCGCTACCACTAGCACTACTACTGCCACTGAATCCACTACCACCGCCACTAAACGCACTACCACTAGCACTTCCACTGCTACTAGTGCTACCACTGCCACTGAATCCACTGCCACTCAATCCACTCCCACTCGCACTACCACTTAATACACTGCCACTAAATGTACTGCCACTTCTACTAGCACTGGCACTGAATGCACTGCCACTAGCACTGCCACTCCTTCCACTTCCACTAAATACACTGCCACTCACTCCACTTCCACTAGCACTGCCACTAAATGCACTGCCACTCAATCCACTACCACTCACTCCACTTCCACTGGAACTCAATCCACTACCACCAGCACTGCTGCTGAATCCATTACCACTTGCACTGCCCAGTCTGCCGCTACCACTCGGCGGTGACACGGTGACCCTGCCACAGACTATGTCACAGATGGGGTCTGTGTTGCCATTGGCGGAACTGCCGCAAAAAATCGCGAAAGCAGCACAACAAAGAAGTACGCGCTGCATCGTAGTACCTCGCGTATGAATGGCTATCGTACACGCACTGTTGCATTCTCCATGGGAGAGCAGGTAATGTAGTTCCGCCCACCTGGGGATATGCCTGATTTAATAAGTAGCTACTCAGGCATAAGTTATGCCTGCAGGAATTTTACTACGAGCAGACCCACCCTGCGCCCCAATCCCTCATGCAGTGGTACATCATCATGGATACTTATTCACTAAACTCAGTGGTGCGTACGTATTACTCTGTTTACTATAGCTAGCTAATAGTAGCACTGAGGTTAGATCACTCAACTGTCTGTGATTCTACATCTCGCAGCAGCGGCAGTGGAGCTGATTTGCAGGAAAGCAGATTCCCAGAGAAAAGCTAAACTGCTACATGTAGTCTAGCAGTTAGCAGATTCCCTGATATTTCATATCTGAAACCCAGCAGGGTGTGTTTTGTTTAAGGTTGTGCTCTGCAACAGGTCAGTCTTAAGCTAAGCCGGCTAAACGCAGCTGTAGAATGGACTCAGCTTGGCTAGACATGTACAGTTTCCAGCGAAAGTGCTGACACAGATATTTCGTAGTGCGCTTCCAGGCCAGTTAGCGATAGGAACGCACCAAAATAGCTATTCGCCGTCTAGGCAACACAACTACCTTGGCCTGCAAATTATAACGAAATGACGAAACTTAGCGCACGTGATAATTGCGAACGCACTCGGATCTAGTCTCATGCTCGTGGGTTGGCAGATTTGCAAATTCCCAGCTCAGCTGCATATTCAGCAGCATGACAGATTGCGATAAAAGCTATAACCCGTACCATGGATATGGCTGGGAGATTTGTAGCTTCCCAGAAAAAAGCTAGCTCAGAGCTAGAAATTTGTTGATACTGTCCATGATTAGTCTCGTTCCCAGCCGACTTTTCGCCGACGGAGGGGAGGGGCGAAAAGTCGGCTGGGCACGAGACTAGTCCATGATATGGACAGTACGAGTGATGAAAAGCTGTAGGGAAAGAGGCTGCTCACAACACATAACAAAATTCTAGAGGCAATCCCGAGCCACTCTGAAAACATTTGTACTGAATAAATTTGTCATGTTCTCAGATGTCATGTCCAATTTCAATTAGCTTCTCCTATAGCTAATTGTTTAGTTGTCTGGGTTACCTCTAACTTCGAATAGGCAGATGTGAAATAGCTAGAGGTGTAGCTAGAACAGGATACCTGCTGGCGAGTCATACCACTGTATTATCTATGTTGCTGGCAGAATTTCAAGCAGAGTTGCAAGGAGTCCACCATTGTGGTGATGAATGGGAAAAACTATCGAGGAATCAGAATGGTGAAGTGCATTGGGTGTGAGAATTTGACATGGAAGGAGCATATGAGCTATTGTGGACGTAGTAGCTAAAAATGCATTTTGCAAGCAAGGCATGCATTCAATAGTTCTGAAAGGCATGGTAGACAAACTTCTGAGTCAGATACACAGTTAATTTACCAGTGGAGATTAAATTGGATCTGGACTGATGTTGGTAGGATAAAGCTAAACAAAAATTCAGTTACCCAATAGGAGCAGCTTGGCCAGGAAGTAATTTCTTGTAGGAAACTGTACGATAACTAGCTAGCTAGCACTACTGGCTGATCCTGGCTGCTCTTCTGACAGATTCCTATAAGCGGAATAACAGGTGCAGTTAGTGTATTAATGTATGTGACATGCAAAGAGTAGATTGCTACTCTCCATACTATATAGGAGAGTTTCATCGAAGATTATATTGGACCACATCCACAGATACAGGTGGAGCTTATAAGACCTTCGGTCAGAGGACAAGCTGAACAAGAACAGATTTTCTAGCTCTACCATGAAAGTATCATAGCTACAGTGGCTTCATAGTCTTCCAATGTCTACTAGTCTCTGGCCTCTGTAGTCAAAAGTAGCCTGACATCTCAACAATATCCAGTGGTAATTATGGGCTATATTACGTATGAATTCAAATAAATTTTTCTACAGACCAACAGACTGAAAAGACAAGCTCAATTTAAGACTTGCAAACCACACTGACTGAAGAGACTGTATTAACGAGACCACAGAGACGGCAGACATCAAACATGGCTTCACTTCCCACTGTCTAGTAGTATTATCTAGGATAGCTACCTCTCATTATTCACTTTATATCACGTTTTCTCTCCTTTTCAAGAACTCTGACCCCTTTACATCCCCTTATTGCTTCATTATAGAGCAGCCTAGTATCTTCTTGGCTGCTGCTAGCCAATGAAGCTGTCTTCCTTTTATCACTGGGTATACAAATATTCAGGTAAGATGATCTGATTGTTTTCTATCATCTAAATGAAAATTGAAAAAAACACAGCTTTAGTGCAAGTTTATGTCTCAGGGTTTGGATACACATACCAAAGAGTTTTGTGTAAGTGTACACACCTGTATGCACACGCAATTTATAGGATACATTAGTTGATATCACTACATCCAATTGACATTTAGCTACTGTAGAGTGGTGCTGCACTATGCAACACAGCACAAAGTAATGTTAAAACTAGTGCTAGAGCTTGGTAATGACACTCAAGCATAATGGGCCTTTCTCAATGAATGGTGTGCAGCACCCCTAGCAGGGGGGGGGGGGGGGCAGTCCTACCTCTCCCCCCAAAAGAATCATATTTGAAGCTGATATGGTCAAAATGTATTGTCTGATAGATACACAAAATGTGAAACACATGCCTAGTGAACAATTAAGAATAGAAATGTCTACAGAGGGAGAAACAATTATGTGGGGGGCATGGGGATTCTAATCAGGGCCTGGCAGCTGTTAGCTACAAGTCCAAGGTTTTTACCAGTACCTCGAGGTACTTGAGATGAACTTTACCCTTGGGAGTGTATTACCAAAATGCATATTACATTTAGTGTTACACTGGTACATGTACGGCTGATTAATGTTGATAGTTTGGTCAAAATTTACACAGGAAACTAAATTATGCTGCTAATTCATGTTCATCAGCACCTATTTGATTTCTCCTACACTTCTGTATCTTCATCACCGCTAATCGATCCTTCACTACCTTCTGCACTCTCTCCTGTGCGTTCTGTAGGCATCATCACTGTCTGGCTTCCCATACCCTGATCACTCCGGTAGACGTAGTAATCATTGGGGCTCATCGCAGTTTGAATGACAAATTTACGGCGGCGTCTCCGTATATAGTAGACAACTGTAATGCCTACCACCACTGCAATAATGGCTACAGTAGTGAGTGGTACAACAATGGCTGCAATTTCACCACCACTCAGACCATCAGCAGGCTCTGGAGGTATAGTAGGCTGTGGGAAGTCATCCGGTAAGCCCTCTGATACTCCAAGAAATGTTCCTCCAATCTGTAAAACAATGACAATTGGGCACAATAAGTTTATCAAACTATAACCCAGAAAAAGTACAGGAGGATTGCATACACTGGCCAATCATCACCTGACAAGCTCTTTCAAAATATTAATAACTAGTTTAATGTAGGACATTGTGGGGCGAGCCTGAGCCAGTGCATTATGGAGTGCATGCAGCATATCATTGATGCTGTTGTGAGAAGTAATACGGGCGCTGTTGTATTGTGCATGAACAACTTTTATGTTTGAATATTGTAGCCTTGATTTGACCTTAGGTCCTATCTCTTACACTGAGGGGGAGGAGCCTTGTATCATGCTGTGATCACTTCTTTCACGTCAAATTATAAGAGGCTAAACTATACTGTACAATTTATAGAAACCTCAAAACACTATGGTAGCAGACAAGATTGCATCCAGCAGTGTTAAGTCTAAGTATACGTAAAAACAAGGTTGAAGATTGTGCTCAGTAATTAGTAATTCTAAGTTACCTGAAAACTAAATAACGTTTGGGCTGGTCTCTTCCCCTAGCTGTTACTGAAAGTGCTGACTCAGCAACTTCGCAGTGCGGTTGTAGTTAACTTTCACCATGTAAGAAACATAAAAACTAACTTAGATTGGCCTATTGGGCCTGCAAACTTCCAGTAGCTTCCATTCTTTCTGCTCGTGCCACAAACGTAGTGACGTAATGCGCTTCACATACGTAATGCGTATTACGCAAAATTAGAGTTTTTCACTTGCATTCGGTAAGACGTACGTACCAAAATAATATATATAGACACGAACGACCAGTCAGATCGCTAGGTTGGGGCTCGCTCAGGCTCGCCCCAATTATTATCTTAACAAGTACTATACAGGGCGGTCGGAAGCAGTTCTAGAGTGGTGCAGCCAGAGACTGGCAAAGACACTGCAAAGCAGCTGAGTATAATTTTCCGCGCACAGTGCAGAAATGTTTTACCCCCTTTGGGTCAGAACAGCATCTCTCATGTGCAGTAGGCTGTATCACGGCTTTCATCGTAGGGCATATACATCCAGGAAAAGCTGTTAAACCAGCTAGGTTGGAATGAACACCACACAACGGTCTTGTTACTGAACGATCAAGGTCTTGGAATGAGGTAGCCTCGTTCCCAGGCTCTAGTGGAGGGGAGAGTAGAGCCTGGTACGCACTGTTTGCGCATGCGCGAGAATTTACGGAACAAGGCCAGTAAACGTGTCTGCGAACGAACTCAGTCACATGGCGAGGAGTAGTATGGAGGCAGTATACAGGTATAGTAAGCGGAAGAACTAGAAACCGTCTAATTTTATACTTTCTACAACTGGAAAGGCTTTCTAACCAGACAAAAAAAAGAAAAAAAGAATAGCAAAACTACCTGTTATTTTTATCCGCTAGGATTATGCTAGCTGTCTTACCGTAGAAATTCGGAAGCGCCTCTCTCTTAGTAGCTGCTCGATTTTCAATCTCAGATCTGGCCTTTCAGAGGTAAACGGGATCGAACAATCAAACTAACAATACCTTTCTAGGTATCTACATGGCGAAAGACCATCAGCACCGGCTTAACCTCATTCCTAGACTCTTCTGAAAGTGACACAACCTTCAATTGTATGCGTGTAACGAACGATAATACGATGATAGACGGAGTGATATTGCGGCGTAGTATCCGCTAGTTTCCAAGTTCCCCAGAAAAACCTGGGGAGCCGCGCATGCGCAAACAGTGGATACCAGGCCACTCTCTTCGAATTTTACAACGTGGCCTGGGAACGAGGCTAGGAATGAGGCTGCTAGTAAGGGCCATCGACATCCATCGCTGCTGATTCTGCCATGATGCTAGTCCCTGTGTGAGGTCTTTAATAGTCACTGTGTCGATATGTGCACGGCTGCACATGATAGGCATACTTTTTTTTAAGAAAGGCCAAAAAGTAGTCCAGCCATGGTCGAACAAACGGGCCCAGTTCCAACAGCCCTGCTATAACAAGCTAAGTGAAAGACCTTCAGAAGTACAACAATTTCGCTGCAGTTGCAGGAGTACTCACAAGAAAGCATACCTCTCAACAAAAAATTTAACCCTTGAAAATGTCATAAACCGATTTTCACTGTGCATAATACGTTAAAATGGTACTGCAAAAGACGGTGTAAATACAGTTAGAGTACGTTCGTATTTCCATTTGTATGGGTTCAATACATGTGGCTACCAAAATGGCGATAAAACAAACGAAGTGCTTCAGAGGAGGTCGTCCAAAGTCGACCTTCAGTAATCAAGGTCGTTTAATGATTGGCTAGTCATGTGAGAAGTAGAGGGCTTTTCTCAGTAGCTTCTAGACTTGGTTTCTAGATTAACTATTGTTCAAAAGAGAAGGACAGACTACCTCCGGATGCAATGGAGATATGAGCGGTCAGGTATGGAAAAGTCAGTAGCTGCCTTAGACTGCAAAAAAATAGTACCGCTTCAGTAGCTTGTTTAGCAAAGTATAAGCCTAAACAGCAGGGCCGTAGGAGCAGGTCCGGCAGGTACGGCGGCCGCCGGACCAAAGTTCGGCGCACCAACCAAAAAAAATGGCTGCAGCAGATAGTCTGTCAACAAATTCAGCAAAACTTCCATTGCTTCCTTGACTTGGTAAGTGAAAAAACTTCCAAACGCTACACTGATAACTTTTAGTACATAGACACTAACGTATGCATGCGTAGTGGCATCACGCACGTGACATAACTATGGCTACATTTGCACAAAATCGTAATAATTATTACGCAGCCTGAGAGCCACACCTTTAAATTCTGTGAGCGTTAAAGGCTTCGAGCATAATGGCTAGGTTTGGCAGCACGTTGCTATTTCACCCCAAGATTGCACCAGAAACGATCTCAGATGGTCTAAACTACAGAATTTTCCTCGGGGGCATGCCCCCACACCCCCCCTAGCAGGCACACTTCGTGCGCGGCGCCTACATCGATCCAGCCCTGCCCTGCCGGACCAATTCAAATTTGCTTCCTACGGGCCTGAACAGGAGTCACTCCTTTCTACCATTCAGAGATCCACAAAAACAACAGACTTTCTGTCACCAGAGCCAACAAAGGCCTCACAGTTGTGAGGGGGAAACTCGAAAATAATACCTTTTCTTTCTTACAAGTCCATTTTCAAAGTAATCAGCCAGGGTAAAACAGGCTAAATTTTTCCTTATACTAGAGTAGTGTTGGTTTATGCCCAGCGAACACTCTACAAGAGTAAATGTCAAATTGCTTGATTCTGTGATTACCTCTTACATTTTGTAGCTGTATAAAGAGTATAGCACAGGTATATCACAGTGAAGGTTAATTGAGCTATTTCAGTTGTGGTAAGCAAGCACTGCACATGGACACAGCATACTTTCCAGTCCTTGATGACTATAGTTGGATGTTTGAACATGTCATGAGTAGAAGGAAGCAGAGATAGTACTCTTGCTCTGCTGTACACTGGAAATTCTACCAGACCAGTGAGTGATGACAGTGAGCTCAGAGCCTCCTGCTAGTTTGGGAGTGGCAGGCGAAGATTGCAGATTCTCTTTCAGCTTTGCGTAACCAGTACAAGCAAGGGCATGCACATAGGACAGTGTGGAGTATTTCCTACTATATTCTATGAAGGATGCAGGATGTCTCAGTAGTGCCACATTCAAGGCAAAGCGAATGTGATGCACAAGCTAGACTGAATTCCTTGCTTGCAATGACAATAGCAATAGCGCCTATAGTTCAAATCATGAATCCCCACCATAATGCTTCGCTAAAACTACCCACCTCTACACAGTAGCTTTATGGTAGTGTAGTGAAATACTGCCTCGTAGTTTGAGAAAGTGTGAGAATTAAAATCAGAATTATGCAAAATAATGAGCATTTGCAGGGTCCCTCCCAATTTTCTGCATAGCAGTCCCTCCTCCCAGTCTCCACCACCTTACATTATTCTGCAAATTTAAACAGTAATGTAATATACACTCATATACCAACGCGCATCATGCTTGAAAAGTTTAAATACAGTACAAAAGGTGGCTATTGGGCTTGCTCAGGCTTATCTCAAAGGAACTTGACAGCATTCTGTGTGCATGTGTATGAATGCATTCGTGGTTCATATACAACATTATTTACACCTATTTCAACCACTTGGCATGCTGTGGACCAACAAAAGTAATAATTTTATTTTCAGCCATCCAACCACAAGGAGGATAGTTGAACAGTGAAGGCTCTACCATGATAAAGCTCATGTTTACAAGGCAGCAGAGCAAAGTCAACAGTGTTAGCAGGAATAAGGCCAAGTGAGTGCGAACGGCGAAGGCACAGAAAGTTTCATGCTCATGTACACATGCAAGAGCAAAGGGCATGAGCTAGGGAGGAGCGTGTGAACATGCTTCATGCTTATGTGTGCAAGTGGAAAGGGCAGCAGGGCAAGGTTATCGTTGATTAGAGTAGCTAGAGGCCGATGGGGGTTGCCACCTATATGATGCTCCTCTCAGTCTGATACTAAGCATACTGTGATGCCGTCTATTTAAAGCCTAAAGTAGACCCTCTAAAGAATAGAGATACCAGGCTAATGGCCAGGCGTAAATGAGCGATAACTAGCAGCAGACACCACATGCAGTGGTCCAGAGGTCATACACCTAAAAGCAAAGTCATGCATATAATTTGTAGTTTTATGGAAATGTCTGCACTTCCTTGTGCACATACTCTCACCACATACGTAGTCGTTGTCAACAGGGTTTGCATCTATTGAAGCCAGGAATTTGAAGCCAGAAATTTGAAGCCAGAAGTTGAAGACAGGAAGAAAGAGCTAAAGGCTTTCAGAACAGAGGCAGAGCATGCAGGCATCAAATGAAGTTGGCAAGGCGGGCACTACAATTCTTTATGTATACTTAAGCAAGAGCTAATGTATGAGCTTTAATACTGCACTAACATGATTGATAAACAACTCTCCCTTAGCCAGTGTCGATAAAACAGAGCCGTTCCATCTGATTCTCTCTCTGTCCATAGCTACCCCTCCCTGCCATCTCAGCTAATAGTACAATCACGTAATTAGTCCACGTAGTAATTACATCTACTATGCACTCTGAACTCACAACGAACATAAACACTAGTACTGTGTATAGTATTTCTGAACCAGGGGCGCCGGAAGCATTATTGTATTGGTCCGGCTGAAAAGGAGTCTGGCGGTGAAGCCAGTGGTATCACCGCGCGCGAAGCGCACGAAAATTTTTCCGACCTATTTTCAGCAGTCAGGAAGCGCTGTCGTTACACTTCAGCAACTTCATGCACAGGCAGCTAGTATTACATACACCCACCTCTGCTGATGAATGCAGGATCGCGCTTCGTACTAGCCAGAAACTTTTTCTCATGCTCCGCCTTCATGCAAAGGTGACAGAATACAGCATCGGCAACGCGATCGTAGTGAAGCCAGTCGTACTTCGCACACCACTCAGCTCTGAACGAGCGTTTCTCTCCCTTTGATCCAAACTTACGCACAGGAAACGCAAAGCTCTTGGATGGATGGAACTTTGCAGGGATCGTCTCACCAGCACGCTCAACACTGACAGCAGCAGACTCCATCTCGACCAATCACCAGCAGCTGCTTCGATAACGTCATGTTAGTGCTAACGTGACGTCATCATGACGTAAACTCGGCGTGAACATTGGTCCGGCGGCCGCCGGACCTGCCGGACCGGCTCCGGCGCCCCTGTGAACACAAGGCAACTGCACAATACACACATGTATGCACTAGAACTATGTAGCAGCTGTTCCACTTGTAGATAAATCCAATCACTTATTATGTGCCTTTAAATATGTCCGTTTCTAATTAAATAATATTGACCGCTTTCCTCTCACTCGGCACCGTGATTCCTGGATATTAAATAAGCACAGGACAGATCACTGAGTAGCGGGGTGTATGGCCCTTGGTACTTCCTTGGAACATACAGGAGATAATTTTTCCCACGGTATATAACGGGTCATACACCCCACTACGCAGTGATCTATCTATCTTGTACTATGCCTAAGTCATTCTGACAAGAGTTGCCAGAGCATCAAGAACTGTAGGGCAAGCTACAGCTTGCCAGAGCACAACACGGTAAACTGGCTAGCTGGCTAGCTTTCAAGACACAAAATACTAGCTACAAGTGGCAAATTCTCCCAGGAATTGTAGCACACATGAACAACAGCTAATAGCCATGGTAGCTACCCATCTAGCCCAAGCCTAGTACCACTTCGGCACAGTACTTACACACTGAAACGCAACAAAACTAGCTACAAACGGAGACCAGAAGGTTACCGTGCTATCCCACATCAATTTATGATCAAAGAAAAAAGCCATACATCCTGCCTAGGCTCCCCTAGCCACCACCCCTACCACAGCTTTCTGAACGTTTGAATGACTGAAACAGAATCAGGTACTTGCCTCACGTAAGCAACCAGGGATATCTTTCCTGCAGTAGGTACGACGCATTACATACCTGTAATGCTGTAATCTGCTTAGTTAAAATGACTTAGGTATATACTTATAAGTAAATTTAGACCTAGTCATTAATAATATCCTATTTGCCTAATAAGGTATCTAAAACCTCATCTACATGTACATCGAGGGTAACCACACTGCCAGAGTTCTCTCCATGTTGCTTTAGAGGGGCACTGTACCCCCCTATTATGATAATGTACTCCCTGTTGTGCCAAAATGTGCATCTACATGTATTGTACCCTCGAGATTGTTACCAGAGTTTAAGCAGCAATCGCCGCAGATTCTCCCAGCTTCCTCAACAGACGCTCCGACTACAAGCAGGATCACTATAACTATGAGTATGAACGCCACAACTACAAGTACGAACATGGTGACTACAAGTACGAATGAATGCCGCAACTACAGGTACATACGAATGCTGTCGCTTCACCTCAGGCTAATCTAGGCAAGTGCGTAAGTTACACCGATTCCCTAATGATGCTCTTTGTTCACAATCTCATGACTGAAGCTCCTCTCCACTGTGGCTTGAAACACCTCCAGAATACCTCAGTATCGTAAAACTTTTCCTGGGGTGTATGCCCCCAGATCCCTCTAGTATGGAGTGTGCTGCCACTCAAGTGGAACCCCCCTTCAAAATCCTAGATGTGCCCATGACATAAATACATACACACATTAATGTGATCAATGTACAACATAATATAGCCTTGTTCCTAGTCTCCACTCCCAGCTTTTTTCACATGTGAAAAAAAAAGCTGGGAGTGGAAACTGGGAACAAGGCTCAGTACAGCAGACAACAATATACCTGGGTGGCCAGTGCTGTCCCTACTTCATTCACAGCATCAGCCAAGATGACAACACTGATGACTGCCCCATTGTCTGACTGCACAAAGAACACCACCTCCAAAGTTCCATCATCCAGATTACGTGGAGAGGGGGCCACAATGAAGACATTGTTAGCTGTGAGCTGCTGGGGCTGTTGCCTCTTTCTCCCAGCATCTGTTGTGCCCAACTGCCCGTTGACAGCGTCTGCAACAGTCTGAAGAAATCCTACTGCATTCTCATCAAATTGTTCCACCTATAATGATAGGTACCAGAACAAAACTGCTTGTAAAAAGTAACAGGTTTGCATTTACTCATCAGAAAGTAGTACTACATGCATGAATTGCATGGTATTGATATAAAAATGTATATACGTACATCACACACACACACACACACACACACACAAAAATGTGCAAGGCTGACAGTGTCAGCTAAACATCCTGTCTGTCTTTTATGAGACAGTGTAGGATGTTGGTTTTCGGAAAATAAAAAACAAGGTTTAAGTCAGTAATTCCATATTTGTCCTAAATATAGTGCCACCCTAATTTAACGCCACTTCCACAGAAAGGTAATTTGTTGTTCTAATTGGCTGCAAAGTAAAGCCAACCTGTGGCTGAAACTTACAGGAGCAGGTAGCTAGTACCTAGTGGTATAATCACTGCAAGTTGGAGTCCTGCCCACTATGAAATATCGGAGGTCTGTGCTAGAATTGTTTTCGATCCATGCTATAAATGTGCTAAATCAAGTGCCAGACAATAGTTGTAATTATTATTTTGTGGTGCACTGGCAGTGTCATTCAGAGTTAACCAGAAGCACATCGCTGAGCACCAGGCATCCATGTCAGCATCAGGTACAAGGCTATGCTTGTACATGTACATGTCACAATATCTCTCATAAAAATTTTAACGTACACCCCCAGTGGATATCAAAATTGTTAGTTTCTGTCCGTGCTTTCCCCCATAATATCATAATTTATGGGGTACGTCATCCAATGTGGCCTGAAAGTGGCAAAAACTAATGCATGGGCCAACTACCAAAGCAACAGGTTTGGAGTTCTGGAGTAGGGACTGTTGCAGATACCCCACCACAGGTCAGGACTACCGTATTTCCGCGATCAGACGCCGCAGCTGCTATTTATTTCAGCACGCAAATTTGTGTGGCTACTATTCGAGGGCGGCGTTTATTAAACTCAGCATGAATCGGGTAAAAATCTTCTGTAAAAATGGCTTTTAGAAAAGCCAATTGAGCCTAGAATCACAACGCTGCGACTCAGTTTTGAAGCAGAACTTCAAGTTTCTGGATCTGCCGTTGCTTTGCTGTAAAGCGGTAACTACACGGCACCTCTAATCCGTTTTCTCGAAGACGAAGACGAGCTGGAGGCGAACGGAGTTCTCCTCGAGGACTGTTAACTAACTATTCCAAGCTGTATGTCAAACTGTACACTGTATACTGTAATCTGTATCAATTTGCTATGTCTGCAGTCACGAGGTTTGTTCACATGCTACTCAAATACTAGCCGCGGCCAGTATTGGAGGGCAGCATCTATTTCGTTCGGCACGTCTGGAGGTACGGCTATAATTCGAGGGCAGCGACTAATGGAGGGCGGCGTCTGATTGCAGAAATACGGTAGTTATTTTCGCGACAGGCTCGCTTGCGACCCGTATCGCCCCACCCGGGTCATGATTCATTACATCCGCATCTCTACTCACCCGATATACTTTACACTTGGCAGTGTGATTACCCTCGATATATAATCTATGTCTGCAACGCTTTCAGCCCCGGGGGCCACCCAGGAGGCAAGGCACGTGTTCAAGATAGTGTCCTGACCAGTTTTTGCTGGTTTCACTGGCTTGATGCACTTCTGGTAGCTAGAACACAGTGAGGCAAATGGGAATATATTCTATGATGATTGAACATAGCAAATAGAGGAAAATTAAGCTCTCATTAGTAGGTAGAGTATGCGCACTATGAATGCCCGGTGCACGCGCAGGGCAGCATGGCTGCTGGTGCTAATGCATACCTAGAGAAGCTGCTTGCAGAATTACCTATGATGCAGTTGTTGTACAGTAAGAATGGGCGGGCTAATGTGTACCTACCTTATTCTTTCTAGTTGTTCTCCAATAAATCAATGTTAGCACATACCTAAAAAACAGTCACATTTATAGTGCTGGAGCCCTGCTCATTGCTTGTATATTTGTGACATAATGTGGCTTCAGAGCCAATAGGAAGTGCTTAGGTGCACACTGGATGAGGTAACCAAGGGCAGACATTACAATTAAATTAGGAGCACTAATTGAAACCATGACTCATTCTGGGGAAAGCACTAGGCAACCACTTTTCCTGTTGTAGAATGGTGCTATAGCAGTCACTAGGTGAGTTTGTTATAATGTACAGACACTAACTCACCGAGACACCAGAGAATAAAGTCCTGACTGCATTCTCTGCTTGATTTGCATTAAGGTCTTCCACATTTAGCTATAAAGAATAATTAAGATAATTATAGTACTAGTACCACAATCCACACCTATACATCAAAAGATACAGGGATGAGAATCCGTAAAAGTGTTGAGGTGTCTCCTACTTCGCTTTTTGGGGATTCCATCCTTTAGAATGTTTTTTTTGTGGCTTTAGAGTAAGTATACACTGCCATTTCAGTTTGATTTTCTGTTTCTCAGGCCAATTTCCCTTCACACTAGGGTCACTCGGTTGGCTAATCAATGATTTTAAAAACATCAATATTCCACAATAAGAAATTGACAAGCAGTTCGTCAACACTTCAGTATATGACATTCTTGCTTAGTGATTTTGCAAGAAATTCAGAAGTCTAATCGTTCACTGCAAAGCTAGAACATTTCAGATTGCCACTGAATAACGATTATATAATTATTGTTTTCAAGCGCATCTGCAAAAACTTTTGCATCAGTCGTGCCTGAGAAACCGGAAATTAATTTGAAGTGGCCTAATGAGAATCATTACTGCAAAACTGACCGTTGGGAAGGCAGTAGGTGGCAGTGTGGTAGCAGTTGTTTCAGTAGGCAGTGCGGTTGCAGTTGTAGTTGTTGCTGTAGTTGCAGTAGTTGTGGTTGAAGTTGTTGCAGTAGTTTCTTCAGTGGGAATCCCACTTCCACTTGCACTGCCTAATCCACTGCTACTGACATTACAATCACACACAATGCCACTACCACTTGCACTGCCAGTGAATGCACTACCACTCACTCCACTGCCACTAGCACTGGCACTGAATGCACTGCCACTCACTCCAGCACTGGCACTAAATCCACTGCCACTTCCACTGCTAGCACTGCTAAGCCCACCACCACTCACACCACTGAATCCACTACCACTAGCACTGCCACTGAATGCACTACCACTCACTTCACTGACACTCGCACTGCCACTGAATCCACTACCACTCACTCCACTCCCACTGAATGTACTACCACTCACACGGCCACTGAATGCACTACCACTAGCACTGCCACTGAATGCACTACCAGTGCTAGCACTGCCACTGAATCCACTACCACTAGCACTGCCACTCACACTGCCACTGAATCCACCACTAATCGCACTGCCACTGCCACTACTACACTAATCGCACTGCCACCGGATCCACTACCACTAGCACTGCCACTGAATGCACTACCACTCACTTCACTGACACTCGCACTGCCACTGAATCCACTACCACTCACTCCACTCCCACTGAATGTACTACCACTCACACGGCCACTGAATGCACTACCACTAGCACTGCCACTGAATGCACTACCAGTGCTAGCACTGCCACTGAATCCACTACCACTAGCACTGCCACTCACACTGCCACTGAATCCACCACTAATCGCACTGCCACTGCCACTGCCACTACTTCCACTACTAATCGCACTGCCACCGGATCCACTACCACTTGGACTGCCACTGGCTGCACTACCACTCATTCCACTGCCACTTGCACTGCCACTACCACTCACTCCACTACCACTAGCACTGGCAACGAATGCACTGCCACTACCACTACCACTACCACTACCACTACCACTTGCACTACTCGGTGTGACCCTGCCGCAGATTATGTCACATACAGTGTTTGAATAGCCATCGCCTGCATCAGCAAAGTTACCATAAAGAACTGTCAAGATAGCATAACAAAATAACTGCTGCCCGTACATCGTGGCGCTCCCAACTAGGACTCACTTCGACTCATACACTACCGGAAGTCGGCGGGAGAGATATCCATTGTACATTTAAAGCCGTAGCGAACTAGCGAGCCAGCCCACTTCCTTCCGCAGTACCGATCACTTGCAGTGCGGATATTTGGTACATGTAGGGACTAGGCCTGAGGAAATTATTCCAGGAATAATTTGGGAATAATAGGTACTAAAAAGAATTAAGAATAATTCTGGAATAATAGGAAAGAAATAGACTTTATACCTCAGAAATTTAGTGCTTGGAACATATTCCCACATCTTTTAAATGCCTCTTATTTTGCAAAAATGCTAACAGTGTTACATCATTGTTTCATCACACTTTTTGAGACTTAAATGCACTAGATTTGTTGAGAATAATAGGTAGTAAACTTGGGAATAATCTGCAACACAGAAGAATAATAGGTGGGATTCTTGAGCATAAATGAAAAGAATAATAGGTGAATTTCAGGGAATAATTTCCTCAGGTCTAGTAGGGACTGGCTCGTGAGACTACGAACTAGCCGCGCCCACTTGCTTAGCTTCCACGCATGCGGAGTAGCCCATTATTGAAAATTCTGTGATCTCCGGCGACCATTCACATGAAAGGCTAGAACACCAAAGCTGTTTTTATTAAATATATCTAGAGGAGAATTACTGAAGAGAGGGGGCATGTCGGATGATTTCATAGGCAATGCTGTTCCACAAGCTAGCTGCTCTGCAGTGAAGAGTTCTTTAACCAGTTTGTATTTGGTCAAGCAATGTAGATTTTGTCTGCAAATAGCTACATGCATTTAATTTGCATATAGAATAGTGAGAGGTTGTTATAGGTCATCTGGCCGGCACTATGAAATTTCTCCTTTCTGACATGCAACATTTGCCAATGTAGCCGTGTCCTTGGACCTTTAATAGGGCATCAGAACTGGTCCTTCACTCACCGTCCTTGGACCTTTAATAGGGCATCACAACTGGTTCTAGCGAGTTTCATTAATCTTCGTTGCTCTGCCGTATGTTTTGGACTCACTCCAATATAGAGACCAGCTGCAAGGTAAATGGATCCCGCGAACAGTAGAACGATATTAATTCAAAGTCCCGGAATAGCTCGAGAGTAGCCTGTAAAAGTAATCGATTAAAACACCAATTACTTAACTGATCAAGCTCAGTGGTTAGATATAATTCCAGCAAACTGTGAACAATACAAAGACTATCACCCACAGCATACAATGCAATGTCATCAGTGCATGTAGCTAGCTATGTAGCTATAGCTAGTGTGACAGATATTCACATGAAGAGAAAAGGAGGGGCCAAGCAATGAACCTAGCTTGGTTATCTGAGTTGCACAGCAATGTTGCACAAGATCAGGTAATTACATTTCTTGACCACTATAGGTCTCCAATTTTAGATGGAAAGTACACAATTAAGCGATGTCACATATTAGAGGCAGGTACAATTAGCTAAGGGATTATAGAAATATTACAAGTGAACGTGCAATTATAACATTTCTATGGCTCCTACAGTCAGTAAAAAACGTCCCAAGTGCAGCTGCACTTCTAGCATTCCTAAATTGTATAGCTACCCTATAATATACGTGACATAGCTAGCTTAATTGTTTACTATACCTATGCACATTCTTTGATATTGAAGTTGCAACTCAGTTAACCTAAGCTGGGTTATAAAGCAATCCTTTTGTTTGCAGTGAAGGCCCTTCCATGCAGTCTTAGTGACCACCACCTAATTTACTGTGAATTTGTGATGAAAGTAGCTATATCTAGCTAACCCCCCTGTAAAGTTTATGCACACCGAACAGCTGTACAAATGTATCATTGAATCCCTTAGCTATGCAGGATTTGCATCGAGTCCCCTAGAAGGCACTTGAGGACTTGCATTAGAGTGTTGGGAAGAACTATCCTTGACCAATCAAAATCTAGACCTAGTCTAGTCCATAGTCCAGTCCATAGTCCAGTCCAGTTCAGTCCAGAGTCCAGCTTTTATAGACACCCCTATGGTGTTACCAGGAGTAACTACACAACCAGTAGAAAAGCATTATTTCCAGGAATAACTACACAGTCTGTAGCTACTCTAACTGTCAGGTAGGAAGTTAGACTACTCACTGTATAGCTATTCTTGGTATTCACATTGACTATATAGCTACACAGTATCAGGATCATGATCACTTGCAAAAATACAGATAATTTGACTGCTAGCCAGTATAGCCACATACTTCCAGCTAGGGAAGCCAGTCACAGGAAACATAATCAAATATATAGGCCCTACCGGCCTGTGTAGATTCCCTTGTAGCTAACAAGGGAAAGCTGACTAGCTACTTGTTATTCCTTTAACTACATGCATATGAGGTGACCCTTGAATTGCAACTGAAGTAACCAAACTGGATTAAAACAATCCTCCTGTTTATAGTGTCAGAAATTATGCTATTCTTCTGAACAATGAAATGAAGGCAATCAGAGTAGCTACTAGAGCTACTACTTAGCTACACGGGTGGGTTCATGAATCGCTTCAGCTTTAGCGCGCTTGCTGTTGCTAAGAGATGTTGCCGGGTGAACATGCATATTAATAAGCATCAAAGTCTTAAGGCACTCTGCTAGCTTAGTAATGAAGAAAGAAGTCCTCATTGTCAGGCAGATGATTAGCTTCATTCCCAGGCCACGCAGTCAAGACTACTCTAAGAACTGTTTTTTCCCCTTCAATCTGAAATGCAGCTCTATAACCAATTTCACATGATTTAAGATCCTTTCATCTTTAGCCTTCATGTGGGATGGAATGCAAGCAGAAAACTCCAGCTCCATTGGATTATTTATCCAGTCTAGCTAAGGAGACAGTCGCCAAGGATATCAACTAGTGCATTAGCTAGTCACACTCATGTCTCACTAAGACTCAGAGTAGCTAAAACGAGACTTAATTGTGTTTGCTGCAAAAGAGTCCCTCACAAAATAATTTTTGGGAACAAACTTGAGGTAGGCTATTTGATAACCACTGATAGCCTATGATAACAATGGAAAAACCCTGATCACCACTGAAACGTACCTATTAAACAAGATTATATATCTAACAGGAAGGCAATAAACACAATGTATAAAGCATTATAATATTATTGTGTATTTTAAAATTAATATTCCTGAGAAAGTTTTCTGCAAGTAGCTAATAAAAGTGTGGGTTATGAGCTATGTGCTCAATACTTTCAGCCAATCACTTTCATTATAGATGATGTACAATAGTGTAGTCTTGATAAACTTTTTCAATAATATATTAAGTTCAAAGGTCTAGTGATAAAACACAGTAGCTAGATCTAAAAAAATAACAACAAACAGTAGCGATTTTGGTATCTCACCCCATGTGACCAAAAGTGTCCACATCACTTCCTATGCGAATAACGGCACCACAAGCTTCCAAGCTTTGAAACTTAAAATGTATACATGATAATTATTGTTTTAATCATTTAAGTAATATAATACTCATGCACAATCAGGTCAGACAAAATGCCTAACACGATCGAATGTATAAAGCCCTCTGATCGCAAGCGCAGATCACTTTAGTGCAAAACCGCATCATTTTCCGACCTTCCTAACTTAAGCTATATCTATACGGCGGCGCTGCGCCAGTTCAACGTACAGCAGTGGTTACCTTTCACAGTGAATCAGAATATTTCTCCAAGCATGAAGATTTTAAAGAAGCGAAGATCTACATGTATACATTTTTCCTTGACATCGCTGCAAACAGAACAGTTCTACACTCAACGTGGGATAGTTAGTAGTCTCGCGCGCCAGACCCTCGCGAGGGGGTGCGAGGGTCTGGCGCGCGAGACTACGTGGGACGGCACTTTCAGCAATCCGATCCATGAAGCTGTGCAACAGGCTCCCGAGAATTTGTCAGACATTCAGTGGAATCGCTGCTAGAGTGCGAAGATAGCAGTGCTGTATCGGCTTACCATGTTGTAACAACAGAATTATCGATCCCGGCCCGAGGTTCCAATCAGTTTGCCTTGGATGGCTGTAGTTAGACTTCCAGCGAACACACCGTTGCTTTGACTTGGCATTAACTAAAAAAAAAATTCCGCGCTTCGCAATTCAAAGTTCATTCAAAGTTCGCGCGGAAGGGAGGGACGCGCGCTATGCGCGCTGGGCCGGTGGATTGATAGGCCTCCCGTCACAGATATCTCATCTCATGCCCCCCTGACAACCCCACCACCACCAGCAACTTGCTGCTGCCCCAGATGCTGCAGCTCAAGTTTGATCATGAGCATGACCTCCCACTGAGGGGCTGAGGAGAGGCAGTACAGAGACAGTACAGAGACAGCAAGGGCGAGCCCTTATTTTAAGTAACAATTTAAAAAATGAAAGAACATATAGGGATGGAATCCCCAAAAAGCAACCAAACAAGATAGGACAATACCCTTACGGATTGTCATCCCTATATCTTTTGCCATTTTTGCAACTAGGTCTCATTATACGTAAGTGCTAGTTACATGGGACTACAGGATGTTAGATCGTGGTGTAGATGATTAGTTGTTTTTTTAAACGTACTTTGGTATAATAGAGTAATGTTTTTGGAAATGTGTTCCGTACTAACTGTTGGGAAGTGAAAGGGTATTGTTGCAGGTGGAAGAGTGTAAGTGTTATTGTAGGTGTGGATTGTGCTGTAGAATGTGGGATAAGTGGTACATGTATAGTCTAGTCTAAGAGCGTGTATTGCTGTATGCGGAGGATAAGTTGTAGTGTGAGGGGGTGATGTGTGTTGCATTGTGAAGTGCTGTAATTGCCACATTCTATTGGCTGTGGATATGGCTGGTGTGGCATGCCAGGGATTTGTGTGTGTTTGCGTGTGTGTGTGTGAGGTTGGAAAAATGGCAAAAGATATAGGGATGACAATCCGTAAGGGTATTGTGGTATCGTTCCTACCTTGTTTGGTTGCTTTTTGGGGATTCCATCCCTATATGTTCTTTCATTTTTTTAAATGTTTTTTGTTATTGTTTTTTGGGGGTAGAAAGGTATGAATGGTGTTTAGATGGTGTGGTTGCGTGGGGTAGATGAATGGTATTAACTGTATCCACATATGCTCCCTAAACTAACAGCACCTATAATGTAACCGACACAGTATGCACTTTGTACTGCAAAGCTTTCAGTGGGGCTTAAAGATACAGCAGAGCAGCAAAATACAGCTAATGTGAATTGTAGCTAAGCGCCTACCCACTTGAGAATGCCACTGTACACCCACTCATGCTTGTATGGATCATTGTAATGGCAGACAGCTGTCTACAGCAGTTTGCCGACTCCATTTAATGCACATCATGGAGGTTAGTATGGTCTGTAAAGGTCTAGCAGTTGTATCAGTGTTCTTACTATTATAACGTAACTACAGTAACTCACTTTGGGTCCGTCATAAAGCGTACTCCTAGTATTATAAGCGTCTAAGCAGAACAGTTCGTGCATGCTCGAGGCTGCGTTTCCGGTGTAGGCGTAACCATCGTTTAATACGCAGAACGGAACGGAACAGAAGTGCGTATAGCGGCAAGTACTTGCCTCGAGCGCTTGAGAATCTCTGCTGAACGGTTTGGATTTGTTTGAGAACGCTATGGTGTGGGTGCAATAGCCCAGATCCAGTAGTGCTTCTCCGCGTTTGAATTATTGTAATCGCTTCAGTCATTGTTGTGCTATGGTCGGAGAAGAAAGAAAGAAAGAAAGCTGAAGACTATTTGCCAGTTTAGCGACTTGCCGATTTGGCACTTCAGTGATGCTCTCTGTCAGCGTTACCAGTCTTGTTACTGTTAAAAACACTCGAGAATGACAGGTATAGTCCACAAAAGCTTATGACTAAGTCTAGGGCAGAGTTTTGAACATATCACTTTGTACACATACAATGGGACAGCCATTTTTTTTGGAGCCATCCCTATATATGGAGTACTACCGTACTCCATAATACAATGTTCATCGGGGTGAATTAGTGCCAGTGTTTGCCAAAAATTTTGTAATTTGACTAGCTAATAGAACTTGGATCTGGAATGCCATATATAGTACAATGAGTGAAAAAAATAATTATTTCAGTGATTGCTGAAATCATATTTCGGACCTGATAGAGCTAGCTACAGCAGCAGGCCTGCTGATCCAAAGAAGAATGTAAATTTTTGAGAAGTATTCATTTCAGTGCTGCAAAATAAACTGCAAGTGGTGGCCTGGATACAAGACTACATGCACCACTATGTACCTAAGTTGATTTGGAAGAGAGAGTGGGCACTTAATATGTACTCTACAGTACTGGCTAGTGCCAAAAAGTTTAACGAGTGTTTTGCTGATATTTGCAATTTTGACTACTGGTGGATATGTGCATAGTGCGGAAGTCAAAGTCAAAGTCAAAGTTCGAATAACCCCAGAGGGGGAACGTTACAACATATACAATAAAAGACAGGTTCAAAAATACAGATAGAATGGCACTAAAGAATTAACCCTCGTGCATGCGCATTGAGGGTTATTGTGTCATTCTGTCATCATTGTCTGATTTCTCACAAACAACAAATGTTCATGTTCTCTATGCTCTGAAAGGTTGTTTTTGTCGTTTATGGTGTTAGGTCGACAGTAAGCATGCATACGACTGGACATATGGGGCTTGATATAGGGATACCACACTTTTTCTTTAATTCACTAAGTAACCGGTTATCGTAGGTTATGGAGGTTACCATCCACAGTCGGTCATGATATATCCTACAATAACCAACTGTACAATACGATAATATAACCAATGGGTCATAGCTAGCAGGTTAGGTTAGCTACTTTGTAGCAGAGTAGACCTATAGCAGGTTATTGTAGGTTATAGGAGGATAATTATAGCAGGTTATAGGATAGTAACATTATATGGTGGAATGGCTGCTACATACAGGGACCCTATCATTAGAGATTCCACTGTATACAAGGTCATGCAAACGCTACCTGAGTTTGCAGTCCTGTACTCCAACATTATTATAGTTGATGCCATATAATCGTTATCCCTCATCAATCCTGCGCGAGGGTTATATACTTTTAAAGGGCTTTTCATTGTACACTGTAGCTAAAAATTTTGACTGATAGTTTCCAGCCACAGCAGCAGGCCTGCATGCTGATCCTTTCTTGGCTGTATTTACGATCTAGCTCTAAAATTGCTCTGGTAACTGCCAATCGGCTACTGAACTGAAATATAAATAATTGTGATCTAGGTACCTTGCTCTATTGCTGGTGTTCTGTAGCTATTTTCATATAGCTACGTACCGGTAATTATTATTTCTCCAGAACCCCATGCTGTCACTATTTTTAATAAGAGGTAATTATAAACAAAGTTGTATAAAAATTATGCACTCCAGTCATACAATTGTGTAAGTTATATATTTCAAAAAAGTCACATGTAAGGTACATAAATTCACTCATAAACAACACACTTAAAATGTTTTAAACTACAAATGAGTATCTTCATTGTCTTTGATTACTTCACTCTTAAGATTGTCACCTCTTTCACTATCTCCTTCTACATGTGCACTGGCCTCTTGTGATTCTCTCTTAATCACCACCTCATTCGTGGCTATAAACGACTGGGCAGGTAGTGTACTTTCTTTGGATGTCATCACCATTGTCGAACTTACAAGAACCTCCCTTTCATCTCCTGGTGTGTTTTCTCCATTGAAAGTATCTGCATCACTAACATAATGACTGGGGTTTACGGCTGTATTAACAAGCCATTTGTATCGGCGCTTTCGCATGTAATAGAGGAAGACTATAATGCCCACCAGCAATGCAACAACCACTGCAATAGTGAGGACTACAACAATAGCTGCAATTTCACCCACACTCAGACCCTCACTAGACTGTTCTGGGGGTGCTACTGTAGGTTGTCGGAAATCATCAGGTATGCCTGGAGACACTCCAAGGAATGTTCCTCCAATCTATGATTTAAAAAATTATGCAGTATGAGCTATACAATTTAACTACTGCACAATTTAATTGAGAAATATGTTGTACATATACATGCATACGTAATATGTATGCACTGCCAAGTGTAAAGACTTAAGATTACCACTTCATAGTGCATGCACGTATAGTTTGTATTGTGCTCTTGTTGGGCGTTATCATTTAAACTATGAACTGAAGTTTTGAACTTTGTACGTTACATATGCATGCACCAGTTACCGATACGCCGTTCCAAAGATACTTAGTATCTTTGATCGTTCAAGACAGCCTCACTAGCCAGTGACCTGTAAGTTTCCAAGGCTCTCCTTTGGACAGAAAGGTCTAATGAGATGCTACAAGAACGTTTCCTGACCAGATTTTTTGTTTTAAATTTCCACTGCTGCCTATGCATAACAATTCTGCTGAAGAAGCTGCGAAGAAGCTGCTGGTCTTTGGGAGACTAATGTGTCTATCTGCAACATATTTTACAAGGATCAGCCATGGTTACTGCTGGAGAGTGGAGAGATGGGCTGTGCTGCTTAAAACACACAGCTGCATTACTCAATCGTGTTCATTCTAATTGCATGCAGTGCCACCCTAAATCTAAGCACTAGTTGAGGGGTAATAGGTCTTTTTAGCAGCCGTGCACACGAGAGGCTGGTTCCTAAAATTGCTTTTCCCACATTTGTCTGTCTGTTTGTTTGTGCGACTGCACTTATCACGTGTGTCGTATTGTATTGCTTAGATGGTGAAAAAGTGGTAAGCAGCGATAATACTTCTGTTTTGGCGAGCTAACTGGAAGCACGCAACAAAATTATATCCATGGTTGCCTTGCTCTCTAAGCACTGTAGTTTGCATGCAGTTATGGTATGCATTTTAGCTAGTTGGAAACTTCTTTCTCCCAATTAGACTGATGATATCTTCACATGGAAGACTGAAGGACTCTGGGTGAACAAATCCAGCCAAGGACATGTGTAGAGTGTCCAGTTAATGTGAAGTATCCAAAATTCCCCAACTAGTCTATTTGTATAGGTAATCACAGGCATTCGAGTCCAATTAGGAAATAATTGTACAAAGCAACTGTAAAATTGTACGAGGCGAAGCCGAGTACAATTTTTACAGTTGCTTGTACAATTATTTCTAATTGGACGAGAATGCATGTGATTGCCTACTAATCACATACTTTTGTTGTAATTATTGTCATCAATACTTGTAGCATCTAAACTTTGTATAAGACTGTCAAACTCTTCATCCATAGGAGAGGAAAGAAACTCCATAATGTTGCTACTGACAAAAGAGGCTAAACTCTCAAGCGTTTCCGGGTCCATGCCGTTCAATTGAATCTTGGTTACCAAGGAGGCGCGCGCATGCGCAGTTACTAGAGTACAATTTTGGCCAGAGGACAATTACGAAAATAATTGTACTCTGCTCTATAGGGGTGTTTCTATGGTAAATTAATAAGTATATGATTAGATACATTTATTGTTTGGCATCCCATAATTATTGTTGACTGAGGCCCATCTCTTTATTTCAATCTGTAGTAGTAATGTTAAGTTGTACTTTGTAATTGTCAGTTTTATTTCAGGAAATTTTGAGTCATTTTTCAAATGATAATCCAATATCTACATTACTATGAATGTCCAAGAACATTTCAGAACATTACCCTTTTAATAACAGATGTTTTACCAACATATTTAATATATTTTTCAGATAACTTTAATAATGTTTTCAGTTAAACATTGGAAAAATTATCAGATAAATTTTCAAATTTTTTCAGATAATTGCTACAGACTATATAAAAATATTCCCAGGCGTTCAGGGGTTATTCAGGAGGGTTTTCAGGAGGTTTTCAGTAGGTTTTCAGGGGGGAGGTTTCAGGAGGTTTTTAGTTAACCCTAACCAATATTTTGCACGGAACGTTTTCAGACATGTTTCAGGGAAGTTTCAGAGGGCGGATTGCTAGTAGTGAATTTAGTACTTGCCTGAGCCTTGTGTACCTCACACAATCATGTTGTCTGTCCTCTTGCGGTTATATATCAGCTTAAACAGAAATAATACATTTTGAAGCTGTAGCAAATCTCCCTCAGCAGACATGGAGCATTTCTTTGATGCCACGCTTCACTTGGAAATAAACTTCTATACATGTCATGCATTAATGATTGGGCTTGTCTGGCATCATGAGATATATTTATGAGAGGTTATATAGTCCATTCTATATAACACACAGTAATCTCACATATAAAATTGTGACAGTATGTAAGTAAAGAAAAATAAAAGCTCATCTTTCAAATTGAAGTACCCATGGGTAGGCAATGAAACAATACATACCTCTGTAGCCAGTGTTATTCCAGTCTCATTCACGGCTTCAGCCAAGATATCAGTACTAATGACTGCCCCATTGTCTGACTGCACAAAGAACACCACCTCCAAAGTTCCATCATCCAAAATACGTGGAGAGGGGGCCACAATGAAGACATTGTTAGCTATGACCTGCTGGGGCTGTTGCCTCTTTCTCCCGGGATCAGATGTGTCCAACTGCCCGTTGACAGCGTCTGCAACAGTCTGACGAAATTCTCCTTCATTCTCATCAAATTCCTCCACCTGTGGAGGTTATGAAGGTACCACCAGTTTATATAAAACGATAAATGTGCATATATACATCATGGAGTACGGCAAGCTGAACGTGCTCAGTAGTTGAGTTTCCGGTTACGTTATTTAATAGTTCTATAAATGAAAATGGCGTGTCACAGCAAGCGTTCACTCGACAGTGCTAGTAAATCACTGCCGAAAACTTCGAGTTCTTTGCAAACGCTCTGGTATGAGTGCACTACTCCATGGATATTGTCGTTTCTTCGCGTTAGAATCATTGCAATCAGTTCAGCCATTATTGCGATAGCCTTCCTGAAGAAATAATTATGAGATAGTCGATTTGCCAGTTTAGCGACTTGCCGATGTGGCACTTCAGCGATGCTCTCTGACACCCTTAACAGTGTTGTTACTGATGAAAACACTCGAGAGTGACAGGTATGGTCCACAAAAGTTTATGACTAAGCTTAGGGCAGGGTTTTGAACATGTCACTTTGTACACATGCAATGTAGCAGCCATTTTTTTCCAGTGCCATCCCTATTATATGGAGTACTACCGTACTCCATGATATATAACATATAACATCCTATCATCCCATGTAGCTAACACTCACGTATAGCTATAATGAGACCTAGTTGGAAAAATGGCAAAAGATATAGGGATGACAATCCATAAGAGTATTGTGGTGTCATTCCTACCTTGTTTGGTTGCTTTTTGACATTCCATCCCTATATGTTTGTTTTTTTTTTATGTTTTTTTGTTACTTATACCTACATATACTAACAGCATTTTCTCCTTCAACCCAAACTGAACACTGTTGGAGAAGTTACTATCTTACTTCATCTTGAATAATATCCATGGCATACGCCTTGAATGTTTATTATCCTTGGGGGGGAGGGGGGGGGGGTGGTGAGTAGATATATGTATCAAAAATTAGGTTGGCCTAAAGAGATTGTTCCTAAAAGCAGTCTGGAGAGCTAGCTCAGAGTTAGCATTTCATGTGGCATTAATCATCATCGTTTATCACATAAGTTATGTAGTTTGTAAAAATAGGCTCATACAGCAGAGGAACAACTTAGAGCTCGATAATCCACACACACAATCTACATTCTAGATAATGACCGCTAATTGTTAGAATACAGGTGGCATGGAGAATACAGTCACTTCAGTTTTCATCCACTGTGCAGGTAGTTGTAACTAACAACAACAACACTACCTATACGTATGTAGAGTAAGCAAATGATCAATTTTCAGACACCATGTATGATTGGACACTCCTTATGCGAAGACGAAGCCTTGGAGACATTCTGCTATACCACAGAAATAGAGCATGAGTCCACTGTACCTTGCACCCCAAAAACTGTGCCCAAGCATCAATTCCTGTTTGCACTAGACACAATCAAAATGACAGTTCGAAAAACATCAATGATCAGCCAAATTCATATACAGCGTTGCTTTGTCCCTTCTCTTTGGACAAGATTTCTGCATCATTCAAGACCCGTTTGCTCCACACCCGTTTTTCGTTGTCATAGCTGACTCAGTCTCTGAGGGGTATTACTGAATGTTGACCAGGATCACTCCCTCTATAATCAGATAGTGGATTTTGATTGGTGTTTATGTCATACACTATTGAGAAGGCCTGCGATATGGATATCATTGGAATATAAATGCAGGTCTTTAGTGACACAATGCTACAAGTCTGGTGTTCATATGTTGTGTCGCTCCCGAGATACAGCTGTTTTTTCCTGATTCCTTCTAGTACAGTAACAGCAGTGTGAAGTATTTACTGAAGAGAAATGAGAAGAAATTATAAAGCTGTATCTCAGGAGCACCGCAACGTATGAACACCAGACTTGTACGTACCATCGTAATGCTAAAGAATTGTACATTCCAATGATATCTGTACCACGAGCCTTTTCAATATTGAGAGATGGTAAACAACAAGGAAACTGTCTGATTATGGAGGAAGTGACCCTGGTCAATATTCAGTAACACTTCTCAGTGACCGAGTCAGCCATGGCAATGAAAAATCAGTGTGTAGCAGAAGGGTCTTAAGGCTTCCCAATGATGCAGAAATCTTGTCGAAAGGGAAGGCAATGCTGTCCGAGAATGCATGATATTGGCCGATCATTGATGTTTTAGTACTATCATTTTGATCGTGTCCAACGCAAACAGAAATTGATGCTCGGGGGTGGTTTTTGGGGTGCAAGATACAATGGACTCTTGCTCTATTTCTGCGGTATAGCAAAATATCTCCGAGGCTCGGTCTTCCCGTAAGGAGTGTTTGATCATACGTGGTGTTTCAACTACATGTAGCTGAGGATTGTTCATAAAGCACAGCAGTTTGTAACATCCTGAAACTCCTCCCCTCTTCCCAATTAGCAAAGCATGCAACAAAAAGTTCCTTTCCTTGGCTCATTGACAAGACAGGTCTTCAAGTAACATGCACAACCCATCCAGAAGCTACAGGTGAGTTTCTGCATACAAATTCTGCTTCTATAATTTGCACATGGTAAGCATATTACTGTTTGGGTTACATATGTATGCCTACAGCAGAATTGATAGACAAGAATTTGCCACCCATTGTTTGTCAAACCTAATCTAAAGGGAGACCATAAAGAACCTCTCAGCCATGCAGAAGAATCCATAAACAAACATAGCTGCATGCAGTCATACATGCACAGTATACACACATACTTGAACTTACTGAGACATCACTAAATAAAGTGGTGACAACATTCGCTGCCTGTTCTTCATTAAGGTTTTCCACATCCACTATCAGAGGCTACAGGAAAGAACAATTTTCTGCGGGGTATAAATACCTTATTTGCAATCTCTGCTACAGCAGGTCTGGATAAATATATAGCGTAAGGTACTCTCTTTATGGATCACCTAGCATACAAACTAAAGGGAATACCATAATTAAGCACATCATAGAATCTCAATACGTATGTATTCGTAGTATGGCATATATCTAATGGGTTTCAAATGTATGGATCCAGCTGCAAAGGAATTTCAACTACAAACAGAAATTAGGCGTGCACAATATAGCCAAGGATTGACTCTATAGTTCTCTAAATTGGCACACTAGATACATTATCATTATATGGTCTCATTTATCATAAAAAGCAAATAGTCCCAGCCAGAAATGAAAATAAGGGTTAAATTGCAAATGTGCCCATTAATATGTAAACTACTCCAATAAGGTATATGGTATAATGATTGTGCACATGAGCTTGTCTGTACTAACTTATGAAATTGGTGCAGTTGTTGCTACTTACTGTAGTGGTGGTAGTCTGTGTAGTTGCTATAGTTTCTATAGTGGAGATAGTTGATATAGTTGCTGTAGGTGCTAGTGGTGATGTCACAGGGGTCATTACTGTAGGTGTCATTACTGTAGGTGACATGATGGTAAATTCACATAATCCCATTCCACTACCACTTGGGAATCCACTTCCACTTGGGAATCCACTGCCGCTTGCACTAGCACTGCCACTTGCACTTCTATCACCAGTACTGCCACTTAGGGATCCACTGCCACTTGTGCTACCACTTGCACTTTCAAGTAGGGGTAAGTTGCACACTCTGAAGAGAATTCCTCCAATCTGTAAAATGAGAAAGGTATGCATATACCCACATGCTACTTGTGTTCCCTTGTACATGTAGCTAAAAGAACTGTCTTAAATTCTATCAGGTACACAAATGTTTTGTTTTTCTTTTCTTTTGGTTGTTTGTACCGCTTGTATGAACTTCCTAAACCGTCTGTTTGACAAACATTTCGCAAGACAGAACAACAGAAGTGATCACTTAATTCAGCTTTGTGCATGCTTGTGTGGGGTATTTAAAGCTGTATTGCCTGCTGTCATATTTGCATCCTCAGTATACAAAGTTCACTTTCGCTCCACCCACATGCATCACATAATATTCAGTAACGCGTACACTGCGTCCATGTACAGTTGTAATACAGTCTGCATCTTACAAGAGAATTCCCCTAAACTTAGGGAAATGCAGCAAGCTCGAGAAGAGGAGAAAAAAGAGAAATATGCAGAGGCTAGGGAAAAGATATGGCAGTTAGAAAGCTAGTATTAACTAGGTGCTCATTGAGTACTCCAACTAGCCTTGTTCACTAGCTCACTCATAGAAGTACACAGAGTAAGAATACCTCTAATTCAATTTTATGAACCAGAATCTCACATGTTTAGGTGTGTCATTTATATTACAGTATATATTAGTTGTAGAATCTGGAGCAATTATGAGACTGTAGAGGGAAAGCCCTCCACCTATTTGCAAGTGCCCCGCCATCCAATTATAGAGCATACTATAGTTTAATGATAGGCTACAGTTAATTATAAGTACCTGTTCAGCCAGTGTCATTCTGTTTTCATTCACAGCTGCTGCCAAGAGATAAGCACTAACTACTGCTCCATTGCCTAACTGCACAAAGAACACCACCTGCAGATATGTGTACCTAGACCCCACAATACGTGGAGAGGGGGCCACAATGAAGACGTTTTCAGATGTGACTTGGTACTGGTCATTGATAGCACCCACAATGCCCAGCTGAAAATCTTCTAAATTTTCATTGAAGTCTTCCACCTGTGGAGGTAAAAATTTTAATGGCACATGCATACTTGACATTCACTACCCCTTCACTAGGGTGTCATTCAATGTTGCTACAGCTGTAATAAGTATGCCCAGGTAAAGCATCCTTTGTTCCCTGTCAAAATATCAGCCACAAAACATTTTACTAGCCATGCCCAGCTGGTACTAAGATTGCTTTAAAGTTTTGCATTAGTTGTTTATTTGCATCTAATAGCCACAAGCACAGCAGAAGCCAGTAGACCCAGGTAATATAACCTAGCATTAATCCTGTCTTGGCACGTTTTGGCAGCTAATTGGAAGTAAATTATCAAGTCAAAACTTTCAGCTATTTGTTCATTTAGTTTGGATTGACCTGTTGTTGAGTACATCCTGTGAAATATACCCAGCTTGTTTTAAGATATGAAATGTTGTTCTTCTACTTAGTTATCGCTTAGGAACAAGCAAGGCCAATTTAGCACTGATATGTAGTATATACTCTTCAGGGTTTCTTCTCACTCTCAGTGACCGAGTCAACCATGGCAATGAAAAATCAGTGTATAGCAGAAGGGTCTTAAGGATGCAGAAATCTTGTCGAAAGGGAAGGCAATGCTGCATGATATTGGCCGATCATTGATGTTTTAGTACTATCATTTTGATCGTGTCCAACGCAAACAGAAATTGATGCTCGGGGGTGGTTTTTGGGGTGCAAGATACAATGGACTCTTGCTCTATTTCTGCGGTATAGCAAAATATCTCCGAGGCTCGGTCTTCCAGTAAGGAGTGTTTGATCATACGTGGTGTTTCAACTACATGTAGCTGAGGATTGTTCATAAAGCACAGCAGTTTGTAACATCCTGAAACTCCTCCCCTCTTCCCAATTAGCAAAGCATGCAACAAAAAAGTTCCTTTCCTTGGCTCATTGACAAGACAGGTCTTCAAGTAACATGCACAACCCATCCAGAAGCTACAGGTGAGTTTCTGCATACAAATTCTGCTTCTATAATTTGCACATGGTAAGCATATTACTGTTTGGGTTACATATGTATGCCTACAGCAGAATTGATAGACAAGAATTTGCCACCCATTGTTTGTCAAACCTAATCTAAAGGGAGACCATAAAGAACCTCTCAGCCATGCAGAAGAATCCATAAACAAACATAGCTGCATGCAGTCATACATGCACAGTATACACACATACTTGAACTTACTGAGACATCACTAAATAAAGTGGTGACAACATTCGCTGCCTGTTCTTCATTAAGGTTTTCCACATCCACTATCAGAGGCTACAGGAAAGAACAATTTTCTGCGGGGTATAAATACCTTATTTGCAATCTCTGCTACAGCAGGTCTGGATAAATATATAGCGTAAGGTACTCTCTTTATGGATCACCTAGCATACAAACTAAAGGGAATACCATAATTAAGCACATCATAGAATCTCAATACGTATGTATTCGTAGTATGGCATATATCTAATGGGTTTCTTCAAAACAAATGTATGGATCCAGCTGCAAAGGAATTTCAACTACAAACAGAAATTAGGCGTGCACAATATAGCCAAGGATTGACTCTATAGTTCTCTAAATTGGCATACTAGATACATTATCATTATATGGTCTCATTTATCATAAAAAGCAAATAGTCCCAGCCAGAAATGAAAATAAGGGTTAAATTGCAAATGTGCCCATTAATATGTAAACTACTCCAATAAGGTATATGGTTTAATGATTGTGCACATGAGCTTGTCTGTACTAACTTATGAAATTGGTGCAGTTGTTGCTACTTACTGTAGTGGTGGTAGTCTGTGTAGTTGCTATAGTTTCTATAGTGGAGATAGTTGATATAGTTGCTGTAGGTGCTAGTGGTGATGTCACAGGGGTCATTACTGTAGGTGTCATTACTGTAGGTGACATGATGGTAAATTCACATAATCCCATTCCACTACCACTTGGGAATCCACTTCCACTTGGGAATCCACTGCCGCTTGCACTAGCACTGCCACTTGCACTTCTATCACCAGTACTGCCACTTAGGGATCCACTGCCACTTGTGCTACCACTTGCACTTTCAAGTAGGGGTAAGTTGCACACTCTGAAGAGAATTCCTCCAATCTGTAAAATGAGAAAGGTATGCATATACCCACATGCTACTTGTGTTCCCTTGTACATGTAGCTAAAAGAACTGTCTTAAATTCTATCAGGTACACAAATGTTTTGTTTTTCTTTTCTTTTGGTTGTTTGTACCGCTTGTATGAACTTCCTAAACCGTCTGTTTGACAAACATTTCGCAAGACAGAACAACAGAAGTGATCACTTAATTCAGCTTTGTGCATGCTCGTGTGGGGTATTTAAAGCTGTATTGCCTGCTGTCATATTTGCATCCTCAGTATACAAAGTTCACTTTCGCTCCACCCACATGCATCACATAATATTCAGTAACGCGTACACTGCGTCCATGTACAGTTGTAATACAGTCTGCATCTTACAAGAGAATTCCCCTAAACTTAGGGAAATGCAGCAAGCTCGAGAAGAGGAGAAAAAAGAGAAATATGCAGAGGCTAGGGAAAAGATATGGCAGTTAGAAAGCTAGTATTAACTAGGTGCTCATTGAGTACTCCAACTAGCCTTGTTCACTAGCTCACTCATAGAAGTACACAGAGTAAGAATACCTCTAATTCAATTTTATGAACCAGAATCTCACATGTTTAGGTGTGTCATTTATATTACAGTATATATTAGTTGTAGAATCTGGAGCAATTATGAGACTGTAGAGGGAAAGCCCTCCACCTATTTGCAAGTGCCCCGCCATCCAATTATAGAGCATACTATAGTTTAATGATAGGCTACAGTTAATTATAAGTACCTGTTCAGCCAGTGTCATTCTGTTTTCATTCACAGCTGCTGCCAAGAGATAAGCACTAACTACTGATCCATTGCCTAACTGCACAAAGAACACCACCTGCAGATATGTGTACCTAGACCCCACAATACGTGGAGAGGGGGCCACAATGAAGACGTTTTCAGATGTGACTTGGTACCGGTCATTGATAGGACCCACAATGCCCAGCTGAAAATCTTCTAAATTTTCATTGAAGTCTTCCACCTGTGGAGGTAAAAAGTATATTTTAATGGCACATGCATACTTGACATTCACTACCCCTTCACTAGGGTGTCATTCAATGTTGCTACAGCTGTAATAAGTATGCCCAGGTAAAGCATCCTTTGTTCCCTGTCAAAATATCAGCCACAAAACATTTTACTAGCCATGCCCAGCTGGTACTAAGATTGCTTTAAAGTAGTTGTTTATTTGCATCTAATAGCCGCAAGCACAGCAGAAGCCAGTAGACCCAGGTAATATAACCTAGCATTAATCCTGCCTTGGCACCTTTCGGCAGCTAATTGGAAGTATATTATGAAATTATCAAGTCAAAACTTTCAGCTATTTGTTCATTTAGTTTGGATTGACCTGTTGTTGAGTACATCCTGTGAAATATACCCAGCTTGTTTTAAGATATGAAATGTTGTTCTTCTACTTAGTTATCGCTTAGGAACAAGCAAGGCCAATTTAGCACTGATATGTAGTATATACTCTTCAGGGTTTCTATATCAAGGGGGGGCAAAACAGAGAAAAATTTGGAGGGCGACTGAATAGCGTGCGACAGCGTGCCATTTAGGGGGGGTCCGGGGGCATGCCCCCCCAGAAATATTTTGGTTTGTAGGTCCTCTGAGATTGATTTTGACGCAATCTGGGCCAATCTGGGGGGTAAAATCGCAATCATATTTTCAACTCTTGTAAGTTGCAGGCTTGCTTGCTACCTACTTTGTTAATGTGATATCAGTCAGCACTGTGTTCATACTGGCATGACAGCCAAGCAATAGGCCTGCTACTCAGCAAACTAAAAATAGAACTGGCTCGCTATTAAAAGGATTGACAGTTGTAATTTGCCTGCTTGCAAATTCATACACTTGCTGACTACCTACTTACCTTAGATGTTAATGTGATTTCAGTCAGCACTGTATTCATACTGGCATGACAGCCAAGCAATAGGCCTGCTACTCAGCAAAACTAAAAATAGAACTGGCTTGCTATTTAAAGGATTGACAGTGCAGAGTTAGTCTGTTATAGTTTGGTCCTATCACAGTATGGATATTCGTTCGTTCTTTGGTGCAAGCTCTTCTAAGTCAGCTTCTATAGCTAGCAGTATTGTAGATATATGGAATAGACAGCCTAGAAGAATTGCCGTTTAGATGTGTGGACAGATATTATTTGCATGTACTGTATGTCTCTATAATCTCTACTGTTTTAAAAACTGGGACTTTGAAAACTCCAAAGGGGGGGCAAAAAGTTTTCCCCCGCTCATAATTATATGGTTCTGTTAGCTTTTTGTGGGTACTGCAATCCAGATGATTTAGCAAGCTACGACAAAGCTTACACATTAGAAATTTAGAGTTCCTTCCTGGACCCGTTAAAGAATTGTCAGTAAAATGAATGCCATCTTTGATTTGTGGTCCAGGAACAGTCAATTGAGACATCTGAACAAGTCCATCACAATTTTTTTCCAATGGAGACTTACTACAGATTTACGGTTTGTAAATTTTGTGTAACCTACAGCTCCATGGTTGAGTAGCCTATGCAAAAGCAGAGATAACAGCCCACTCTATTCTGCGGTCTCAGCAATTCACCTTTTCTCTCCTTTTTTTATAACCAACATTTGCTACAGGTGTCTCTGCAGCTCTTCGTTTTCTTCGCTGCTCTTTGCATACGCTGTAGCTGCATGAGACTGGCACTTCATTTCAACGTTGGGTGGACTCATCACAGGAAGGCTCTCTGCTGCATGCAAGATTCCTACTAGTTACATTATGGGCCTGTATCTGCATTATCACACAAGATAGACAGCACAATTGAGTGGTGCAAGTGTGAGTTTCAAGCAGCTAACACAGCTCATCTGTCTGCTATCTCCTACCTGTAGCAGCCATGACTGATTCTTGGATATAATGTCCATCCTATAGCTTTTCTATGAAATTTGTTGCTCAAAGATTATTCTGGCAATTGCAATGGGGGTTAGTATTAAAATAGCATATTGTGTGCAGTAGCAGCTTACTTCCTGAACCAGTATAGCTTCTTAGACCACATGCATACATGTATGACAGAATTATGCAGTACCTGTACATGTAGCCCACAATTAAGCACTTGCATGCACGTATCCTAATGTAACTCACTGAGATATCTGTGAATAGAACAATGACTAAATTTTCTGTCTGCTCTTCATTGAGGTCTTCTGCATTCACTATAGGCTAAGAACATAGCAAGGTAATAAATAATAACACACTGCCGGAGACAATTACTGAATGAGCAGCACACAGCATTTATGCCATCTAGCATGACCTAAAGGTACTTCATCCATCAGCCACTCTGTATGGTACATTACAACAATCCTCTTCTACGTGGTACCTGGTGATTATCACTGTGAGTATTAAGTTTAGCGCAATTTAGGGAATTGGAAAAAATCGCTAAATTTGAATCCGCTAATATTAATACTCGTACACACAAATGCATTCCGCATATGTACGATCGCACAGAAATACATGTTGCGCCTACCAGAGTACACGGTTTAAGTGCATACAGTGTGTCTTCCTTTCGCAGCACCCGCTATTTACATGTAGTATTGTAAAACTGGTTTTCAATGATGCTAAATTAATACCCGCCAAATCAGCTATATGCCCAATCTGGTCACCTTAATTGTTGTTCTTTAATATCCCACTCTATCTAACTGTTATTACAGTCACAACTCACCACTCCATATACGTAGACTTACCAGCTTAACAGGGAACTATCGCTACAGCTTGGCTGCTGGTTGCCAAAAATAAGAATTTTTAAATTAATTCTCAGTTGTCTGAATGCTGAAGTAATAATTTCTGCCTTCTATACAACACACTCCATATTCTAATCCAGCTGTTATTGTTGTTGCTGTTCATATACGCCTGTGCAGTCCATTTGATTCTTATAATTGATACTCTTATTTGATCACTCTCCATGAATGGTTTTTGTCCTCTTGTCAAGGAGATCAATGACCAGGATATGACTAGTGAACAGAAAGGCTGACAAGGCAAAGGACAAGGCCAGAGAGACTGTAATAGTAGCAGAGGGGCTGGGTCTCAACCAACAGAAGAGAGGAATTTGTGGATTTGGAAGAATCCCCCCCACTATCACTCTGGCATATACTGTGACATTTATGAAAAAAGGGTACCAAAACTCTCTTTTTTACAGTTTTTTGACAATTTGCAAATCTCAACGACCAGTGCAGACAATTCTTGGTATAGTACGCTTCAAAAAATAGCAACCCACACCAGAAGTCTGCAGCTATTTTCATTCCCTTGGTAGCATCACTGCTTTCAGAAAATTGCTGTTTGGTCATGAATGCTGAAAACTTTGCCCCATATCTCTCTTGTGGTATGGCAGAGACTTCATTTCTGAGTCAATAGTGCAGCAACACCTCCTGTAATAACCACGCACATTTTATTTATAGCATTGCAGAGATATGTCGTTGAAGTTTATACATTTAAATATGTGAGTTTTGGTCCCTTTTCTCAGGATAAATACATGTTCCATATCGATGCATAACTTGTCCAGATGCATAATCGGATGCCAGTTATATAACTGGGCATCCAGTTACACGATCCTGCTGAAGGTGGCTGTTCGGTTACATAACCAGACAATTTAACAGTCTCTCTATGCACCGTGTGATAGGATAACTCCAACACTGCCCTGTTGTTTAACTGGACACGTTTAGCACTGTCCTGTTGCACAATCGGGCCAATGTAACCCTAGCTAGCTAGCTACGCTGTTGTACAACCACCAAAGTTCAGCGCTGATAAGTTGTGCATGTACAGAGGGTATAGAGAATACAGGGAATTTGTGAAGACAACGTCCAATCTGCTGTAGCTGCCAAACAAAGAGGCATGGGCAGCCGTTCTTCAACTCACATCTTCGATTGCACCACTAGCAACTCTAGCAGCCATACATATGTCCACTTGTATGAAGGTTACATGAATACTACAATCCTTCGGGTTGTGGCAAGCTTCCCTGAGCAACAATCTCATATGCCCACATCTCTGGCCTAGGTTTTCATACAGGATTTTTCGGCGGGGATGGGAAAATGATGCGTGCGGAGCCACACACCCCAAGGGGTTATGCTCCTCCAGGAATTTACATGCTCTGAGGTTGCTTCTGGGGGTCTAAAAAGGCTGGAAACTAAACTACTGAGTATCAAAAACATTCTTAGGGGGGAATCCCAACCACCCACCCCCCCCCCCCCTCTCTTTATGAAACCCTGAAGTCTGCTGTCTGAGCATAATAAAACAATAACAAGACCCATATCTGTCATATTACTGATCTGGTTACGTGACCGGATGTCCAGTTGTGCAACCGCCTACCCAGTTAAACAATGGGACGCTGTCAGGCACCCGTGTGGAACATATACATGTATAGCAAATGCCTCTACCCACATGGCATCCATGGTTTATGCATTCTTTCCACAGACTGGATCATAACAAACACTCGGCTAATACCTTGACTTTGTGTGCAGCTGGACATAAAGTGGGGTCTTCTCTGTGCCATTGCTATGATCCTATTCTTGAGATATGTGATTCATACTTGTACTTTGCAATTGGCTTGCCCCCTCTGGCCTTCTGTTTCAATTCATAATACGTAACTGCCCTACTTATCTCCATAGGCATAGGAATGTGATTATAAATGGGGGGGGGGGGGGCACTGACAGGCCAACTAGGGGGGTCTGGGGGCATGGCCCCCCAGGATATTTTTGCACATTTTGATGCACTGAGGCTGCTTCTGGTAATTTCTGGGACACAAACCAAGAACAGTATTTAGTGATAGGGAACCATGGCCCAATAACAGATGCCTCCAGTCTAGGGTTGGGAGGATTACGCCAGCATAATTTTGGGAATAATATATGCATAAACAAGCATTGAGCATAATGTGGGAATAATAGGACCATTATGGGGGGGGGGGTAGGTGGAACCAGCAACAAGTCAACAGTAGGTGAAATTATTGAATCTACAACCCACGTGGACATGGCATGATGCAGTGGTTCTGACCAGGACTCCAAAGAGTGCCAAGACTCTGTATCGGGTAGGTATTAGTCAGGTGTGGCCTGACCATTCGCACGGGGGAAGTGGTTAAGTGACGTTAGCATCAGAGACTTGTTCCTCACGAATGTAACTGTTATATAACATTACGTAACATCTCGTCTACCAGCCACAACCTGTATCTACTCAGGCTTCATAGCTGTGTAGTCCAGTTGCCATACAGTTGTGCTCTCGATTATACTCTCTGTAAAAGCTATCTTCTGACAAGAGATAAAAACCTACATGATTTGATTACAATCCACATACATGCAATTAATGCCCTTCTGCAATCTGATTGGCTCTGCAACTATACAGAGTACAACTCATTGATGCTAACATCACCTGACCACTTCCTCCGTGTGACAGGCCCCCTCTCCTCTAACGCGGAAATAACAGACTAAAAACTATGAGAATTGAAGAATAGAATAATAGATAAATTTTCGAGCATAATCTGCCCAACCCTACTCCAGTCTGAATATCATTTCTGTTAAATTGTCACAGGTGACTTCCACAATTTTCACGAAAATAAGCTTCAGTTATTATAGGATTGTTAACTGGAAAACTAGAGAATTTTCTTCATGTTGAACCATCTCTGCCCGTAACAGCTGCTACGCACTTTGATTGTTCTCTCTGATGTATGGGGGTCACCAAGTGGTGCCCCCTCCCCCAGCCCCCCCTGTTCCTATGCCAATGATCTCTACAGTTCAGTATAATCTTACTTACCTGCAGGGTGGCCCCAGTAACCATTAGCCAATCCTATACTACATTTCCTTTCAACAGGCCCCTTTTACCTATGTCCTGCCCTGAACAGAAATACATTTTTTGTGCTCTGAGTCTCTGTCTGGCCCCTTGGCATTTACCAATTCTAACTCAACTACAATTCCTTCCATGCTGTTCTAAACTCACAACTCTTTGTACACAAATCAGTTTTTCTCCACAACGATTCTGCTCTGCACACCACCAGCTAATCTTGAGGAAGGAACTTTAATACATGCACATGCCCCTTCACTAATTAACCATAGAGCAATAAAGGTGTTAGCACTAAATCAGTTGATCAAATGGTGGTGGCATGAATGGTATAGCACATGGTACACAACGTGGATTCAGCACCAGATGCCGACGGAGAAAGTATATAGCTAAAGGCAAATTACAGAGCAAGGCACCAGGCTGAGGAATACAGCAAAAACATGATCAAGCTGAACCTGGTCCATATACCGCATATTGCCATGTAGTTGGAAAAAAACAAGAGGTGCTGAACTATAAAAGTGTGGAAGGGAGAGAGACTGAATGGGGGCGTAACCAACATTCAGATAGAATCATCAGTATTGATACCAGATAATTATACGTGTCTGAAGATGCAATAATTAAGGATTTTTGCGAATACCAGAATAGTCCAAGATCTACGGTATCTAGCGTGATAATAAATACATTAAAACAGATCTAATACGGGTATGCAGTAAGGGACATCTGTAGTTACATAGCAATGATAGCTCTATTATAAACGTAGTAGCTATATCTATGACATAACGTGCATGTCCCAGTTTAGAGTGCAAGTTTATGTTTAATTAATACGTGTGCACACTCACCGATCGGGTAGGTCCACTGCCACTGTATGCAGATGCTCTGCCATTGCATAAAACTGCAAAAGTAGCGAAGAAAAAAAACATTCGCCTATACATCGCGACGATCCGAACATGTGTCGCTGGCGAGCGCTATATATATTCAAGCTAGCGCTAGGCCTATTATAGGCTAGTACCGGGCACGAGACTACTTGACCACGCCCATTTTAGGGAGATGCCCGCCCTGATGCCACGGCACCTGAGCTGGCTAGCTCACATTGAATGTTAAAAAATTATCATAACATTGTAGGTATGCACAATTACATGTAGATAGCCATTATGCTGTGCCTCAGTCAGTCCAGTGGTATGACAGCCACACCTACTCCTCCCTGGTGTCTGTTCATATGAGGGGCTGTACTCCACACCTCACTCTCCAGGTCATACATCTCCACTGAACTCAAATTGGCTAGCCCATCATAGCCTCCTATGGCATAGATCTGGCTTGAAATCACTGCCACACCAACTCGGCCTGTGCACAAAAAACTTTTGTAACTCCAGACTTGCATGGTACTACAAGATACAGACAATAGGACTAAAAACAGCTTCACTCCAAAGCTCATGAAGGCTTCACTAGTGACCAGGCATTTAAATTGGAGATTAACATAGCCCACAACACAATGTAATTTAATTCCTAGATGACAGCATCTAAACTACCACTGCTTGTGCATTAGATTTCTCAACATTATTCCCTAAAACATTTCCATTACTCACATGGCTAGGCAAATACAAGCAATCAGTACACTGAATATTCATAGCTTGACTCTTTTATCAGCCAGGTGCACACTTGGCTGGTACTAAGATTGCTTTACGTTTTCCACATCTGTCCGTTCATTTGCTGTCAGTTCGTCCGCATTTATCATGTGTGCTAAATTATGTCATTATGCTACTATAGCCATGAGTACAGTAGAATCTACATGTACCTGAAGTTTACAGGCTCAGTAAAAAGGTGATAGATATGTGTCTTGTTACTTACTATGAAGCTTCATACCTGTTAAGATTAAGTCTGTCTTGTGTCTACACTTTGCACCCGTATATCACGTCACTGTCATTAATATACAATTGTGTAGTCACCTACGTAGGGCTACTTCATTTTGGAGGCCAAGATACAGCTAATATGTTGTGTAGATGTCAAAAGATAGTAGATAGCAACAAAAATCCTGTTCCTGCAAGTTACTGTATGGCTGTAAAGAGAGGCATACCCAACAACACAAATTACTAACTTAAGGCAATCTTGTGTAAGTTTGTCTAACCTGCACTGTACTTTAAATACAAATACAAAATTTGTTTCCTTACTTCTTCTGCAAGCCATGGGGGCAAGCATGGTCCACTGATTAGTGGCAGGGTCATATGACTCCATGGAGTTTAGAAAGGACTGCCCATCATACCCACCAACACTGCATGAAAAGAACATTTTAATGACTGGTTGAGTAACTAAAGGCAACCAAGACTACATGTATCTAGCTGGTTTAGTCCATCAGCCTATACATATCCTTGGGTGGGGTGTCATCCTCCACGTGGTCTCTGACTCCATGCACTTAAGTTTCTGTTCCAGCCATAAAGAAGGACACAGCAGTGCTTTTCCAATAGCCAAGGCAAGATTATGCTATTTGACTTGGTATTTAATGGAGATAGCAAACCCTCCGTGGGAATTCACAGAAATGAAAGAAAATTGCCCTATTGCCACTAACCTGAAAAGCCTCCCTGCTGCAGCAGTAATGCCCAGCCTGCATCTCCTGGAGCACATGGGAGTCACCATAGTCCAGTTCTCCTGGAGAGGGTCATAACGCTCCACTGTATTGAAGATTGAGAGTCCATCATGGCCACCTTAGAGAGAGGGCAAGGACCATTCGAGAAATTAGTCCATCGTTCTTGCATAGTCAATTATAATGTCACGTGTACACAATTCCAATTATCTGATCCTTAATTGTCTTTCAGGAACTGTCAGTAAAACTGCAACCATGGAGGCTTGACCACTATGTTCAAACACGTGGAGTCCAAAATCCTAAAGGATGAAGCTGACTATTCTATAAAAAATGAATATGGTCTTGCACATTCTGTGGTAACACCTGTTATGCATGATATATACAGCTGTGAATATGTTCCACATAATTCCTTCTGATAATTCTCGCTTGTACATGACCAGAACGGCACAAGCCTTCAAGCTGTAGCAAGCGTTCCATATAAAAACACAGGTGGAATTTCACATAATACATGCTGGAGACAAATACCAGGAGTAAATTCTTCCACTTCTTACATCATTATGTGCTTCTGGAACTACCAATTGTACATGCATATTATAGAAGTGCCTAATGTGTTCAATAGTGTGCTAAGTATTGCATGTATGCACGTACGTATGTATGTATGTATGTACGTATGTATGTATGTATGTATGTATGTATGTATGTATGTATACAAATCCAAGCTGTAAGGTTGTCCTGTGCTTCAAAATTACACTCAGTAATCACCTGCAACATAGATATACTCTTCTAGCACAGCAGCACCACCAGCACTGCGACAGGTGTGCATTGAGATTGAAGGTCTCCACTGATCCGTAGTTGCATCATACCTGCAAACAGACAATTAGAAATCCGTTGAATGGGTAATTCCTTACGTGTGCAATGTTAGTTCCGATAACACAACGCACATGTAATTGCATTGCTCTGTAAGTATACTACTAGTAATACACAATGTGCAGTGATATCCTCACTTTGCAAAAATTGCTGGGTGTGTACATATGCCATGATATTTAGGTGGCACACTCATAACACCCACCCACAAAATACAGTGGACCAAGACAAAGAGATCAATTGAACTGGAGTACACCCACAACACACACCCACAAAACAGACTGGCCGACATGCCTACAATACCCCACCCACAAAACAAAATGGCTACTTGCTATTATAAATATGTGTCTAGAAGACCAGAGGCTGAAGCAAGCTCTAGTGATCGCTTCCAAGTCTCCCCATTTGGAAGTGTTCACTGCGTGTTTGATAGGCTATACCAGGAGAACTGGCTACCAAGAAAAAGGTCATAGCCTCACTTCGCTCAGAATTCTTGAGAAGGCTAACCAAATTGAGATAATACATAAAGTACATGTATTCAAGGTTATTATTGTGTCAAAATAAACTTGTCAATGACAAATACTAGCTGGGAAGAAGAATAATCATCAAGCATGGCACCACACACTTACATTTCAACGGTACAGAGAGAAGCAGACCCATCATAGCCTCCAATGATATAGATAATGTTTCCCAGCACAGCAATGCTCATGGCACTCCGCCTTGTGCTCATGGGGCACATCACCATCCACTCATCAGTCTGACCAAGAAAATATGCAACACAGAATAGTATTACTCCGGTACTATATGTATTGGCCTTATTTTTAGGTCATGATACGTTATTGGAGTGCCTAAATACTATAGGCCTACTGGGGGCTACCAAAGGTACTGGAGAATTTCACTGGATGAAGAGCATAACAGTCACATACTCAGCAAACATAGGACCAGGGCATGATGAGTTACGGAAAGCTTTCACTCGTACTTCACTAGACCCATTCCTAAACCTTTGAAATGGAGGTATCAAAGAACTGCTAAAAGCTGAGAAATACGAACAATGTTTGATGTGCATAGTTGAGATATATTGAAGTTGAAAGGAGGAGATCTATCAGGATGAAGTAATATACCTGAAAGTGTGGCTTTGTTGTGCACAAACCTTCAACAGTATGTATATGTATATTGCAAAATCTATTGCACACTATGGTATACCATCTAGTGTGTTTCTATTCCTCTTCTAAAGCACTACATTACTAATCACATGACAAGTAATCGCACTACTCAATCGTTTTTGGTAATTCCCTGTTTAGTCCTACAGACGTCAATGACATAAGGATACAATGGAACTGTATACAAAGCAGTATACTAACTGTTGGTATAATTACTATTGGTAGTAGCTTCAATATCAGATGCAAATTTTATAGTACACCATATTAGACATACTGTACTCTTACTACTATCCATGTCCACGATGCATGATTAACATGTGTCTATGTACATTTTACCAATGCTTACCTGAATGTCATAGCACTCAACAGTACAGAGTCTTGAGTTGCCATCATATCCTCCAAAAGCGTAAACCTTCCCATTCACAACTGCCACACCCACACGGCTACGAAGGGTCCTCATGGGCTTCGATGGCTCCCACTTGCCTTTTGAGGAATCGTACCTGAGACAGGAAGATGGAGGGAGAGAGAACGTGGTTCACATAATTATCTGCACTCCAACATGTCTCACAAGGACCCAATGACTAGACTACATGGACAGTCACAACAAAGTACCAGTCCTCTCTTATCTCTCTCTTACTATACAAAGCAAGTATCAGCACTCATACATGGTCAACATTCACCCCAAATGCTATAATGACGCTGAGAAATTATATTTCAAATTTGAGTACAATAGATTGCTCTATCTTGCCAATCACAATAAACTTCCTTTAGTGAGCAGTGATGTCATTGTGATGACATCACACAGAAAATGGTCTATTGTACAGTGCAGAGACTTACCAAAAAAAAAAGAAAAGAGGTACAAGCTCACACATCAGCAAGTATAAATACTTAACAAGGGATCAGGACCAGAGTGGTCTAACCTATAAATATTGAACTTTTAACCGCCCCCAAACTTGAGAATACTTCTTTCAGAAGCAGCTGAAATTCCAAATTTTGGCCACAAGCTCAATGCATGTGATGGAGGGCCCTGCTGGTTTCAGCAAGACCTTAGAGTAGAACCGGGACCAAGGAACTTTCCTAGCGGAGTTTACTGCATTTATCATGGAGTACGGTAGTACTCCATATATAGGGATGGCACGGGAAAAAAATGGCCGCCCCATATCATGTGTACAAAATCATGTGCTCATAAGTCTGGTAAACCCATAGTATAAGCCTTAATGAGCCATACCTGTCATTACCGAGTACTTTCACAACTAACAAGACTGTTACAGTAGGTAGAGAGTATCGATGAAGTACCACATCAGCAAGTCGCTAAACCAGCATCTGTTCATATTCTTCTGATTCTGATTCTGATTCTTCTGATGGGCTAGAGCAACAATGACTAAAGCGATTACAATAATTCAAACGCTACTGGATTTGGGCTAGTGCACCCACACCATAGCGTTCTCAAACAACTCAAACTGTTCAGCACAGATTCTCAAGCGCTCGAAGCAAGTACTTGCCGCTATACGCCGTTCTGTTCCGTTCCGTTCTGCGCATTAAGCGATGGTTACGCCTACACCGGAAACGCAGCCTCGAGCATGCTGCATGGACGAGTGCTTAGACCCTTATAATACTTGGAGTACGCTTTATGACGGACCCAAAGTGAGTTGCTGTAGTTACGTTATAATAGCTGATATAACTGCTAGACCATTACAGACCATACTAACCTCCATGATGTGCATTAAATGGAGTCGGCAAACTGCTGTAGACAGCCGTCTGCCATTGCAATGTTACAGTGTTACATACAAGAATGTGTGGGTGTACAGTGGCATTCTCAAGTCGGTAGGCGCTTAGCTACAATTCACATTAGCTGTATTTTGCTACTCTGCTGTATCTTTAAGCCCCACTGAAAGCTTTGCAGTGCAAAGTGCATTCCGAGTGTGTCTGTTACATTACAGGTGCTGTTAGTTTATCATAAATGGGAGCATATGTGGATACAGCTAATAACGCTCATCTACCTCACACAACCAGACCATCTATTCATACCTTTCTCCTCCCCACAAAAAAACAACAGAAACAAGTAACAAAAAAACATTAAAAAAAATGAAAGAACATATAGGGATGGAATCCCCAAAAAGCAGGTAGGAATGGTACCACAATACCCTTACGGATTGTCATCCCTATATCTTTTGCCATTTTTCCAACCTCAACACACACACACACACACACACACACGCACACAGACCAATCCCTGCCATGCCACACCAGCCATATCCACAGCCAATAGAATGTGCATGGCAATTGTAGCACTTCACAATGCAACACACATCACCCCCTCACACTACAACTTATCCTCCACATGCAGCAATACACACTCGTAGGCTATACTACATACATGTACCACTTACCCCACATTCTACACCACAATCCACACCTACAATGACAACTACACTCTTCCACCTGGAACAACACCCTTTCACCTCACCAACAGTTAGTACGGAACACATTTCCAAAAACATTACTCTATTATACCAAAGTACGTTAAAAAAAACCTAATCATCTACACCACAATCTAACATCCTGTCGTCCCATGTAACTAGCACTTATGTATACTAGTGATACACAATGTGCAGGGTTGTCCTCGCTTCACGAGAATTGCTGGGTGTGGCACATGGCATGCAGGTGGCACGCCACCCACAAATGAAAAAGGTCAAACACACACCCATAAAACTAAATGGCTACTTGCTATTATGTGCTTAGAAGACCAGAGGCCGAAGCAAGCTTACTGTGATAGTGATCGCTTCCAAGTCTCCCCGTTAGGAGTCACAGTTTATAGCGAAGGTAAGTGTTCGCTGTGTGTTTGATAGGCTATACCAGGAGAACTGGCTGGAACAGGTTACGACGAAAAAAGGGCAATCGAACTGGAGTATAGCTTCGCTTTGCTCGGAACTAGTTGCAAAAATGGCAAAAGATATAGGGATGACAATCCGTAAGGGTATTGTGGTACCATTCCTACCTTGTTTGGTTGCTTTTTGGGGATTCCATCCCTATATGTTCTTTCATTTTTTTAAATGTTTTTTTGTTACTTGTACATGTAGGAGTGTTATATCCAGCAATTAAGGATTGCACAAGCTAGTAAAAACAGCAACAGCCTTCCATGGCCAGAGAGGTAGGCTAAGCATAGCCTCGTTCCCAGTCCTTCTCACCACAGCTTTTATCTTGCAGCTGTGGAGAAACCCCCCGGTAGTATTTTAATAGAGGGAGGACCACTTTTTTTACCTTTTCATACAATTTTTAAGTCTCCTTTCAATTGTTTTTAACTTTGTGTGCAATTTGCAGGCTGGGTGGTTTCTGGTTCTATCCTCGTCCTGGGTTCTCTCGGTTGTTTTACACAGATATACAACGGTTTTACTAATTTCTATTTCATGCTAGCTTCATTTTTACCAGCTGGGCATGCACGAAGCGCGTGCTCGGCTAGTATGAAGATTGCTTTACATTCCCGTGTGTGTGTGTGTGTGTGTGTGTGTGTATGTTCATCCGCAATTATCATGTGGGCTAAGTTATACGTCATTGCATTACTATGCCACTATAGCCACGAGCACAGTGGAAATTTGCAGGCTCAGTAGAGCAAGGTACATCAAGCTAGCTTGGTTTTGTGTTGCTTAAATGGCGATAAAGTGGTAGGTAGTGATACTACTTCGGTTTTGGCAAGTTCCGGTGGCTAACTGGTAGCGCACTAAAAATTGCTATGTCAGCACTTTAACTGGAAGCTGTACTGTCTAGCCGAGTAGATCCATTCTACAGCTGCATTTAGCTTAGACCCATTGCTGAGTGGGAACCTTCAGTTGGCTGCTTTATGTGACTGGCTGGTTTTTAGATATGAAATATCAGTCTTGTTTTACCTCATACAGGCTTTTAAAACTCTTTTCTTCAGCCATATTGATACCAATGAGAACAGTTAACATGTGTCGTGATGGTACTTCAGGATACGTGGGAGTACATGTTAATGGTAAAGGGGATTAGAATAGGGGATTAGGACGGGATGAGCTTTATTTTATTTCCAAAAGTTGGGATGAGAAGGACTGGGAAGGAGGCTATACGCTTAACCTAACTCTCTAGCCATGGAAGGCTGTTAATTATGTCACTGTTTTCACTAGCTTGTGCATGCCTCGATTGCATGTACAAATGCAGTAAACTCTGCTAGACAGTTTGCATTTATACACTCCTCGTAAGCGTGGTGTGTCTAGGAGAGTCGTTCATGGGCAGTAATTACTGCAGCTCAGTTCAGGGAATATTACTTCAAGATCCTTTCTGTTTTTAAAGGTATCTTAGTTACATATAATATAGTAAATAGTGTACACATATCTGAGTCAATGTTGTATTAGAGTAGCAAATAATGTATATATATAAAGTACAAAAAAACATTTGTAAAAAGATGTGGGGATGGAAGTACCAAAAAGCACTGAAACAAGGTGTAGGGATAGCAAAATCACAAAGTTAAACATACATAGCCCCATCCCTACATCTTTTTCACATGTTACGGCTTGCAGCACGCTTGCACTGATTTATACTTAAATTAGAGTTATTTATGTTGCAGTTGACATGTGAAAAAGATGTAGGGATGGGGCTATGTATGTGATTATGCTATCCCTTAGTATAATCCCTACACCTTGTTTCAGTGCTTTTTGGTACTTCCATCCCTACATCTTTTTGCAAATATTTTTTTGTACTTGTTTCTGTCCGTTTTTTCTTAGCAAATATATTAACATAATGCATGCAAGTATAATAGTTGAATTACAAAAATGAATAATCTGTAGCTCTCAAGTTGAGGATGTCAATAAAGCATGCAGTGATCCTGACAAGATGTATACATCTTGTCAGGATCACTGCGAGTTTTATATATCCTGTATTGTTTATACGCATGTATAACTTATAGCAACTCACTTTTATGATAAAGCACATCACAAGTACTTTAATCGTCCTAGCAGAAGTAATCAGGATAAACGGTCTAGTCCGATCACCACAGTAAACGGTTTAGCTAGTCAACGGTCTCCGGGATTGCCGAACGGTTTAGTCAACGAGAATAAGCAGACGGTCTCTCCGATACACTAAAGTAAGCGGTCTCGTCAACACTCTCTAGTAAAACGATCTACACTCTAGTCTCGTCACTCGTATATTCGTCGACAGTTTCTCTGTTGCCAAGTGCATGTCATGTGACATATTGTGCGCATGTGTACAAAATTATTAAAATGGCGACCAACGTTCAACTGCAGATTGAGTGTACTGTGTATTGCTTTCGAGTTCTGTTTTATAGTTATGAAATTGCTATGTTGTCGTGGACCTTCGCGCTGAAACGTGCGTTTTTTAGTGCTAAAACTACGGTGATTGATTAAACCAAATTCGAGTTAGCCTCACTGAACGAGAACAACAACAAGATGAACAATTTGGTAGTCTAGCTACCTTCCGCTTTTCCAGTTTACCGATGCTTTTTGGCAACTTTGGGAGTCTTGTTGGTTGCAGAAACACCCAAATATGAAGGTTAGGTGCCTGTAAAAGCTTATATGTTATTTTTTGCAGAGATTTTGAGGCTTTTGTTTTGTATTACGTAATGGGCGTGTCGATGGCATCCCTACATAGAGAGTCTACCGACTCTCTGATGTACATGTATCGGTTATGTGAACCCATCCACAATAAAGAGGACAGTTCTAACAGCCTATAGATACATGTACAAGGAGGTGATGAGCCCACACATCAGTGTTTTTCCCAGGGGGGTACCACATACGCATGTAATATACATACATGTAAAAGCTGAGACGGAAAGTTCTTAAGGTGCATGTAGATGTATCTACATGTGTACTTACTAATTTCACTATAAGGCTTACTAATTATCTATGATTCCACCCTGTGTTTAACATCAATACTGGTGCAAATTTTATTTAATCTTACTACAATGTAGCCTCATTCCCAGACCCATGCTTCAAATAAAGTGGGGGCCTGGGAACAAGGCTATAATCCTACCACCTACGTATCAATGAAAGTACCAACAGTACAAACCTTGCATTGCAAATATAAAATAGATTTTCACTTTAAGTTATTAAATAAGTGTTACACAGTACGTAAATGCATGCATGCTTATCTGAAGTCAAATACGAAATTTAATAGCTCCAAGATAGAAACCTGTTACTGGGCATAATTTTGAGGGATTATAAGCTGTAGGTCAAGTTCAGTTTCTGACCCGGTTTTTCACATTAGCTGGAGATTTCGCTATAAAAGCCTCTTAAGATTTAGCCCTTGCATGTGACTTACTTAAACACCACACTAACGGCTATAAGAAGAAAGCACCCCCAATGAGAAGCATGCAGGGCTACTTCCTACATGCAGGAGCTAAATCTTACAAGTTGAGCCATAAAAACTCCAGTTACGGTAAAAATTGATATACCCTCAAAATTACATACAGTGATAATTAAGGATTTTTTTACCTTGCCACAGCTGAAAGATGACTGCTAACCCTGATTGTCTATCATTGGTTCTTGCTGCCAGCGCCACCCATATTGCTAGGCTCACGAAATCGATATATCACATCCACCACATGAAGAAACTGGGCATACAACCATGGCCGTTTTCCCTCAGAAACTGTCATGTGTGAATACTAAATCTCTAGCTACCACAAAGGAGCTTAGCCCAAAACTGAAAATAATTTTTCACAATATTGCAAGTACGTACTTACCTCTCCACGGACGATAATGTTCCTCCAACTGAGTTAAGACCACCAACAGCATACACAATTCCTGTGTCAACAGTGCACCTTCTGGTCCTGGTCCTCTGCTGAGGGATGCTCCCCCTCCTGTCGGGGAGCAGGTGGTAGATTAGAGCTTCGTCCAGCAGATCCCGGCACTCTAGATTGTTCTGAATCAATGGGTTTGATTTCACTTTGTCTGCGAGAACTGTGGGGGACAGAAGAGGGAGTCGCACCTGGTTTAGCAGCGTGGCCATGTAGCGAGATCGATGGGCAGAGTCGAAGTTGATCCAGCTGACAGCTATATCAAATACTTCTTCTTCAGAGTGTACCCTGAGGTTGTCTCGTGAGAGAATCTCCACCACTTGATCGATGCTTTGTCCAAGGAACTCCTCACAGGTTGCAACTTCAGTGAATCTCGACACTGCATATTTCATGGCCTGCTTGGCCAACTGCTGGCAACCATGGCCTTCTGCAAATACCTTAATTCCAAGGCAGTTTGATGGAGCTAGATGCTTTTGCAGGAATTGTGAACAGGCACCTTTTAGATGCTCAATTTGAAAGATGCTTGCTGCAGATAGAATGGACTGTACACTTTCAGCAGTAATGCAAATCTTTCCGGTATAGAAGAGCTCTAAAATAGCTTCAAAAGCACTAGGGTCAATTCCCTGGAGCTCCACTTGCTGCTGCCTAGATTCCGACATCCCAGAAAGGAACATGGCCTCAAAGTATGGGCAACAGGATATCAGAATGAGTTTGTGAGCGCGAAATTCTCTGCTTTCTATTTTTATGGTAATATCACATAGCTCATCACTAACTTTCAGCTTTGTTAACTTTGAAAACACAGCTGTAAAGTGACCACCGGGTTTGTAAATATATTTCCCATCTCGGATCTGATCGGCAGAACTCATATCTCCCGAGTAGTTTCACTATAGTCTACAATACGAATTTTCAGTTCAACCACTCACTTAGAGGGTCTATGCTACAGCTCTCCGATGATGTTAAGACAAGACCACATTCATTCTACTGCTTGCTAAGTTGAGTGAAAACGCCCCACACAATTCTAAATAAAGCACACTACGTAAGCGAAAGGCGTGGCCATAATGTTAAATAACCTGATTCACCAAGGGCAGATACTGCAAGAAACGCTTGGGGTATGGCTAGCAGATTGTACAGTGATGCAGCAGCAGTCCTGTCAAAGATGGAGAAGAAACAAGGCTCATTGAAGTCACTGGCATTCTCCCAAACATTCTCTGTCTCCAAGAAGAAAATCTATGCTCTTACATGTCAGACACTAAAGTGTAAGGAAGCTCTGCTTCAGAATCCTTGGCAGAATTTGCATTTTTTATCTTAAAGACATTAACGGGACTCATCATGTTCAGCCGAGTTCTAGAGAATGCAGCATCACATGCTTTCTCCCACCATGCTCATGCCCTTGCTGGATGCCGTCCCTTACCCCCCATCTCTTAATAGTACATTAATTATTCCTTGTGAACTGTTACGTGTACCAAACTGGTCTCCCTGAAAATAATTTTCAGAAATAAATGACGATACTGTTGCAAACGGAAAACTAAACCAGCCTTTTCACATCTGACTATGAGCGTAACTGCTGTGGAACATTTCTTTGTTCACTGCTTCATTCCACTAGAAAATGGAGAAATAACCTCCCTCCATTCACATTTACATTAAACAGCAGCTTTTAATGTTAGCCACCCAGTTCCAATAAGCATGGTTGCACGCTTAATTAGCCATATCATTATTCCCCCTCTGTTCCCATTTGATCTAACTCTGTAACTCCAATAGTGTCTGCTTGTAACTACTGTAATACTTGTACTGAGTGTGGGATGTCCACCCAGACAATGTACACTAGTGTAAAGTGCCCCCTTCAGTACAAAGTGTGCCCTCCCCTCCAAAAAGTAGTGTATAATGTTCCTCCTTGGGAAGAGTTTGCATTAATGTACAATGCCCCCCCCCCCCCCCCCCTAATCTGGTAGCTGTGCCATTGGTACATACGCAGTACTAGTGCCAATGTTATAGTCTCATTGAAGAAGCACCTGTTCCCAGTAGCAACTGTTGTACTGCAATGAGGGAGGTCTGGGATTGAGCTACTTTTTGACTTCGTTTTCTATAAGCATTTGATCACTAGATTAATCTGAATCAGCTACGTGTCAAACTTACAAGGCATTTACAGAACCCTGAAGCTCAGTTATACATGTACAAATACCTGACGGTTATACATATGTTTGTCAGGAAGTACATGTAAAACGGCACCAGAATTGCAAATCTGATTGGCCATTAATTGTGCTTTTGTATCATTACCTGACCATGTCCATATGTTCACATAACTAAGTTCGCAAGACACAGCATGGACATGCCTGCATTAGGCATGATCGTCCCACCGACGTTTCTGCAGTTTTCAACTCAACGGACATAATCTATCTGACATTTTGTACATTGAGGATGTTCTGGGGACAATCTGTACTAATGTAAAACACCCCCAAGGGGATACATATATCTTGCGCTAATGTAAAGTGTTTGGGGGACATTCTGCACTGGTGGAAGATGTCCCCAGGGACACTATTGTTACAGTAATGGATCAGTCACCAAGCTTATTTATTATAATGGCAGTTGGCAGGCAGTGTTGTATTAAACTTGAGAAGATTGACAAAATCAGAATTTGACTACATGTATGGCCTTGGGCTATTATTAACCTTTTCATAGGGGACCAGTTTGGGAGACCAAATCCACCATCATAATTATGCGGCACTACATCTTCATGGTGTACTCATAGTAAATGCAGAAAGCTAATAGATCCCTGAAGTTGGATTTTAAATTTGTTAGCAGTATATACGTACGTAGTAAGTGTGCCCTTGCGTGACTTTTTCTGCAGATAAGCCAATAATAATTGAATTGATGGGCAGCAGTCGGTTACTACATAAGGAGCCACAGGTTAGATTTACCAAACTATTGTACCTATGGTTTCATGTAGTGTATTTCGGTGATCAGATGCTATAGTTACTATTTATTTCATTATACATTCTGTAAAATTAATTTCCCTCGAGTTTTTTAATCTCATAAAGGCATCACTCATGCCTTTATGAGATCATCACTTTCAGCATCCTTTGGCCAAAGGCTAGCAGATTGATTGTAGACTCAATAGGATGTGTGTCAGGCATGTGTTCAGTAGTGCATGATAGATATGCCATTTATCTATTTTTCCTCCCTTCAGCTATCTCCTCACCTGTGCATGGTGCTTGTGTATGACTTACTGTTTGGCAAGGGCATCCAATGTGGAGGGCCACTAAAGCAGGCCATCAACCGGCACAAAGTGGAACTGAAGAAGATGTTGCCGGCGGCAGTAAAGAAACATGGAGGACGGACACAATCACAGCAGTCAGGTACAGCGAGGAAGCCCATTCCAGACACAAATTGGCATATACTATCATGTTATACATCTTCTATTAAAATCTATACTACCGACCTGTCAGTTTATTATGCTGGTAGTGTGGTTGCCCTTAAAACTGGACAATAGAAAGTGCGTTCGTGCTGATGTCCGTGCACCATGAAGTGCTGAATACCAGTAGGGTAATATCCGGCGTCCCTTGTGTTGAACCTGAAAGTTCATCAAGTGCTCCTGTTCTAAATATAATAAATACAAATGGTGTAGCCAGGTGTTTAATAATTACTGTCAGTATTTATTTAATACATTTTGCTTACAGCTCATTTGCCTCGCTATGCCAGAGTCAACTTATTACACACCACTACCGATGATGTCATCAAACGGTTTTGTGAAGAAGGGTACCTTTTGGTAGAAACACTAAGCCCACTAAGATTGGCCATTGGTCCATCCAGTTCCAATGGTAAGAGTGACTATCAAACCAGGCGCTGTGGAACATGCACACAGCATTTGGCAGCAGTGGATTGTAGCTCAAGTACAGGGGACATGGATTCCAGCAGTCATTCTTCATCAGTGAAAGAACAACAATGTCCAATGGCCGTTGAGAAGTATGTCTGCAAAGATACTCACATACCTGATCTATTGGTGTTCCCTGCTTCTTCTTCTCTTGGGAGTCACCCACTGTATGCCAATACGGATATTATACTCCAAGACAAGGTACAGTGTATATGCTAGGGTGTTAGATCTGTTAGCTTGTACATGTAGCATGGGCAAACTCCAACCCTGCCCTGCTGTACTAAACTATTGTGCATTCGAAACAGCATAGAAACTATAGAGAGTAAAGCATTCTTCTAGAATGCAGGCAGCAGGATTGAATCATTAAGCACAGCAGTTTTTCCCTATCTGGTAGCTATGGCAGATTGGATTTTGCCTTTACAAGACACTTTTGCATGATTACTGGTAGGCCTCCCTAGGTAACATACTACTCTCACTCGTACTACTGTACACTTTGCATAATTACGTATCTGGTTATGCAACTGGCTACCCAGTACTGCAATAGGATGGCAGTTGGATTCTGAACAGAACAAATATTCAAAAGTAAACTGTATACCTGATATTTGTACGTAGCAAAGAGTAGCTAAAAGAACTATAGATTCGCTGCCTTCCTTCGTTGTCTGAGAACTGCAGCTGTCCTCGCCCATGCAAAAATTCACTCTTCTACCCTACGCATCACGCACGTGAGAAAATGTACTAGACCATTAAAGTGAAACACGCACATGGGCCTGGGAACGAGGCTACTGACAGTGTACTATATGTATTAAAAATTGATCCAGATACTGTACTTTGAAGCAACACCTAGCTGTGTGTACATATGTGAATTGTCAAGATGGAATTGAGAAACTCCAGCTGGGGATTGATCTGTTTACTAGTCAGATGCTGAGCTACTGGAGCTCCTGAGCAGAGGAGCAGTAGGCAAGCTTTATATAGCTACTAACCTCTCTAGTAGAACTTGCCAGTAGGACCTAGCCAATCCAACTGTAACTCAGAAACATAATGACATTGAGAACGGCAGTATTCAAATGTACATAATGGGATGCTTTTCATACCAAAACTTTATGATTTCTCCAGGCCTCCTGCCTTCCATCCCACCTCCTCTCCCCTCTTCCTGGTAGCCATGTGATCGATGCTTGTGCTGCTCCTGGAAACAAGACCACCCACCTTGCCAGTCTCATGAAGAACCAGGGGTATGTATCTATATTTGTATGTGGTTGCATCAGGCGCGCATAACCTCCTGGTTGCATGTACCCAGGAATTGCGAAATTTGTAGTTGCAAGGTCCTAGTTTATGGGCATATCACATTGAATAATAAAATTGTAATATTACTGTTGTAACTGTCTATTCTTTCAGATGCATCTATGCCTTTGACAAGGATCTGCAACGATTTCAAATCCTCAAGAAGATGGTAAAGAAAGCCGGTGCCACTTGTGTCAAAGCATCCCTCCAGGACTTTCTGCAAGTCAGTTGCTGTTAGTTTCAAAATGTCATAGAAATTTTGTCAAGTAATATCTACGTAATCCAGACATCTTGGAACCAGGCCAATTCTCCTGAAGGTGTCCTCTCTTCTTTAAGGGCTACAAATACACTGTTTAGGAGAATAGATGAGTATCCTTATTATCGGAGTGTGTCTTGAGCATATTCTATTGGTAGTTTATTTGAAGTAAAAACTACATATACTCCACTCCGCCTCTGTTTGTGTTTTATACAGATTAACCCGTGTGACTACCCCACTGTGCAGTATATTCTCGTGGATCCCTCTTGCTCTGGATCAGGCATTTCTAGAAGAATGGAATTCCATACTGAGGTATTAATACTAATATACTCATGTTGCTGCTGTAGCGCTTACGCCATTGACCATGCATGCACACATACTGAGGTAAGTGAATACTTACATCTATTAATTAAACAATAGAACTTCTCTATCTGTGTGAAGTGCTGTTCCACTTCCAGTGCATATATGTAACTATTTTGCACACACTAAGTATCCCTCCATAGATTACCTATTCAGCTGTTGCGTGGGTGGAATTTACAGTAGCCAATGAGACTTCCTTTTACGCAGATGTAATAGAAAGTAGTGTCATGCTTGGCTCCTCTTCAGACGTAATACTCCTTATCCTGCTGCTCTATGTGATAGCCATGAACTGCAAATACAAACTTGATTCATGAAACTGGTGACTTTATATGCACTCCTGACTTCATAACTTACCCATATACGTACATGTAGCTTTTGTTATCTGTGTTATACTTTTCCTTAGGCACGTATAGACTCCCAGCGGCTTGTCTCCCTTGCTGCATTTCAGAAAAAAATCCTCCGACATGCACTGAACTTTCCCTCAGTTGAGCGAGTTGTGTACTCCACCTGTTCTGTTCATGAAGAGGTCAGTGCAGTGGATATCCTACAGTAGCAATTAAAGCTAAAGGATATTGTGTCAGAGTGTAAAGAGTGCAGTCATTCCTAAAAGCCATGTAATTGAGTAATTGGGTTACCTACCACACTTAGAGCAGCTTCTGACACAGTATTAAAAACATCAGGTATGATCTATTTCATAGCCAATGGTTCGTAAAATAAAGTAGCTTGGTACTTGAAAGGTACATGTATTCAAGCATGTCTTTACAATGAAATGACTTCTTACGTAAGTTAAGACACTGTAGTCTGTGACCATGTACATGTATACCAAATGTATTGTGCATTGGTCCCCAACAGGAGAATGAACTTGTGGTGGCGAGTGTCTTACAAGACCTCAGTTCTGCCTTCCACCTGGTGCATGCCATGCCAGAATGGACAAACAGAGGGATGCCTGTCTTTGAGGGAGGTATGTCTGCAGTGCTTGTCATCCATTGTATAGTTTGGAGTGAGTTCAGATACAGTGTAGTGCATGTAAAATTCTGAAGGAAATTCCACAGTATACTGAGAAAAATTCCCAGACTTCAGGAAACTGTGCCCTATTTCCTTCTCTGGTAACCCCCCTAGGTGAAGGTGCAGGAAATTTAATCCTGCTATATTAATGACATCACAAAAACATGTGACTATATTACTGTCACACCCATGCTGTAAGTGGCAGAGTCACTGAATTTTATATTATCCAGCATGATAAATGCTACTAAAAGCATACCTGATCTTATTTCACTATAGACCCTACATGTACCTACCACTTTTTTGCCAAACAAAGGGAAATAAACACGTAATTTAAAAGTGTTGCAGTCATTACGTGATGACATTATCTGCAAGCTAATGTCTTCCATATTTCCACATTACATCCTGCACTACCCTTTAATCACAAGGGCATTCCAATAATTTTACGAGCTAGGATCAACCACTGTTTCTCCACATACACAGCTGAACACTGCATCAGGGCAATCCCAGAGGAAGACCAAACAAATGGATTTTTTGTTGCACTCTTTCAGCGTGCGCATGATGACTCGGAAACAGATATGGGAGGCATGAAACACACAGCAATAGACAAATCTGATAGACTAGATAACAGATACCAGTGTGAAGGAGAGTGTGAGCAGTCTACAGAAAATCCATCAGCACAAACTATGACAGACAGAATACCAATAAAGGACACACTACAGCATAGATCCAAGACGAGAAAGGGAGACTTGGACTCGGTTTACAAACGTGTAAAGAAAAAAAAGAACAGACGCTTCTATCCAGTTAACAGTTAGTACTAATGTTTCGATTTTTGTTTCATTTTTTTTGATGCGGTTATCTGTAATTGCTATAGTTATTTCCTGTTGGCACACATGCATGTAGCTACCATATATGTACATGTACAAGCGTAAAGTGGATATTACTACAGCAATATTGGCATAATATAGTTGTGATTAAAGGGTAGTGCAGGATGTAATGTGGAAATATGGAAGAAAATAAATCCTGTACTGACAGTCACACTAGCTTCCTATTTACATAATGGATGTGCATGACCACTAAAGAACAATCTCTCTAATACATACATAAAAGCACAGCAGCATACAATGTACATCAGTACTCTATAAGTTCTGAGGCATGTAAACAGCACTACGTGCTAACATGCAGAAAAGTCCCATAGTTTGACAGTTTTGTCATACGAGCCAGAAACAATGACCTCATCATTAAACTGCAGGCAGGTAACTCCATCAGTATGGGATTTAAGAGTCAGGAGACGGTCACCTGTGTGTACACTCCATACCTGCAGGGAGAACGGAAAAGAATCTCAATTTTTGCATTTAGAACTTATTAAACATACATGTCATGTACATCATGTATAGGCATACCTTTAAGGTCTTATCATCTGCAGCACTGACAATTTTCCACCGATCTGCTTGTAGGTGTCTGTGTGTGTGTGTGTGTGTGTGTTTATACACAAAGATTAGAAGGAAGTGCACTGATTTGGCTCTTTATGGAATTTCCATCTATTATATCAACCCTCCACCCCCTCAGACAACCACACCCATACTTTACTAGTTGTAAACAACACAGAGTAGCCTTTCTGGAACCCAAAATGGGACAAACATGTAAACAAATTTGGTCGTCTTAGAGTACACTTACAGGCTAACTCAACCATACACTAAATTCGGTGCACACACCTGACCACTCCTGTATGACCTTCAGATCGGATCCAGTCAATCGATCGAATGCACTGTATACAAAAAATATACGACCCATCATATTATGTATGGGAGTAAATAGTTATATAGTGTTATAGGTATTGTACTGTAAGTCACATACCTTATGATTGGCCCATATGAAATACTACATGGCAAACTTTAAGCCTGTATATACTGCAAGGCAGCTTGAGAGTATCATGCAGAGTGGTTTGATTTCACAGACTTTGGTGAATCACTCGTTTGTTGCCTCTTGTTATACTCACACTACACACACATAACAGTACGATGGCAATAAGCTTGTGATATACATATAGGTTAGCAAGACTACTATGGTATCGCATATTAACTGATAGTAGGGTAGTAGTGTGTGTACCTCCCCAGAATTGATGTTCCAGATTTTGATTAGCCTGTCCAGAGCTCCACTAATGATTCTGGTCTCATCAAATTGCAAGCAGGTCACAGCTCCCTGATGCCCATGCAGGGTCAGCCTGCATTGGCCAGTGGTCAAACTCCAAACCTGAGGCCAAGAAATCAGTATTGTAATACATGTACATGTATGAACTTGCTGTACTCACACGCAACTAATTTGCGTAACTGAATAATATACTCATGTTGCTGCCATAGCACTTAACCTGTTGCATGATCACACACCCACATACACAGGTAAGAGCTCCAGTTCTTATGTAATAAGCTGCTCCTAGATCAGCTAATGTGATCAAGAATTGGGACAGGTATGTTAAGAGTTCAGTATTATGATACACAGAAGATACGTAATGGAATCTCTGGTTACTCTTGCTCTCGTCCTATGACTCAAGGCCATGTAAAGGTATATAGTACACCAGTAACAGCACATGAAGAGAAACGTGTGCAGTCATAGTAAAGCCTGATGACCCCATCTCTTAAACTTTTGAACAGTAACATATTAATGTATGTACAACACCTTAATTGTTGTGTCCTTGGAGCCTGAGACCACTTTTTCATCATCAAATTGGAGACACAGAACGGCATCAGTGTGGCCTCTAAATGGAAGACCAGCAATTATAATGATCATGTTTGCTCATCACACATAAACACATAGCCAGAGGCCAAGTGAAGTGCAAACAAAAGTAGAATGGCCTCTCTCTTGCCATATGTGTACGTAAAAGATATTCGTAAGTTTGATTTGAAGCCTCAGCACAAACATGCTGAAAGTGTCAGTGAAGATGGAACACAAGTTCAAAGCATTTATATAGGAATGTCAGTTCTTTATTGCCAGAAAAAAGGTCCATATAGAGTTCTGTTGTTAGCTCCTCAATAGCCAGTTGGCTACATAGCTATTTCAACCAGAGGCACATACCCCGCGCTCCACACGCTATACCAGCAATGGCACTGCAAAGAGCCAATAGCAGTGCACCTTACCATTAAGTTTTAAAGCAGAGCTTATCGCCCTAGAAGGTACGTAGCTACAGATGCTGCTGCCACAGTTTGTGAAGAGTCAGGATGGCTGTAAAAGATATAGACATTTAGAAGCAGCAGGCATAGTGTTTTCATCTACTGGCTTTATACTCCCTTGCATGTAAGTACTATACTTGGTACTACCGCATTAATATTTCCAAATAATGCCAAACTTCAGAGACCCAGAGCTCCAAAACCTCTAGGAGTGCCACCCCCACAAACAGGATTGCTAGAATCGGTGACTTTTCGCCATTCAGATGGCGTAAGTCCCATGATTCCTCCATACTCCATTATGGAGCTACAGGCGTTCAAGCACACATCACTTCTGCCCGCAATTTTGACTACCATTTTTGGCTCCTAGCAGCAAAGACTTCAGGTCTCCGAACACTTCAAATGAGTTTATAGCCATTCCAACTCCACACAGACTGTGGCAGCAGCGTCTGTAACCACCTTCTTTGGCGACAAGCTCCACTTCTAAAATTGATGGTGAGGTGCATCGCCATTGGCTCTTTGCCATATTAAAATGGTGGACAACACCAACAATAAGAAAGAGCTGGATATGCTGAGAACAGAACCGCTTGTGCACATATCAGGTACACATATACTAAGATACGGTAATTTCATAAATAAACAGTGTTTGAAGTCGCAAAATTCGCTAAAGCACCTGTAGGAATGGTATTCTAAATCTTTTATGACGATTTGACAGACAAAACCCATTGCTTAACCCTGCCTCCGTATATGCGGTGCGGGGTAATAATTGATGCCTGGGCCTGTAGTCTGGCTGTTCTGCTGCTGTTGTTGATTCATAGTTTTTGACTGCAACTGTGTAGCTAATTGGCAATGGCCAGTTTGTAGCAGGAAATGTATCTACAGGAGGAGATGGCCACAGATAGAGACCTCGGGAGAATGACAGTAGCAAATACTCAGTAGAGAAGAAGAGCAACAGAAATTTTGGGTATACCATTACTGCAGCACTGTTATAACGCTGTTGGTTGCATGTGCTAAAATGATATACAGTACAAATTTTGAATTGTCAAATAAATAGAAGCTGACCCATACATACAAAACCTTAACAGCTGACTCACTATGCCTCAAGTGGTTGAACTCACCGCAATGTGAGCTTGCACTGCCCAGTTTTGATATCCCAGACTTTGAGTGTCAGGTCATATGATCCACTAATGACTTTGTCATCATCTGCCTGTATGAAACAGAAACTAAGGCATGTAACCTGTTACAAACTTCACAGGTCCTTCTAGCAGTGATTAACAATACCTGCAAGCATCTCACTGTGTGCATGTGGCCAATCATGGTAGCCCTACAGGTAGCTCCTATCCAGCCAACATGATCAGTAGACAAATCCCATACCTGTCGCAGTCAACAACACACTTACATAGCAAGGTGAAAGTCATAATACATATTGATTATACACCCACATTGTGTGCCCCAGCTAGTCTCGTTCCCAGGCCTCTTGTCGCTTCAGGGGGAAGAGCCTGGGAATTAGGCTATGCCCCAGCCATACTAGACAGAAACCTAGCCTCTTTCCTGCTGAAAGCAATAAAAGCTGCTGAAGCCTGAGAACAAAGCTAACAGAAACTGGGATCACACCAAATAACCATGCAAGCACACGTTACAGCTAGACAAACCCATATACCCATGCACTAATCTACACGTACCTTCAGTGTTCTGTCAGAAGAGCCACTGACAAGTCTGTTGCCATGAAGGTGTAGGCACCGGACTGTACCAGAATGCCCTGCCAGAGTCAGGGCTGCCCAGGCTGTATTTGTACGACGGTTCCATACCTACGTACGAAGTGTGCACAATAGCCATAATTAGCACTCAGCTATAGGTAGGGCTATAGTATGTAAATGGTAACTGGCTGGCCACTCTTTGCTCTTGTGCTGGTTTATTGCGGTGAACAAGCCCTGCATAGTCACTGTCAACAGGGTTAGCATCTGCTGCAGCCAAGCAGAGAGCAAGAAGAGCTGCAAAGACACTCGCAGTAAGAGAATCGGTTACAATAATGCCAAAGGGAATTCTCATGAAGGCTCACCCCCATAGTGGTTATAATAATGGACAACTTTTACGTACAATCTCTGGCACACACATGGCCAACTTTCTGACTGCAGCATACTGATCTGACTGACTTTAAAGTAGGCAGATCAGCCTATAATCTGTAGCTTACAACAGATCAAGAATTTGAAATCGGGCTGTAAGAGCCCATGAGTGCGGTGAAGGGGGCTCCTGGTATATATAAAGTGAGTTCTTCACTATTAGCCAAAACACCTTTTATCAGCAGTCAGAGAGCTCTAATTACCCTTGAACTGCATGGTATTTATACCCACTCCCTTATTGCCGAGCGCCTTAGCGCGAGGCAACTAATTGTGCAGTGTGGGCCGAAATCTCAGCTAGCGTATATATATATATATATGTACGCAACTTGTCACGCTTAGGAATGCAATTAAATCTCAGGTTACGTTCCTTATACGTGTTATTACTATGTCTGTACGTTCCGTATACGTGTTATTACTATGTCTGTACGTTCCGTATACGTGTTATTACTACATCTGTAACGGATCAGAGATCTTGACAAATCGATCACTTCTTTTTACCAGGCAGGCTTACTATAGCGCCAACGCTATTAGAGTGTGTGTACCTCTGTTTCAGCAGAGATCTGACCGCTGGAGACAGACGGTAAGCGGATCGATCGCCAGCGATACGAACGTGAGTTTCAAGCAACTCTGCTCTCGTGTAGCAGCCATAACTGGTCCTTGGAACTGTGTTGTATACAGAGACATTCGTCTCCTGAAGGCCCATCCGTGTAGTAGTAGCTTCTCCAGCAATTGTGTGGGCGATGCAGCTCCCAAACGTTCTAGTGGGTGTGGTTTTGTGCTAACTAACTTACGTCATACCTCTGCGCGAGGCCATCTGCGCAATGTGTATACCTAGTTATTTTCTTGAAATAGGAACAAGAAACAGACAGGTAGAAATGCATGTCTAATCTGATATAAGACTTAGTGTAAACATTCATTGCGCAAATGGGGCCAAAACTATGCACGGTAAAATTGCATAGCAACAGTAGAGCTGTGTGGATAGCAAGAACTAGGCATGCAGGATACTGTGCTAGCTAGCGCTGTATATGATACAAACTGGCAGGGGTACTGAAGACAGGAACACCTGAGCAACAGGGTGGAGTTTCAGGGCTTTCTGGAGATCCCTGAAGAGTTTGTGGATGGTACTCCAACTGAGCATGCTACGCAACAGTTTTGGAAGCTTCCTAACAGAATACATGTAAATGTTGTACACCTACAATAAGATAGCTAGTATGGTACAGTATCTTCAGTCATAAATATGATAAACACACTTGTAGATGCTAACAAAAAAGGATCTATATGTGAATTCAAACCGGATGTTTGATAATCTTACCAAAGATGGCCATTGCTACAGGCAATACAGCTGTTATTTAACTGGTGCCAGTTTTAAGATATGTTTGTCTGAGATCCAAGCATTCCAAATCAACTTCAATCCAACAAAGTAAAACAGTTGCCTTAATAAAGCAAATAAGAAAATCTTCTCTATAAGTTCAGAATTGCCTACCTTAATTGTCTTATCCCAGGAGCCACTGACAATCCTTGTGTCGTCAAATTGGATGCATGAGATGCCTGTGGTTAGAGTAAGCATGAGTACTTAGTAGACATACAAACAATTAGTTACCCACATCTGTTAGGTGAGTGAGCAACATCGAAAGAATGCTAATTCATGCATTCCAAATGCATGAATACTCTTGAATAGTACACTCCAATTCAATAACAAGTTCTACAGTAAATGCTGCACACAGTCACTTTCCCTCGACTGTAGGCTGAACCTATCCGCCGAGTCACTGGGGTAATTTAATTTTGGCATAGAACCTGACAGCAAGCTTGTTATGACGCACACTATCAAAAGAATGTGAAGCGATGCTGGCGTAACTAAATAGTAGTAGGCAGACCAATGCATAACTTATAGCATTTTATATTCACCTTTAGTGCATATATATGGCACTGTCTGCTAACCATAGACTCATGACAGTGCTGTCAGAATGTGAAGCGATGCTGGCGTAACTAAATGGTAGCAGGCAGACCCATGCATAACTTATAGCATTTTATATTCACCTTAGTGCATATATATGGCACTGCCTGCTAACCATAGATTCATGACAGTGCTTTCGGCCACAGTCATTTGTCACTCTTCACATTTTCTAAATAGTGTGCATCATAACAAGCTTGCTGTCGGGTTCTATACAGAAATTAAAAATCTGAAATTGACTCAGCAGATGACTCGATGAATAAGTCCAGCCTAGATATTCCCTGCAGGGGCCGGCTCATGATACTACTTTATCACCGCAGCATACCCATCCTTAGCTCTCTATCACAAACGAGTACTTCTCAAATACCAATGATACGTATAGCCACAAACACACAATCTTCTACGATCATGTTTAGTACTCGTGTTTTATGATAATTTTGTGGATGGCTCAGACCACAATATTTTGACTCAGTGAAAGTTTTTCAGATTATAAAAATACTCCCAATCTACAATGTACGTCATAAAGCACTGAACATACCCTGTGTGTGTCCTTCAAAAGTACGCACATTACAATATCCATTCAGCCAATTTCTCATCAACCTGAATCTCTCCAAAAACATTTGTTTCCACTGCATGGGTAAAGTACATGGTGGCATACACATGCAATTTAAACTCTTGTACATACACATGTACTGCGAGCATTTACTTGGTAAAGGTAGGTCACTATCTAGCCCAAGTAGTAGTCTCGGGTACCCAGACCCTCAGAAAATCAGAAGGAGCGTCTGGGCAAAAGGCTTCGGTGGAAATGTACACTCAGGAATGTTATTAACTTATAATTGCCTACTTGTTAGTGCTGGCTTAGCAGATTTCGCTAGCACTTACTCTGGCTGTATCTTCATGTCAGAGAAAAGGCTGACACTCTGAAGTAGTAGCGCTCTAAGCAGCTTTTAAAACGCGATTCAAACGTGACTTTTACAATTAACGCACATTAGAATGTAAGCCAATTGGAAGTGCGCCTGCATACGTATACCAGACACACGGTACACTTCCTCCCCAGCCTATCACCCACCCAGACCCTCTTTACGATTTTCCGACGGGTCTGGGTACCCGAGACTACCCAAGTAGGGTACAGCATACATGCATGCTGCTAGAAGTACTGACTCCATTCACTACAAATTGACAGAAATAGACCAACTGGACATGAGATGTTCTTTGGACATCACTTTACACAGAGACACTGTTAGGGTCTCATACCTGAATCTTCCCATCTGGCAGTGAGAACATCTTCAAATGCTTTACCTCACCAGGGGGAGACAGCTGCCACTTGCTGGTTCTAAGAGGAAAAATACAACGTCATACTGGGTCTCTATTTAATAGCCACAGGAATATTAAAGTCTGATGGAATAGGTGGGCCAGTATTAATTGATAATCTTATCATTTGACAATACACTGTTGTGTAGCTATATTTTGGTCTATACAAAAATGATACTTGTACTGCACATTAAAGACTTCCATTCAAGCTAGTCCTTACTTGCACAATGCCTTCCACAGCTTGGGATCACTGGCCATACTGTACCAGTTACGATTGACCTGGCTGGAATGACACAGGCTCACTGCATGTAGAAAACATTGACATTCTTGGTAGGTATGCTCAATAAATACTACATTTATATGTACATATCACACTGTAAGCCATAAAAACAGACCCTGATGAAGCTGAGCAGCAATTAAGTGAAAGTAGGTAACCGTTGCAAAGGGATGGCTGTGCGGTACTGTGCATTAATTGACTACTTTATGTCTATAAGTACATATGTACATGCCTGGGTGAAGTCATCCTAACTGCACCTGCAAAGACTACTTTTCTCGGTGTAGAAGCTACAAGAAGATCTGCTCTGGTCCTAACCAAAATAAGATACATGCACCTTCCAGCAAGCACTGGCTGTCTTAGAAACAGAGAGGGAGAGAGATAGAGACTGTGATACCCAACTTCTGTTCAATTGGTCTATCAAATGAATACCAGATCACATTATGGAAACCACAGCTTGAAAGTACATATAGCTGACAGTACCGCAGGGTTTCATACAGGGGAGGGAGGGCTCTGGGTTTCCCACTCCCCCACCCCCCTCCAGAAGTTTGAAGTTGATATATACTCAGTAGTTTTAGCTAATTTTCAGCACTGAGAAGTAAGCTCAGAGCTATATCCGGAGAGGATAATGACTTGCTCCTGGCTATATGAGTATAGCTATAGGGCAACCCAAGTTTGGTATTAACACTATATACACAGAGGAATGTGGAAAAAATGAACGATACACACATGTACGTAGGTGCAATAGTCAATTCTGTGCGATGCAGCAACTGATTTTGTGACACCACCTATAATTCATTGTCCTCACCTGGATCCAAAAAGGACAAAATGTGAAAGGTGATATTGTGGGGCAGCCAAGAGAGCAGATCCTGGCAGTTATGAGGACAGCCATGATGGAGGATTGGTTCCATGTGAACAGACAGAAGATGCATTTGGGCACAATTACAGTCCTCCTACATGAAAAAGGTAAAGACATATAAAAGTGCAATACCACACCTGACCTCTGAAAAAGAATATACCAGGCACCAGGCCTGCATACGAGCAAAACAGTGAAGCAAAAGCTTGTTAGCAAATAACATTCATATTGTAAAGCTACCAGAATAGATCAATGGCCATGATATATTGCACTAGCACACCCAACAGCAGCTGACAGGTGCTATTAAGTTCATATGGCAATGACAGCACATTACTCTGAGTATCTGTACTCTTAGGAATGCAATTATAACATACATTTACACATGCAGTGGTTGCATGTGCATGTGTTAAAGTAAAGTTGCACGTGCATGTGTTAAAAGTAAGACAATTGACCCATAGTATACTATAAATACATGTATGCAACCCAATTGGCGAAAGCAGATTTGTGTATCACATGCACTGATGAAATGTATGACATAATTTCTAAGGCTATCTAGTGGTTGTGACATCATCACACCAAATTCCATTTGAGAAAGCCACACAATGATCATGTACATCAATGCATCAACAAATATGGTGCCCTACCAGTAGCCTCATGAGCATCATGTTTCTTTGTTGGTCGTTGAACTCAGCAAACCACGATGTCAGTATCTGTGTGGAAAGAAGTACATCTTCAACACTACATCTTATACCAAGAGCATGCCAGGAAATGTATACCTCCATTCTGCTCTTGAACACACTGCCATCCACACCTTTTACATAAGGAACATGGGGACACTCACAGCAGGATGAGGCTACAGACTCAGACAGGTGGCTCTGAATGCTTCTGAGACTGCAGGTCGACCCCAAATCCTGTGCAATATCTTTGTTACCGATCTGTTGTCGATATGGAGGAGTACATCTGCTATCAACTTCTGCATCATCATCACTCGAGGGTGAAAGGAAATGCTGTTGGGATGGCTGTACAGGGCATTTTGGATCCCTCTGGTGATCACTGGATTTGGCACTACGTCGTGATATGGGGATTCGTGGCCAACTATTACACTTGCATGCCTGCTCCTCCATGCGATACTTTCGGATGACAGGTGAGAGATTCTGACAGTGTGCTGGAGTCACTGCTGGATCCACCACGTTTATCCTCCTGTGAAAGGTCAGCCTACGGGAGCTGCTTGTGGAAGAATGATCTCTTAAAGATCGTAAATTCAGCCTTTCAGGATAGCTTTGACTAGGGATAAGGTACTTGGACTTAGCACCTGTACAAGCAAATCTACCATCGGAGTTGACAAGGTAGTCATAGACAGTGCTACAACTACGTGTAATCGTGGCTGTCAGGGGTGCTACAACTTCCCGATCTTTTTGAGAGATAGATATTGCTGGTGGATGCAAAGTATGATCAGCATTCCCACACTCAGCCTCACAAATGGCTTGGCATTCATACCCTGTTGCTCCAAACTGAATGCTGACAGAACACGTATCAAGTTGGGAAACGGACTGTCCAGCAGTAGCTACTGAGGGAATCTCATTCACTGCAGTGTTGTGTTGAGTGTCAAAGTCCTCTAAATGATCATACTCAAATGATCCCTGTCGATCATGGCCTTCACTTGGGACCAGGAGTGCCGATGGAGGTATACATAGCTCTGACTCTGTGATGCTAGCATGTGATGAGTCGTCACTTGCCGTAGCCTGATTTGCCAATGTGTTCTTTGAGGGTCTAGGCGAAAATAGGGCTCTTCCACGCATAACACAGCCCTTCAGGGCATCAAATTCCTCACGTGACACATAGCAGGGTGGCTGTTCATGCAACCATGTATCATTTTTCAAGCCAGTATGCTCCTCCTCATCAGCACTGCTAGAATCTGAGCTCCAATCAGGACATCGTGACTCCTCATTTATCAGATCTAACTGTTCATCATCTTTACACTGTGTTTCACCAAGTGGCTTGATCCTCAGTTGAGAGCTGATGCCTTGACGCGAAGGATATGATGCTTTACGAGTAAACCATACCACTCGACTTCTCACTTTAGACCGGGGACGGATTTTCTTGTGAGGTCTAATGTCTGCAGTACACAAAGAATCAGCTGGGCAATAACTAGTGAAGTCCGACGGACAGGATACAGTAATTTCAGAATCACACATCCCTATCACTTTTATCTGTAGACAGAAAATTTGTAACTGTGATTGTAATGTCATAGTCATAAATTATAGTGACTTATGCTATACTCTATGACAGGCTCTAAGTACAGAGCCTAATTGCATGAGACTGGCTGGGTTGTCTGAGCAGAATAAGTTGTCACATCAATATAGACCTGAAGTAGTAATAGGCTATAGGACGCTAATGACTTGTACAATTTCTGTCATACACTCTCTTGAGTCAACCTACAGTGATGATGACATTGAATAATGAGACCCGACCATGAGTGGTCATTGGTGGTTGTTACTAAACCCAGGACAGGATGGGATATCCTAAATTCACAATAGATAACTCTTGGATATCACCTGAGAACATGGTGGTAGAGGCCTGGCTATTGCTCCAGTAACTGCTCCTATTTGGTGCACCTAGGCCCAAGGGTCAAACTTTTCCGCAGGCAAACCTTCAGGGATACTTCAGGATAAACAAATTCAATGCAGCCCATTTTTATGTTTCGGTGCTCTAAAATACCACCAAGTGCTATTGCTGAGCCCTGTTCCACCCTGGGTTTATGAGATGACAATGAACTTTTCAGAGGAGTGTTTTGAGGGGTTCCCCTATCATAGATAGTACAACAGTGAGTATCATGTCTATCTATGCCCCTGCTATCCTTGTTCCCAGGCTCCACTGCCCAGCGTTAACGCAAAGTGCAAAAAACGCTGGGCAGTGGAGCCTGGGAATGAGGCTAGCCCCTACTTTAATAACGACATCCGATTTATGCCTAGACCTATACCTGACAACTCATCAACAGTGCAAGGAACAATCAATTACTTACCGAACACAGTATAGTCTAGCCATGTAAATAGATCAAGACGGCATCCTTGTGTGCTCACAGCTCAGCATGCTCAGCTCAGTGGTTGGCTCTGCTTGATGGAACCGTCGGCGTGCGTTTATTAGAGTGCCGTTGGATTCTAAAAATAGAACAAGCTCTAAGTATGCGGAAGAGTGCGCGAATCTAAAAATAGTAATATTCTGGCTAAATATAAAACACCAATCGGGTGCCATGTTTGTCTCCGATGTTGAATATTTTTCTCAACGAACGAGGTGGGGTCGTTGATATCTCAGCTGCTCTGTCGATTGTCAGTTTATTCAACCTGAATTATAGAAGCCACCGTGTTATAGCCTACCTTTTGTGTTACTGTGATCGGTAAGTATAACCGCTTAGGGTTTTATTAAAATTTGCCGCGGGCAGAATTCAGGTAGCTTACAGCTAGCTCGATAATTTAGAGAGGATAGACTGCCCTGCTATTACAGTGGCCGTATTGTTGGAAGTGAATAGTTTAACAGTCATGACAGTACAGCCTAACAGGTTAGAGGGTGTGGTATTTGAACTTTCACACCTTATTAAAAATAGCTGTTGAGTAACTTGAGTTGGTAGTTGTAGTGGGTGACCAGAGATTACTTTGGCATTTGTACACCCCCACTGGAAGATCTGTGTAATTTTGTTGATTATAATATATGCTGTGCATTTAGAGGCATTGTCCAAGGGTATTAACTCTGAGAGTGGTGGTAATTGGAATTTGTTTGTAAGGTTTCTCACTGACAACTGCAATAGCAAGTCCTTGTATGGTAGAATTGATGAATTCATTACTGTTTCTACACAGAAATGCGTGAGTACAAGTTAGTTGTCCTTGGGTCTGGTGGTGTTGGCAAGAGTGCCTTGGTGAGTTTCCTTGGTATTTAGCTGTCACAAGAGTGTGTGTACAGGAGTGCAACAAAGAAAATTATGGTGTTATTTGCTGTTGGCATAAACATGTCTAGCTGACTATTCAGTTGTTGGCCTCTACAGTACAAGGGTGTAGGCTGGATATTTAATTATACCTTTTGGCAAAGTGTGTGATGATTATGTGCTTGGGAATTACGTTTGGCAATGCTGCGCATACATGTATATTACTGAAGTGGTGATATTTTGTGTAGGGTTGAGGTAGAGGAAGCAGTTGATATTTGGACACTAATAATAAATATGACATCGTACGAGTGCATTACAACTGGTACCTTTTTATAAAGTAACTTTCTGTATGAGTGGAGTCGTGAAAAGAAGCACAAAAACACAGCTAAATCGAAATGCCCTAAGATGCTACGAGAGCTATCCTGATAGCTAAAATTATGTACAAAGTGTCAAGCTGAAATAATCTGTAGTAGCAGCTTATAGGCATTTTTGATGGTACAACAGGCAAAAACATTTAGGTACTTGTATACCGTACGTACTATGTGCCTTCTTGCCTATACCTCCTCATTGGGGAGGTGACACTATATTAGGCAAAATACCATCAAAATTAAGATTCATTTTGGCAACCCTTGCTATGTAAAATTGCCTTGGTGTACAGTATTACAATTCTTCGTTTAGCATACATGGCCTGTTCTAGGAACTACAATGTATAAATAGTTGTGACCGCTATAGCTATTGTGTGTAATGCCAAGAGGTATCTGTATCACAGTAACCCCATGGGGGATTTGTACTCTAGTAAGCCCACTTGTTTCAGTGGAAGTGAAGTGGTGTCCTGGGTGGAAGTGACCTATTTAGGGTTGTTGTCCTGTATGGAGTGATGACTTTATATCTCATGCAATTGGAATTTCACAACTTGAAACTGCCCTGTTTTTTGTATAGACTGTCCAGTTTGTTCAAGGCATCTTTGTTGAAAAGTATGACCCTACCATTGAGGACTCTTATAGAAAAGTAAGTTAGTTGCAGTACTAAAATACTAAAACATGTATATTTAACATTCTCACTTATTTTACATCCTAAAGCAAGTGGAAGTGGATGGTGCTCAATGTATGCTAGAGATTCTTGATACTGCTGGCACTGTAAGTTTTATTGTCTTGATTCTAACTATTGTGTGTAACGCCGTGCTCATCACAGAATGCTCTTTTGTCTTACAGGAGCAGTTTACTGCCATGCGTGACCTTTACATGAAGAATGGGCAGGGATTTGTGCTGGTGTACTCTATTACCTCCCAGGCTACCTTCAATGATCTCTCTGACCTCAGGGAGCAAATTCTGAGGGTCAAAGACCAGGATGATGTAAGTTGTGGCTTAACAGTTACTCTCACATCAGTACTTGAATCTTTCCGTGTGTCTGTCTGTCTGTCACGGACGTGATGTCATTTAATCACGTGATTTCGCATCAAGTGACTACCCAGTAGGAGACTACTCACCCCCGTTACACACTCTAAGAATAGACCACTGCTCTAGCCTTATTACAAACCCTTGTGTGGCATAAGTGTTTTTTTCGTTGCCTCTTTTGAATGCTGATACCTGCATGTAGCTATACGTGTAGCTAGGCATTGCTATGCTAACGCAAGTAATCATTGATGCCCACTACTAGCCAGACAATAACTAATCAGGCAATACGGGAGAATATTGCCCGACTATGGACCAATCCGATTGCTTATATGCCAGTAGTCATAATTATAATTGATTATTTCACAATTCTCTCTCATGTTCTATTTCTGTCAACTTAATAAAACAAAGCAAATCCAGTTATCGAACATGTATTGTTGTTAAAACTATCTTAGCTGATGACAAGCGTCTCTAGATCAAACCTATATTGCTTTCATGAAATCACTTTATGAATTTATAGGTGCCAATGGTTCTGGTCGGCAACAAGTGTGATCTTGAAGATGAAAGAGTAGTGGGCAGAGACCAAGGGCAGAACCTTGCAAGGCAGTGGGGAAACTGGTAAGAATTAGTATTCTGTTTTTCACATGATAATTACTGTGTGGCTACATGTTCTAGTGCGCACTGTACATGCAACTGGTGATCATAACACCTGGATTCGTAACTACGCTCATGCTTGTTTTTGCTTGAAGTACCCATGTGAACACTACCCATTGAGGAAATAAATGTTGTGGCTACCATACAGTATCTTATGGTACAGTAGAACCTCTATACTGTGATCTCCCTGCAGTATAAGAGGTGGCTTCATTACAGTACATTAGTAATATGCATGTTGTGAACACAAAGGTGGCCTTTGCTACAGAAATGATGTGGTTTGGCATGTATCTCTCTTTACAGTACTTTTATGGAGTCTTCTGCAAAGGCGAAAGTCAACGTTTCAGAGGTATGTTGACTAGAAAGTACCGGTCTTATAAATATCACAATGACTCAGTCATTTTCCCAAGGTAGATAACGGGTCATACATCCCGCTACGCAGTGGTCTATCTATCTTGTACTATGCCTAAGTCATTCTGACAAGAGTTGCCAAAGCATCAAGAACTGCAAGGCAAGTTACTGCTCGCCAGAAGGTTCGAAAGGTGCCGTTCAGCACGACGCGATAAACTGGGTAGCTAGTAAGCTTTCACAAAGCAAAATAGTAGCTACAAGTGGCGAAACACTCCCAGCTATTGTAACAGACATGAACAACAGCTAATAGCCACAGTAGCTAACCGTCTAGCCCGACCCTAGCGCCATTTTGGCAAAAACGGTAGGCTGGCAGCGTGGCCACACGTACATTGTACAAACACACAGAAACGCAACAAAACTAGCTACAGACGGAGACCAATAGCTTACCGTGCTATCCCACATCAATTTACTGGCAAAAAAATCTTGCCTAGGCTCCCCTAGCCACCAACCCTACCACAGCTTTCTTTTGAACAATTGGAACGGAATCGGGTACCCGCTTTACGTAAGCAATCGGGGTATATTTTTTCGCACGGTAGGTATGACCCGTTGTATACCTATAATGCTGAAATCTGATTGGTTAGAATGACTTAGGTATAGTATAATTATAGTTATTGCTGTGAAGTATGTATTTTTGTGCAACAATTCAGTCCTGCAATGTATTTTTTTTTTTGATTAGATTTTCTATGATTTAGTGCGACAGATTAATTCCAAGACACCAGAAAAGCAGGAGAAAAAGAAGAAGGGGTTTCGCTGCCTGGTGCTGTAAAGGATACATTACTACTGACCAAAAAAAACACTAGTGTTAAAGCAGTTATATTATGATTGGCATAAACTTCTCTACGTCGTCAAGCTATGCATATTTCTGTGTTCAACTGGCTATATTTTCATACACGTACTGTTGAGTGGTTGCAAAATTGGTATTTATAATGAGACCCAATTTATGATACACTTGAAAGTACAATTTGCCCACCCAATCACTTGCAGCAGAGAGTCCGGGGCTGAGGGTATTATAGTCGCATACATGTAGTCTGCCTGCAGCTAGCCTCATACACAATCCATAGTCAAAAAAAATCTGCATGGCCTGGGTACATGAGGCTTAGCCTGCTGCATATTAGTAGGCTCCGCTACCCAGCAGTTTCGTTTTTTGGTCAATGCAAAAAAAATTGTTGGGTAATAGTAATTGTTACATCATCATTACTAGTACATCATACTAGAAGTGTACTGAATTTACACCCCTTAGGCTGAATAGATTGTTGGTACCATAATATTTATAGCAGGATATTGGATAGTCCTGCATTGGCTAAAGTTCCCCCTTGCACATGTACCGTCTATAAACATTCTAGTGGAATCTTGTATGTTCGGAGAATAATTATTTCTAGTGAGCACATGATAACAGTCCGTAAGATGTACCACTATACTACACACTTATGCCTTGTTACAGTAAGTTGTGTTAGTAATTATAGCATAGAAAATAATTATATGGTGTGATATTTCACTAGCAAATCAATGGAACATCTACAAAAATAAATAGCTAGTACATTGTATGTTGAACTTCCGAATTAAATTTTTATGTGATGAGCTATAAAATTATACAGCTGTAGTGCTACTTGCCAAAGGGTGTTCTATGGTAAAACTGTGATGGGTGAATTTTTTTACATTTTTATGAGAATTGGATGTTAAATAATAAATACAAAATGAAAGTTCACCCACAAAATTTGCTCTAACTCTTGGGAGTTGGTATAAACTGAAGAAGATCCACTTTAATATCACGGGATGTGTCCATATGAAACTTGTATGTGTTTTCAATATTGAAACGGATCTCAAATATTGGCTTCATCTTGACATTCCATTCTTTAGCCTTCTTTACCCAAAATGATCGAGTAGATGTTTTATGCATCGAGTACACTGTGTCTGCTAACATAAGTGCCTTTTGAATAAATATGGTATCGATACCAACTTGATCCCTGGTGCCAAATGGTGGATTCATGATAACAGTGTCAAAATGAAGTCCACCAAGTGTCATTTCATCTAGCTGTTGTACATCACACTGAATGAAGGTTATCTTTTCTTCCAAGAATTTCAGTTCTTTAGCATTTTCCAAAGCAATGTCAATAGCACGCTGGTCAATGTCCACTCCAACTGCTTTGTTTGCACCTAGGAATAAGCTACCAAGGCCTAATGTTCCACAACCACACCCAAGGTCTAATACAGACTTGCCACCAATATCTCCAAAGTATGTTTCAATCTCCCATAGAATCCTTGCAGCAATATGAGGTGGAGTCTGATACTGTTCCAATCTCACATCAGGGCAGTCAAACATTTTCAGCTCCTGGAGGCAGCTTTCTAGCTGGCTTGGTTTAATTCTTTTTGCCATTCTGACTGTAGGCAAGAAAAGTTAGATTATTGATTAGTAATGAACTAGCCTTGTGGTGCTCCAAAACTAGAGAGTACAACAATAGAAAAAACATACATATGTGCAGTGTGAAATTTGGAAAGTTGTCAAAAACATCTTGTGATGGTATCATGTCAGTATGGACTTCAAATTTGGTACTATGAGAATAGCTGTCTTAGTTGAGTCCTTAACTCGAAATGAATACTTGCCTCTCAAAAATGGTAGAGTATTGCGTCAATCACCGGACACCACATAATATCGGACATCAATCGGACACTTATAAATTGGTAATTCAAGAAGCATACACATTGACTCATTTACCTACACTAGCCTAATTTCCGGGCTCTCCTGTAAAACAAAACGTTTTGCTGGGAGAGCTTGGTAACAAGGCTACACCCACACTACTAATGCAGAGATAAACTCAAAGAGAGATAAAACTTCAGCCGATGTGGGATGTGTGACATGGGTATTTTCAAAGCTGAGTATTTCAAATTCTTAAGCCAGGTATTTTAACATAATTATGACACAGATATGTAACATACAACTGTCCAGACGTTATTTAAACTGACCAGTTGGTCTAACTTAGCCCGTCCCCTAAGGGTTAATTAATTAATTAATTAAACACTACAATGACCTAGCCTCATTCCCTGGCCTTCTATGCACAGATTCAATATGCAGCCGAGGAGAAAAGACCACTATCTGTACTCTTGATCATGAAAGGAAGAAACACATGAGACTGCTGCAGTTTAGGGGAGAGCCATGACCCATTGCAGTTCCCCTCCCAGTGGCGGATCTAGGATTTTGAAAAGGGGGGTTCCAGTATCACCAGCGGCGGGAGCATGAAAAAAGTGGGGGGGGGGGCTGAAAAAGTCGGGCTGCAAAGCATCCCCTCCCCACGCGCAAAGCGCGGATATTTTTTTTACTGAGCACTTGAAACGGGCCAGAAATAGCTCTCATGGGGTCTTTGCAAATCAGTACTGGAAGTGCTCTTGGTAAAGTTGTGCGTGCAGCAGGCCTATGGCCGTAGACCTCGCTAACTCAACGTAGATCTGCTTGCCGCGTATGTAGTTATGTTTGCGCAGACTTTCAAAAGAGGGGTTCCATGAAACCCATGGAACCCCCTCCAGATCCGCCACTGCCTCCAGAGTTTCTGCAATTGTACATACCCACATCAGCTAAAGGAAAGCTTCTCAAAGATCCTACATTTGGTCATGGGTCATTCCTTGTCAAAAAATCTGATTCCCTCAGAAATTTGGTGATCATATGCATTAGGGTCTATTGAGAAGCAAATTCTAGTTTCCTAATCATATAAGTCAAGTAGATGTAGCTGATTAAATACTGCTGTGCAGTAGGGACTACTCAAGTTGGATTCCAACTCACTTTGAAGTGGCTATAAAAAGGTCTCAAAGGTCATATGCCCTGACCTTTAACCTTCAATTAGGCGATTTATCTAGTCTTGTATCCTGGCCCGCACCCCATGAGTCAAGGTCTTTACTACTACTGGCTATACTGTAAAGTATTTTCAACCATGCCAGTATAAACTGTTGAAGGGGGATTCTCGGTTGGCTAGGAGAATTCATTTGAACTATGTATCCTCAATTCCAACCTTGTCTCAAAGTATCATGGCGGTTTGATGATACTTTGAAACAACTGTTTGGGTTGGAATTGAGGATAGATTGTTCAAACAGTAGTAAACTTTCAGTACCAGCAGCCATTCAGACATAAAAAGTACATTCAACTGCAACACAGCAGCAGCGTTCAACTAATAACATCTTGAGTTTTCCATTTGAAATGCATGTAGCACATTGCAGTTGATACGTGATGCACTTCAGCAATTGAAGTAACATTCAAATATTCGAAGACAACAGGAGCAAATAGCTGTTGATCTGAAATTGATACTGACAATTGAGAGCTGTTCATTTTGGCCAGTTCTTCCTGACAATCTAAGCGGAGGTTTGTGTAAATAGAATAATAATAATAATCAGGAGCACATACAGTGCTACAGAGCAAGAGAGCAACTTTTCTGATTTTGAGAATAAATGCTCATAAAGTCCAAACCCTTAAGTATTAAAAGATGAACTTTGGAACACATATTCTATAATCTTCTGGGAACATGTCACTTTAATTTTGAGATATAATCTTTATCAATTTGCACTATATGGCTTCTTAGAGCGAAGCGGTTTGAGAAATACGTTAGGCATAGAAAATGAGAATGCTTTATATTTAAGAAACTGTACTGAACCCACTGATAGATATCCATATGCAGTCTGTTTGACCAAAGTAGGAAGTCATAATTGAACTCTGTTCGCTAGATATTATCAAAATGACGTTTTTTGAGAGGCAAATATGTTAGGCATAGCATTTGTTTATTTTTTTGAGTTAAGGAAAAACCCTTGGACAACTAATCCAACTTGTATTGAAGTTTTATAGCCCCAAATTTAAGGATTTAACTCCTTACTGATCACAAGATAATGCTAATTTTATTCAATTTTTGGCAATGTTTTCTAAAATCTGCACTACACATGTATGGCTTCTGTATTGGTTATATATGGGGAAAAATTTCTTTTGGAAATGGGTAAAAAGTACTTCCTTACTGTTTTTATACATTTGTAAGTGCTATAAAGCAGTTGTAACCTAAAAATTAAGAATTTAAAAAAAATTGCTCTCTTGCTCTGTAGCACTGTAGCTAATGATGTCCTTCAGTTAGAAACAAACATCAATAACCTCACGGAAGGTCTGCACGAGGCCAAGTTAAAACTCAGAGGAAGGTCTGTAAGGCTTCGTCCCAGGTTCACTCCTCTAAAAAAAACGACCTGTCACACAAATTTAGTAGGCTCAGTGTCTTACATATTGGAAGTAAAGTCTTGATAAGTACTTAATACTGCTTAGTGAAAAAGTGATGGTTATTTTGAGGTAGATAGGCGTCTCTTTTGCGTCCACATGCGTAAATTTGCAAATCAAAATTAACACATTCTGCAGGTAGGCCTATGTGGATAAAATCCCTTCAATCATTATTAGGTCATTGTTGTAAGTATAAACCATTCACTTGTTGCCTTTCTCCTAGTGGGGACCTCGTCGGGCTCGTCGTCTTCAGCGCAGAGATTAATGATTATCAGATTATCAATAAATCACAGGGTTAGACCCACACGTGGCACTCTATTATCTATGGTGGCACTCAGCAACCCATTCTGCATGCTGTTGTCTTCTGCCGTATGACGTCTGTGAATGCTGGCAGCAGAGGGCATAGGCACAAGCTATGAGCCAGCAATCGCCGGTAGCTGTTGCCACTCAGCGCCTGCTGGGAAAACAACAGAATGTGGAAGAGCAAATCCATGCCCTGGAGGGTCACATGGATGCCCTGATCGCTCTTGAAGGAGAGCTGGAGGCAAGGTTACAGTTAGCTTTGAGCCAAGTGGATCTGCGCCTTTCTGCCCTGATGCAAGCAGTGGAACACAAAAAGAACCAACTGGTTCTTTCCCTGAAAGAAGCTGTTGCAAGGGAAAAAAGTGTGTGTGAGGACTACAGAACAAAAGCCCTGGAAATTGTCGACAAGGCAAAGAAGGTAACATTTCAAGTGTTTTGCACAATTTTTTACCAGCCGGGCGTGCGCTTCATGCGCGCCTGGCTGGTACTAAGATTGCTGTACGTTTCCCACGTCTGTGTGTGTGTGTGTGTTCGTCCGCAATTATCACATGCGCTAAGTTATGTCATCCGTTACTATGCCACTATAGCCACGAGCACAGTGGAAGCTACTGGAAGTTTGCAGCCTCAATAGCCCAAGTTAGGTTAGTTTTGTGTTGCATAGACGGCGAAGGAGTGGTAGGTAATGATGATAATTCTGTTTTGATCGCTAACTGGAAGCGCACTACAAAATTGCTGTGTCAGCATTTTCGCTGGAAGCTGTACGTGATGGGACTCAAGCTGATCCATTCTACAGCTGTATTTAACTTTGACTGACCTGTTGAATGATTTATGTAAAAAAACAAACACCCAGCTGGTTTTTAGATATGAAATATCAGTCTTTTTGTATCTGACGTGTGCATACCCCATTCTTTAGTGCTAGAAGTAGTGCAGGATCAATTGAAGAAATTATGCAATCACTTAACTATAGCCTGATCCCAACCTAACCTAACCCTTATCCTATGTCCGATAGTGTTCTTCAGTATGTACTGTGGAGTGTACACTCTCTACTGAAAATACACTCACAGTTGAAATGGGTTTCTAACAGTAAAAGAATTTTCTATTCACTACAATTATGGTAGCTATCTTATTTGGAAGCGCCTCTCTCCTGGCGGTGGCTGTGAGCTGCTCGATATTCAATCTTGAATCTGGCCTTCTAGGCTTTTCAATAGCAAATGGGATTGAAAATTTAAACTACCAATCACTTTCTAAGCATCTACCTTACGAATAACCATCACTACAGGCTTTAAAGCCTGCTGCCTTCATTTACAACTTTAGTGCTAATTACGCTCATGCGCAAACAGTGTATACCAGGCCACCCTTTCGAAGGAGGGGGGGGGGGGGTGGCCTCGGTACGAGTCTAAGTATTTTCCAAGAAATTGAAGATGCTCACCAATAATTCACTGGATGCTCACCATTTATTTCTAGTAAACTGCACTCATTAAGGGAAAGAACTGACAATTCCGAAAATCAAACGAGCTAGCTACCAAACGTAAAGATTTGTGACGCGAATATGCAGTTCCCATATTTTTATAGCAACAGCACAATAAAGGAGTAAGAGCCTGTAACTCTAATGTAAGCCAAATGTGCAGAGAAGAGCCATCTCACAAAGGTGAAAGGTCAACTCCAGATCGAGTATGTCAAAGGTGTGATGGATTTTGGACAGGATGCACTTGCAGCGATATTAAGGGTTTTTGCTTTGCAACGTGGAAGATATGGGGCGGAGATTTGTTCACAATCATAGCAAATATATTTTACTGATGTTCATAATTCTCAGCAGAAATAATTACCATTAGTTGAATCATACCTTTTTTATAGCAGATAAATCAAAATTTATAAACTGTACTCACGTAATTCAGTTCTGTAACCCTGCCATTTAGCATCTTTCATGGGAGAATTCTGAAGAGAATATCAAATGTGTAATAACTGTTACACACATTTCCATGCTATATGGCAGAATATTGCACGAGTGTAGGGATGTATTTTACGAGTCCAAATGACAAATGAAATGGCTTCCTGCAAGAGTGCAGTATGCCGTATTACATGGAACCATGTGTAATAAGACGTTTATTCTATACCGGTACTTCATACTTTGTTCTAAGCATGTCTAGTTCGAGAAGCTTCTAGCCATCACAGAAAAGTGACAGAAAAGTCATCCAGCAACTCTCCTGGTAGCTCTCTACGAACGTTAGCTTCAGCTGCTGCTGTGTGCTTCTTACTAACTCTGCTGGTTTCAAATGCAGATCATTGTTTGGCCATATAAGTTGCTTTAACTACACATGTACATGTAGTGCATGGTAACTGTATGGAAAATAGTATTATGCACAGCTAGAGTATAGAATATTTCCTGCACTGTACTTTATAATAATATCTTTCTTTCATTCAGGGCCTTAATGCAGCTAACCAGCTGCTGTCCACAACAAAGCAGGAGACATTTTTTAGCAGCTATGCCGCCATTAGCCAGCTTCTTGAGGAGGGTTTTGTGGACATGCTATTGGTTACCCACAGCCAGCCCATTGAGGAAGTAAGTAGCTTTGCTACTGAGCTGAAGATGTTGGAGGTCGATGTTGCAAAACAGCTTGAAAGTGTACAAGAGCTCACGATTATGCTTGGTAAGGTATCATAGTGTAACTCTCCCATCGAAAAGTGTGTGGTGATAGTTTTAGAATGCAGTAACTAGTTGAACTGCTCTCTGAGGTAGCTGTGTGCAAGAAGAGTGTTAGACTTATTTTACACAGATGGCAAAATTATGCACATGAATCTTGTGTGACTATAGTTTCATTCAGGTTTCAGTTTGTCAATGAATAGTTATCTAGACAAATGGGTGAGCCTTCGTGAGAATTGTGAATATGAAGGGGAAGTAAGCTGGTTAATGATGTATTTGATACATGTAGTAATGATGTGATGTGTAACCTGTATGGCTGGATATCCGGATATGGCATGGCAATGGCAATAACATCACTGAAGATTACATCATTAAGTTTCACATGCTATACATATCTACAGTCCTTAATGAGTATGGTCACAATTTGGTGGATGAAGTGGAGTATGTTTGTTAATTGAGTGTTAGTATGTAGTAATGTTTATGGCATGGCAATGGCAATAACATTTAACATGACTAAACATTACATCATTAAGTTTCACCAGGAGCCCATAACCCAAAGGGAAGGAGCAGTGATTCCACCTGATATCGGATGGCACATACAAGAAAATTCCATATATGGAATGCCTAGCAGTTATGCATAGGCTTGAGGAAATCAGGAGTCCAGAAGAAATTATTCCCAAAATTTTACCGATTATTTTATTCCTAATGAATTATTCTTCCTAGAAGAAAAATTATGTCCAAAACAGCCACCTATTATTCTCAAGCAAATCAATGTTCCCACTGGATCGTGGGCTTGTACAAAAAATCCAACAACATATAACTTGCATACTGAGAATACAGTAACTGTTACTTTCTATTGCATTAGCATTAGGAAAGATTTGATGTAGTCTTGAAGAGACAGATCTTGGTTAGCACCAAAACTGTTTGCGAGGAGTGAAAATACATGTTCAGCCACAGCTGATGAGGGCTGAATTAATAAAACCTGACGAAAAATTGGTCCTTCCCCCCCCCCCCCTAAAGTGGTCCCCCAGGACCAAATATTTCAGAAAACCTTTCAGAAAAATATGGTCCCCCCTTGAAACATTTGGTCCCCACCCCCTCCCAATATCATTATATGAAGTATCTGTATTTAACAAACAAAACAAAAAACTTTGTCTCCCCCCGATTTATGGGGGACCAGATTTTTCGTGACATCCCCCCTTGAAAATGTTGGTCCCCCCCCCTTTCTTGTGGTATGACAAATGAATGCAACATTGTCTATATAATAGTATTATGATCTAAGAATGTAAGCTTGAATTAATAATTATCACTAAGAATGCAGGTACAAATAAACTGTAATGCAACAGTCGCAATAATTATACTGATCTGTCAGTACACTTGTTACACAGCCATGTAGCACCAAGGAGTTTTGCCTGGTCCGGGATGTTCTGACAGGAGCTGTGGTACCACTCTTTTGCATATCTTGCATTGAACGAGGTCACCAGCAGTGTTGTCTCTTCTGTCCCAAGGCTGCCTGCACGAGCAGTAGACAGCCACAGTCTTCCGAGTGATGATATGATGTCTCACACATCGTCCTGCACACAGTGTCACTGCAGTTGCGATCGCGAACAGACCACAGTCACTCCCCCCTGATTGGCGTTGTACATCCACAAAACGAAGCTCAAAGGTAGTTTTCAGAATTGCAGCAACCTGCTTACGGAGGGAAACTGATCCAGTAGAGTAGGCAAGGATTGCATCGTAGACATCTACCATGCCTGGCGGACAATTGATATTAGAAATGCACACCCAGTGCTGGCGGGAAAGACTGATCACCCGTACAAAGTCAGCCGTATCTGATGTCCAATTATGCTTCTCGGCTAGGATGAGTGGATCCTGAAGGCCATTTTGAGTCGGATGCTGTTTGCTGAGTAGTTTGTTAGCAGCTGTGATGTACTTGTCAGTTAGCCACTCCCCATTCAGCAGCTGAGACTCATCAGTCCAACGAAGATCAAGGCCAGTAGTTTGGTACTTCAGGTGAGGGAAGTCGAGATGAGATCTCAACAGCTGACAAAAAGGTATTATTAATTAAGAACAAGGACTAATTTGACTCTAATTGCAACTCTAGTCTGAACTGCTCAACAAAGACAGTTAAAAACAATTTGACTTATTGTAACTATAGACTTACCCGCTCATCTTTCTCTGTGACTGGGGAACTGGTAGCAAGTGGTTCCCATGGAGACTGCAGGCAAGGAAAGTCACTGGGGACTGGGGACTGGGGACTGGTTGGGTGGGATGGGGTCGCTGCTACCTAGGAGTTTGGGTAAGGGAGGTATTGATGGTGGAAGTGGTGGAATGGAGTCATCAAGGGTCTGGCTGGAACTATCAGCAAGAAAGTCACTGCGGACTGGGGACTGGTTGGGTAGGATGGGGTCGCTGTTACCTAGGAGTTTGGGTAAGGGAGGCATTGGTGGTGGAATGGAGTCATCAAGGGTCTGGCTGGAACTATCAGCAAGAAAGTCACTGCGGACCGGGGACTGGTTGTGGCTGTCATCCACTGGGGACTGGTTGGGTAGGATGGGGTCGCTGTTACCTAGGAGTTTGGGTAAGGGAGGCATTGGTGGTGGAATCCGGAAGTGGTGGAATGGAGTCAGCAAGGGTCTGGCTGGAACTATCAGCAAGAAAGTCACGGAATGTCTAGCTTTCTGCGCTTAATAGGACCACCAGCAAGTATGTGCTGCCTTCTGCGTTTCTTCGGAGATACAGACACAGAAGGTGGACTGGACAGCTGAAAGATTGAAGTGTTGGCAAGAATACGATCTTGCCTCTTTCTCTGCATGTCTGGAAAGCGGTACGGCTTGAGATGACCACCGGTAGCACGAACTGTCTTCAAGGGTGAGTTGGGATATGCTAGTAGGTAGGTACCATGGCCGATCCTTCTGGAGTACAAAGGCTCCAACCCTGTAATACTGTGGGTCAGCATGCTTGCGGTCGTAGTGACTTTTCTGCTTCTGCTGAGCTGCCAGGATGTTCTTCTTCGCTTCTTCAAGGCGGTTGTTGCGATCTTCTTGTAGCTGATCAAACTGAGGTGGGCCCGATTCATCCAGGTATTTCATCAGGCCTTCTGCAGGTGTATCCTTGCATGTGTCAATATCAACTGGTATCGTGGCTCGGCGTCCGAACATGAGTTCAAACGGTGTGAATTTGGTTGAATCATGCCTCGACGTATTATAGGCAAAGACACAGGTATCCAGAAAAGAGCTCCAGGTCTCACGCTTAGAGTGACAGAACTTTACAAGCATGGTTTGGATGGTCTGATTGAACCGTTCATCAAGTCCATTGGCCTAGCAAAAGAAATGTTGTGGGAAAAGGTTTGTATACATGGTTTATAAGCAAACAGCATGCTCTTATGTTTTCATGTGAGAAGTGCCTACTAAAAGGTCTAAAAAATAGACTGAGATCAGTTGTACTGCACTTGTTTCTTCTCAAACTTGTGACCCAGGATATTGAACATAGTAAAAAAGAGATCATTGATGAAGTCACTAGTAAAAGTAATGTACAGTTCTACTGGTCAGTGATCGCTATTGACCTGGACAAAGACATCGGACAAGAACTTCTGGTAGAGATAGTCCAGCTGTGGCTCACAGTATGAGGATTCTCAACAGCTGGGGGGGTTTGTTGAACAGTATAAGCAGGCAACTAAGAAGTCCACCAAGTAGTTAACTAGTCTACGTGAAGGACTGAAGTTGGACATGAACATTGATGACTAGCACATTTTAATAATCATTAATTAATTAACTATGCATTATTAATACAACCATACATGTACATTCTTGAAGTGCAAAGGTGAACATCTACTATACAGATTACTTATGCTTTGCCAAGCGTTGACGTTTTGGAATCGGTGTATTATCAACAGTTATAGGCCCATCAGCTCAACCACGCTTGTAGTTGCCCCTGGTAGGCTTTACTGCTATTGATCCCTGCACTCGCATTGACTGTGCTCCGTACAAAAATATAGCAACATTAGAGTTGTCACAGTAGCCACCCCGCATTCTCTGCTTTCCAAAGAAAGATTCGAAGGAATCCTGGCACTGAGTACGTAGTGCACTGCAGGTTGCTTCAGCAGATATCATGCAAGTTCCACAAATGACTTTACTGTAGCAGAAAGAGAAATAAATAGAATTTCACAAAACTAAAGACATACCAGTGAAATGAAGTCCTTCCAAAGTCTCTCGACTCATGCACAACTTTTGTTTCTCGGTATCACTGAGATCCTCTCGCCCATCAGCACTCACTTCCCACTTGTCCAAGTATGCAATGAAGTCTTTTTCGAGCCACTACAAGTGCAACAACTTAAAAATATTACAAGATAAACTACCAAGGTAAGTAATACTTGCCTGCAAGTGGTCCCTAGATTGTGAATCATTCCAATATGGACAAAGATTGGGTTTGCGTTTGTGTATACCTTCCTTCAAGCTTCTCACATTCATAAGGTTAAAGAACTTGGCAAATGTACGAACGAAGCGTTCAGTCTCCTTGGTATACGGCTTCTTCTTATACGCAAAGGCTTCAGCCACAGTGGTGCTGAGGACCTATGTAACCATCCAGGCGGTACTTATGTAGAGTTGAAATTAAAATCAACGTTACTTGTGCCGCCAGGTGTACTCTCATTTTTGAATATGAGTTTAGTTGAATATGTTCCCATTTCAGCTTATCCAGGATGGACAGCCCAGGTGTTGCCGAGTCTTCTCCCTGATGCCTCTGATACAGGTCCACAAGGTGTTTCCAGCTGATGTGTTGTCCATTTATCTGAAATATGTGTATACAGCAAATTGTTTCACTTGTAAATTACAGCCAGTCTATCCCTGTAAGTGTCCGAACTGTTTTGATCAGGTGGGGTGGGTCTGATATGAAAAAGATTGGTCTGTCTTCATCAGCATAGAGATTCACAGTCTTGTAGACCATATCCTCTTTTGAAGGCTTGTGTAGCTTGAGGAATTTGCGATTTGCAGAGGTGCCATCACAAGTGAGGGCAAGTACTTTGAACCCACGGGCTTCTAATCTGCGGATGCACCCCCATACCAGTGAATACAGTTGATCGCCTGATAAGCTGGTACATGGGAAAGAAGCGTATGGGAATTCCAGGTCGGAGAGACTTCCGGAAACCATGAACGTGAGAACATGGGTGGCTAGTTTAGGCTTGGCCGTCACCGACGACTTGATCTCTTCAAACCTGGACAGATGATTGTTTATGTCGCCAATTCGGACAAAGCCTAGGAGGTCTGCAGTGCTTGTCGTAGACCAAATCCTCCTTCACCTTGATCTCATCGAAGACCAGACAAACATGCTTTTGAAAATCGGGAATGCTGTCAAGTTTTGCATCTCGGCAAAGCTGCTCATCAATTTCAGGCTGAAAGCCAGGTTTGGCCTTGACAAAATGAGTATAGTCCCTGTGTGTTCGTTCACTAGGCAAGACTAATAGATTCGACGATCTTAGGGCACGATAGGGTGCAGAGGAGATCAGCTTCAAACTCAAACACCAACGAATCATCATCAGATGCCATCTAATTTGTCGCTTGTCTCGAACTCTGAGAGCTTCTAACTGCTGGTTCCAGATGAGATAATGGAAGGAATCTGAAGGATACTTCTGGTTGATCTCATCAGTTTTCTCTTCCATGATTTTGGTGAGGTCAATACCTGTTGTTACCACAGAAGCTAGAAGCTTTCAAATGGCAACCTAGTGTGCCTCTCATTAGTCAAGAGTGTATAATACATATGCTTTATGTATTAATCACTCTTGGTGATGGTGACATGGTAATGCAATGACGTGGTAATGCAATGGCATAGTTTTAGTGCACATGATAAGTGTGGATGCATAAACACATGAAAACATTTAATACCGGCCAGGTGCATGCTTCACATGCACCCAGCTGGTAATAGCCAGCATTCCATTAAGACATCATGTGTGTTGTGCTTCTAATGATGCTTTTCTAGCATGGAGCAGCTCTGGAGATCACCTTATTTTTAAAAAAAAACAACTTACTATGAGTTCAAAGATGGCACGCATGAGACTGCCAGAGATGCCATTTTGAATCCCCCAGGGCTTCAGGGATCCCAAATGTGTTACCATATACAAACGCTAGATAATATCTTCAGCCCGCTTTTGTAGCCTTGCAAGCAGTTAGGGGCAGCTGTAGGGTTATGTCGGCTTGGCCGTCAATATATCATGGATTCAAATAGCAAATTAAAATCACAGTTCACACATAGAGAGAGTCAGAGAGGTAACTGACACATGCAAATAGTCAGATATTTCATATCTAAAAACCAGCCGGGTGTTGTCATGAATGAAGGTTGTGCTCAGCAACAGGTCTGTCTAAGCTAACTGCAGCTGTAGAATGGATCAGCTTGGCTAGAGTCTCATCATGTACAGCTTCCAGCGAAAGTGCTGACACAGCAATTTTGTAGTGTGCTTCCGGTTAGTGATCAGAACTTGCAAAAACAAAATTATCATCGTTACCTACCACTCTTTTACCGTCTAGGCAACACAAAACTAATCTAGTTTGACGTACCTTGGCCGATTGAGTCTGCAAACTCCCAGTACCTTCCACTGCGCTCGTGGCTATACTAGCATAGTAACGGAATGACGGAACTTAGCGCATGTGATAATTCCGGATGAACATACATAGACGTGGGAACGTAAAGTAAACTTAGTAATAGCCAGGTGCGCACGAAGCACGCGCCCGACTGGAACTAAGATTGCTTTATGCTAGAAAGTTCTTGATGTCAAACATTGCAGTACATGTATATGGTCATTTCTGGTTGATCACCTTACTCCACTAAGTGCAGATGCCTCGTGGGGTTTACAGACACTGTGATAGCTAGCTCATAACTGTACTACAAAGGAAGAATCCTGGCATATCAGTTCAGGAATCAGTTACTCTTTGGTGGCATATACTGCACGTGTGATAATTGCTGATGAACACACACACACACAGACACGGAACGTAAAGCAATCTTAGTGCCAGCCTGGTAACTAGATAGCTCTTGATGTCAAACCAGCATTGCAGTCTATGGTCATTTCTGGTTGATCACCTTACTCCACTACATTTGCCTAAACACAGATGCCTTGTGGGGTTTACAGACACAGTGGTAGCTAGCTCAAGATTGCTTTACGTTCCCGTGTCTGTGTGTGTGTGTGTGTTCATCAGCTCATAACTATACTACAAAGGAAGAATACTGGCATATCAGTTCAGGAATCAATTACTCTTCAGTGCCATATGGCCTGTGCTGCTTGAAAGTCACATTTGCATCCCTTGATTGTGTCATATGTTTACCGTGCTCGCATTTGTAGTATTTACGTCTTGCTTGGTAAAAGATTTGTCCAGATTTCTGACCTCTCTATACGCTACAAGTTCAAATATGTTTTGTGATGTCTTACAGGTCCTCAAGAGCTTGGATTACGAGAATCAACTGAGGCTATTACAGAGGGCACATCTTCTCCAGAAGAAATCTCCCGTGAAGTGGCCATAGTTGATTGCATGGAAGATGTTACATTTTCTACGAAGCCTGAGGGTACTAAAAACGAATCAGAAAATGACGGTAGACATCAGCAGGCTGATGATGCAGGCACAGATGCAGACAATACCACTGTGCTGATTGAGAATGATGCCAATCCCTCAGATTACCCAACAGAGTACAGTTCTGTATTAGCGTGTCATGTACCAGATACTGAGCAATCACATGATGCCACCTGCCCACTAGATGGGAATGAAACCATAAAAGAACAGCCAGGTGAGTACTGTCTCTTGATGTGCTTCTCTATTTGGCATGTACTCATACATTTGACGTCTTAATGGTTTGGGAAGAGAAAGTTTGAGAAGTTGTCTGTTCATGCAGTTTTTTTGCAACATACGTACATATGCAAATCATCAAAGATGGAAGAAAAAATATTCAGAGAGAAAAGAAACTCTGAATATAAGCAGAGCCCAGCTGGGGATTGTACCCAGGACCTTCTGATTACTACCGTACTCAGTTTCTCTTACCCATTGAGCTAATGGAGCTCCTGAGCAGAGGAGCAGTAGGCAAGCTTTATATAACTACTAAACCCGCTAGTAGCACTTGCCAATCTTACTTAGCCAATTCCAACTGTAATTACTCTAACAAGATGCTATTCATCACCCTTAAATGTGAATAACATGCTACACCCAAACATAGCATTATGGCTTTTAATAGAATTGCTATATATTGCAGAACTTGTTGAGTGTTTCCATCTTCTGTTTTATCCACCTATTAATTTGCCAGTGCAGTATAGTTTATCCAGCCAGCTATTAAATGCCACTGGGCCTATTTATTACAGTGCCAAGTGAGAAGGAAAAAAATTTTAAATAATATAATGTTCTGGCTTTCTCATACCTTCTCAGATCTAATAAACTGTGCCTCAAGGAAGAGAATCAATATTCTTGAACTTTAAATGAGCCACTTTTTCATCTGGCTGCTTTCTTTGGCTGAACTGGGGCAGGCCATCTCTCTTTCTGTTCGATCGCAACAGTCGCCATTTTTACCGCGTGCCCGAGTGGACGAGATTCAAAGTTCTACAGTAGCGCTATTTATAATTATATTATTCTTAATTATTGTGTTGCGGTTTCCGCCCGCTGCAACTTGTGCAAGAGTAATTGACTGACCGTTGCCTTCGCGATGATTTAGCCAGGGTGACGACCCCGCTGCAGAAGTGACTGACGGTTGCGTTTCAGAAGGGCGCTAGTTTCGAAGAGTGCCTTCGCGGTGATTTGGACGGAGTGCCAACTACCAGAACTGAAGGCTGGTGCGTTTATAGTGTAGCTATTATTTCTATAGAACCACCAAGACTGTGAGTGGAGTGTGATCTTTTCTCTATGAAGTAGCATCACAGCGAAGGCCTATACAGGGCTCTTCACGTCGTGGCCACGGCATACCTTTGTGCCCTTGACGATCGTAGCCTGACCTTTGAACTTGTCACTGATGAGTGGGAGCAAGGAATGTACACTTGTGCTCTGTTATGTACGTACATGTATTGCAGACTGAGTCATGACAGTGAGCTCAGAGCCTCCTCCCTCAGCAGGCTGTGAGTGGAGTGCAATGTATTCTTTTACTACTCTATGAAGCAGCACAGCAATGTCACAGCGAAGGCCTAGTACAGGGCTCTTTACGTGCATACCTTTGTGGCCTAGACGATTGTAGCCTGACCTTTGAACCCACGCCTTCCTTGCCCAGATTTTATCTCGCAGCTGTGGAGATATATCTGGCTGTGAGATAAAATCTGGGTGAGAAAGGTTTAGACCACTTGCACAATGCTTGTATCCATGGCAACTGTTCTGTTTCCATAATTTGAGATTAGTATGAGAAGTAATATTGATAAGTAGTCAATTACAGACTGTCCCTCTCGTTTTTCACCACAGCAGTTCCTCCAAGTCTCACCATATGCATCTCACTTCATTCTGCAAAAATGTCATAGCACTCAGAGTAGTCAATACTTATAATAAGTATAGTATGCTGTAACCATCTCTGTGATACACACATGCTCTATACTAGCAGTGGTGTAGCAAACGGGTATTATTTCTTGAAAACATAATACAGTAGTAAATAATCAAGTTAGTATGAATATGTGGAAGGTTCCATTAGCCCCTTAATTCCTCTCCTCACACCTCAGTAGTCTACATGTATATTGTTTAGGTTACCTCTATTTGCACTATGCACTGGCCCACTGCATGATGCATTAGTACTGTGTGTAGTATTTCTGGACTTATGTATTTCACTTACTTCCCACAAGGCGCCTGCATGATACATGTATGCACTAGCTCTATATACCTATGTAGCTACTGTTCACTTGTGAATCAAATCCGGTCACTTATCACATGCCCTTAAATGTTACCACTTTTAATATCGACCGCTTTCTTCTCACTTGGCACTGCGGTTACCCTTGAATAAGTAAGTAACAAAAAAGAAAGGAATGGAATGCCAAAAAAGCAACCAAACAAGGTAGGAATGACACCACAATACTCTTACGGATTGTCATCCCTATATCTTTTGCCATTTTCCCAACTATAGGTCTCATTAGCTATATGTGAGTGTTACATGGGATGACAGGATGTTATATTGTGGTGTAGCTACATGGAGATTTTTTTATTGGAAATGTGTTCAGTACTAAAGATTATTCCGTTGGCCAAGTCAAAGGTTGTTACAGGTGAAAGAGTGTAGGTGTAATTGTAGAAGTAGGTGTGGATTGTGATGTAGGGCATGTGGGGTAAGTGGCAGTGGCGGCGGAAACATTAAACAAGTGGGGGGGCTGATAGAGTCGGGCTGCGTAGCGTGGTCAAGAATCGCTCTCATGGGGGCTCTGCAAATCAGTACTGGAAGTGCTCTTGGTAAGTCGAGCATGCAGGAATAGGCCCATGGCCGTAGACCTCGCTACCTCACCCAGAAAATCTCCTTGCCCGGCGCATACAGCGCACGTAGTGCCAGATTGGCTGTGAAGTCTTGGCTCGTCCAGAGTACAAGTGAAATCACAGTATCAATGAACAAATGCATCGAAAGAATTCAACTGCAAACGTCCCTACTACCTGCCATTTCCACGTGGCAATGTCGAAGTTCAAAGTACGTAGGAGGGGCGTTAACTTCAATTTTGGGGGGGCTCAGCCCCCCAACCTTCGCAATTGGGGGGGCTAAAGCCCCCGTAGCCCCCCTGCTTCCGCCGCCCTTGGTAAGTGGTATGTGTATGTAGTCTAGAGTGTGTATTGCTGTGGAGGATAAGTTGTAGTGTGAGGGGGTCATGTGTGTTGCATTGTGAAGTGCTGCAATTGCCACTTTATATCGGCTGGGGATATGGCTGGTGTGGCATGCCGGGAATTGGTGTGTGTGTGTGTGTGTGTGCGGTATGAAAAATGGCAAAATATATAGGGATGACAATCCGTAAGAGTATTGTGGTGTCATTCCTACCTTGTTTGGTTGCTTTTTTGGCATTCCATCCCTATATGTTCTTTCATTTTGTTTTTGTTACTTGTTTCTGTTGCTTTTTTGGGGGAGAAAACCATGGATCGTTGTGGTGGCACAGCTGCAGCTTGCAGCTACATACATAAGGGAAATGCAAGGCAATACGGGCAAAGATTGCAGGTAGTAGGAATATACAGCACCGAAAGCGAGGCGGATACTGACTCTATTTAATGCACATCATCAAGGTTAGTCAGGTCTAGCAGTTGTATTTCGACATTCATTATACTCATATATGTCTTATGGCAACTCACTGCTATGATAAAGTGCACTCCAAGTCCTAGCAAAAGCTGGTCCACGCCTCGGCCGTCGCAAACGATACAAGCTGATCAAAACGTGCTCAGTAGTTGAGCTTCTGGCTACGTTATTAATTGTTATAAATGAAAATGGTGTGCAACGGCAAGTGTTCACTCGACGGCTCTAGTAAATCACTGCCGAAAACCTCCAGTTCTTTGAAAACGCTCTGATATGAGTGCAATACTCCATGGAAAATGCCGCTTCTTCGCGTTTGAATCATTGTAATTGCTTCACTGAATATCGCGGTAGCCCAGTGAAAGAAACAATTATAATAATTACAATCAGAAAAAGACGATTTGTCCGTTTAGCGACTTGCCGATGTGGCACTTCAGCGATGCTTTCTGACACCGCTAACAATCTTATTATTGATAAAAACACTGGAGAAAGACAGGTATGGCTCATCAAAGCCTATGACTACATCTAGGGCAGAGTTTTTAACATCACTTTGTACACCTGCAATGTAGCAGACATTTTTTTCAGTGCCATCCCTATATATGGAGTACTACCGTACTCCATGATAAGCCCTACAAGGCATCTGTGCGTGCAAAATCTATTTTACATTGTGTATAGCTTTCTCCTTAAAAAGCTAGTGTACGTACCAGTTCACTAAGAAAGGTCCAATAGACCTTTATTCATTATGATGTGATAAGTCTTTTATTCGCTCCATTCAGTGCCTGCTTTTACCCACCAGTGGATAAAGGCCCATTGGCTTGCTGTAGTATTCTTGCAGTGTCATTACTAATCTGATCTCAAGTACACTGCAACAGCAATTTAGTCACCCAGTAGAAAGGGCTGTTATAGGTGAATAATAGCCTTCTTGTTGGAACTACCACAGGTGTGCATGCCGTACTAGCTCATAGTCATCTTGGTAGCTTATTCTCTGCTGTCTTTGGCTAATTGCTGCTTGCTGCCCGGCTTTACATTAATTTTAATTTTGCAGAGTTAGCGAGCACATGCAATTGGGGGTAGCAATAATTAAGCAGTGGAGGCTTGTGTTTGCATTTGGGTGATAAAATTGTGCTTTAGCGCCTCTTGATTTAGCAAAGAGCATGGTTGGCTTTGCATTGCTCCGCAGAACACTGTGGATGGTAAACATTGGCTTTTTGATGCCCAGCAACAGGCCTACTGATTACTGTTGATTGCCTTAGTATGAACCAAGTAATTTTGCAATGTAGGGCTGGAATCTCAATTAGCGTTTGTATGTAAGTGTATTATTTATGTGTGTGTGTGTGTGTTGGTCACACTTAGGGATTGACTCTCCAGAGGTAAGGATACCCCTGATAGGAGTAATGGATTCCATCACGTCATTATGCGCTCCTGTCAGAGATCTGAGTAGGTTTACTACATACATGTAGTTTAATAGGGTAGGCTGGCTACAGCTCCCAGTTTTGTAGCATTTAGATACAAGTGGAGATATGAATGCTAGACAGCATGATTGATGATTGAGTGTACATATCGTGTGTACATGATTTTCAAGCGGCATGTCCAGCCTGTGTTTCTGCTCTCCACTAGCAGCCGTGGCTGATATATGTGCTTCGTAAAAAGATGTCTTCTTAAAGCCCGTCTTTTTTTATAGTACATAATTCGCTGCATATTCTCACGGATAGACTTCTTCACATATTATGGTGATAGCTAGCCTTGTGCCTGGGCTCCATCCCCAGTAAAAAGTATAGGCCTGGTATCCACTATTTGCTCATAATTAATGGAACAGGGTCAGTGAATGCATCCATAAATGGTCTTAGTCACATTGCCAGGAGTAGTACGGAGAGAGTGTATGAGATTTATTTAGTAAGCGGAAGAACTAAAAGCCAGACTTTCTGCAGCTGAAATGGCTTTCTAACAAGTTAAGTATATAGTTAAATAGAACCTGTAATTTGCTGTTATGGTAGCTCTTTTAACATAAAAAGTTAAAGCACCTCCCTCCTGGCAGTAACTGTGAGCTTCTCAATTATCAATTGCAGATGTGGCCTTCTAAGCTTTTCAGCAACAAACAGGATAATTTCAAACTGCCAGCCGCTTTTTAGACATCTACCTGGCGGAAAATCATTACTACAACTAATACCTGGGGCCTTCATTTTACATGTTCATGACACAAAAAAAATAAAACAATACCTTAATTACCCGCTGTCGATCAACCACCTGCCGACGTTGCCTTTCTCTCCTCATTACCATTGCTTCTATGTTACTGCGCACGTAGTATAGCATCCCTAGTCGCCACCCCCATTCTGCAGGCGGGTTAATACTCTCACTTACCTGAGACAGCCATCGCTCTAGTGGGCATCATTTAGACAGTGTACACTATCATGGAGTACGGTAGTACTCCATATATAGGGATGACTCCCAAAAAAAATGGCTGCTCCATTGTATGTGTACAAAGTGATATGTTCAAAACTCTGCCCTAGATTTAGTCATAAGCTTTTGTGGACCATACCTGTCATTCTTGAGTGTTTTCATCAGTAACAAGACTCTTAGCGTTGCTGGAGAGCACCGGTGAAGCACCACATCGGCAAGTCGCTAAGCGGCAAATTGTCCTTTTTCTTGATATTGTTTCTTCTGCTTCAGCTGGCCTACCGCGATATTAACTGAAGCAATTACAATGATTCAAACGTGATGAAGCGCTATTGGATCCAGGCTATTGCACCCACACCATAGTGTTCTCAAACAAATCTAACTGTTTGGCAGTGACTCTCAAGCGCTCGATGCAAGTATTTGCCGCTAAACGCCGTTCTATTCCGTTCCGTTCTTAGTAATGATGGTTCCGCCTACACCGGAAACGCAGCCTCAAGTACGAGCTGTTCTGCTTTAGGCGATTATAATACTTGGAGTGCGCTTTATAACGGACCCAAAGTGAGTTGCTGTAGCTACGTTATAACTAGGTGTACATTTGAAATGCAAGGAGCCTCGTGGTAGCGAGAATGTCAGGGCGCATTCTGGGCGGGGCGAAAATAATGTCACGAAATTGTGCTATACGCATACGTCATTGCGAGCGCTAGCCAGCCGGCCTATAACCGAGGATCGATCAGTCATAGCTACTACCGGAGAGCGGAGAAACGACCTGTGACCAAGTAGCTGGTAGTACAGTACGGGAGAGTGGACACGTTAGTAGCTATTGCTCGACTCGTGCCGCCCGACTTCAGCACTCATATCTCTACTTGTACATAGGCTACACAAACTGTACTAACCTGGGAGCTGCAGTAAGCCTCTCTTCGAGAAATGATGTGGTAGACTTGTCCATATCGATGACTCTTCGCGCGCTACAGCTTCGAAAACGGCGTCCACAAAACAGTAAGAGACGCCATTTTGAATCCCGGGGGGCCTCCAGGGGCCCAAAGCGTTACGGACATATATATATAAATATATATATACATACAAACGTGGGCTGACTATGCATCGCGATTAGTTGCCTCACTACCGCTCGGCAATAATAAGAATACTGATACAACTGCTACACCACTATGGAGCATACTAACCTCCATGATGTGCATTAAATGGAGTCGGTACCACTCCTGCTGTGCACTCACGACCATCCTCGCCCACATTACCTTGCAGTTGTTTGTGGTGGACCTTGAACCATAGCTGTCCCTGCTAACACTAGAATTATTATATATCGTCTACTGTTTAGTATTCACCTGAGCATATCACCAGAGTAGCTACCGTATTTGCTCGATCAGACGCCGCGGCTACTATTTATTTCATCACGCAATTTAGTGCAGCTTCTATTCGAGAGCGGCTACTATTCGAGAGCGGCGTTTATTAAACTCAGTGGTATCGGTAAATCTTTTGTAAATGTAAGGGCTTTGAGAAAAGTAGATCAACCGCAAAGGTGGAGTGGCTGCAGACGCCAGGGAGTCAATCCGAAGAGACACTGCCACGCTTGCCACTGCAACGGATACCGAGCTCGAGGAATCAGACCCCTTCGCAGATGTTGAAGAGGACGAAGATGAGTTGAGAACGAACTTGTTCTAGAAGATCCATTATACTATGCTTTCTACAATCCGTAACCACTGTATACTCTCTGCTTGTTTTGATATTGCCATCGAGTCACGAGGTTTGTTCACGTGCGCACGTGCTACTCGAATATTAGCCGCGGCTAGTATTCGAGAGCGGCGACTATTTCGTTCAGCACATCTGGAGGTGAGGCGACAATCGAGAGCGGCGACTAATCGAGAGCGGCGTCTGATCGAGTGAATACGGTATATCATAGATAATATATTCTCTATAGCTATATAATACATGCGTATCAGAAAAACATTTTTTTAAAATGAAGAGACGTATAGGGATGGAATCCCCAAAAAGCAACCAAACAAGGTAGGAACGAACGACACCACAGTTACTGTACCTTTACGGACTCCCACCCCTATATCTTTTGATATTTTTCCAACCACATCTTTATGCCTGTTACGTGGAATGACAGGATGTTAGGATTAGCTATAATTATACAAGAGTGCTTTCAAAAAGCTGCCACATGCTGTACACATCACTATCTAACATCCTGCCATTCCATGTAACAAGCATAAGACCTGGTTGGAAAAATATCAAAAGATATAGGGATGGGAGTCCGTAAAGGTACTGTGGTGTCGTTCGTTCCTACCTTGTTTGGTTGCTTTTTGGGGATTCCATCCCTATATGTCTCTTCATTTTTTTCAAATGTTTTTTGTGACTTATATTTAACGCACACCAAAGTGTGCATTATATGGATTTAAAAGTGCTATCATGTGATTGATCTTAGGACTTTTGATTTGTTGACGGTCACGTGAAGAGCACTAAGTAGTCTCTTTTATTATGCACAAGCAGTGGAACGCAGCCAAACTTTTCTGCTTCATACGTATGTTTTCTACTCCATCCCTTACTCAGGCTGTTTATCTAAGTCCACCCAACTGCAGTACCTGAACCTCTCCCCTGCCAGTCAACTAATGGTTTTGGTAACAGATGTGACCAGCCCCTCTTCTATCTGTGCTCAGCCATATGACCCAGCGCTTGTGCAGCTCATGGAGGACATGAGGCGAGCTACTGCTAATATTTAGACCCAAAGTGTGGGATTAGCATTAGGATGTATGACAATACAGTATAGCTACATGAATATTATGAACAAGAGCACATGAATATTATGCATAAGAGCTGCGCACTTACCATGTATTATTGTACACGGGAAGCTTCCAAGCCACTCAACAAAAGTGCTGATTTTGAATACCTCCAGTTAGCTGCTAATAGCCCAGACTAGTAATACACTAGTGCAGGAACATGAGCCACCGAAATCAGTGAAGAAAGGTTCAACTGATTTATATTAGAAAGTAGAGTGTGCCACATAATTGCTGTGATGTCCCAGAATATAGCCCATATATATGTTCCGCGCAATCTGGGAATTTACGCAATCTCAAGATTGCGTTGCGCATTCTCAGAATCCTGAGATTGCGTTACAATCTCGAGATTGCGTTACAATCTCGAGATTGCGTTACAATCTCGAGATTACGCAACCAATCTCGAGATTACGCAACACATATGCGCAATCTCGAGATCGCGTGATTCGCACGCGCAATCTACGAACTTTGAACTATTCCAGTACACGTGACAGTGAGTGCTGTACCAAGATGGACAGCTCCTTGATAAGCGGCGTCTGCCTTCCTAGGTGGCATATTGCGAAGTGCAAAAGTGAGTTATGTTGTGTATTGATGAGCAACGGAAGGTTTTCGAGACGTTTTGTGCCGAGCGATACGGAGAGAATGGCTGCCAAACAAGCAAGACCATAGTGAGAGAGAAGGGGCAGAAGATCATCCGACTACTACAGAACGATCCCGCAGCTGAAGCGTATAGCTCCAAGTTCAAGTTTTGGGTCAAGCAGCGGGGGTTTAGTCTGGTCAACTACTCCCCCCTCGGCTTGAAAGATGTGCTGTGCCTTCCGTCTAAAAAGCAGGTCAGCTACTAATAAAATCTGACTCATTTTGTAAGTGTAGACTGTAGTTATTTGCAACTAGTAGCGAGAAATAATAGCAGAACAGTCTGTGGCTTTATTGAAGATCCATGTGCACTACAAATTGTCTCTCCCTGCAGAACCCAAACGATCCTACCATCCTTGCCAGTTGGAGAAGAGTGGCTTTTGTTGATGAGTTTTTTGACATCGTCAAGGAGATTCACTGCAAGGAGAAAGGGCACGTTGGGAGCAAGAAAACAATTGAAGAGGTATTTATTTTTACCTATTCAGGTATTGCTACATGCATTAATCCTCTATTTATCTGGTGCAGGTATCAAAGGTGTATGAGTGTGTGCCCAGGGCTGCAATTGACCGTTTCATACAGCTGTGTGTAGTGTGCCATGCCCGCAAGCCTCAGAATACCCGGGCTCCACTGAAGCCAATAGTAGCATCTGGCTTCATGTCCAGGGGACAGGTATGTATCATAGTTATTTATTAGGGAACTTTCACCAGTGATTATATCCTTTTTTTCTCTCTGCAGATGGATCTCATTGATATGCGACATAGGCCTGATGGCGCATTCAAGTGGATTGGTCATTACATGGATCACTGGGCCAAATTCCATATCCTGTTTGCCCTGATGAGAAAGTCTGCTGCAGAGGTCGCCCTCAACCTCCAGAACCAGGTCTTCGCCGTCCTTGGAACTCCCAGGATTCTCCACTCAGACAACGGACGGGAGTTTGTGAATGAAATCATTCATAGCATTGTGAAGGAGTGGCCAGGCCAAATCACGATTGTTAATGGAAGGCCACGGAACCCTAAATGCCAAGGCCTTGTTGAGCAGGGAAACCACATGGTTGAAAAGCTCCTTGGAGCTCGCCTGCATGAGTACAAGGGGGATGATCAGCCAGCCTGGACTGAGTGGTTACCATTCATTCAGTGTGAGTTTTCTTGAGATTCTCTTTGAGATTTTCTATAATAACCATTTAATATCTATATGATCATTCTCCTACCTGCAGATCAGCTCAATACCACTGTGCACGGTGTCATGAAGACAACTCCCTATGAGTTGGTGTTTGGGCAGCCTCCTCGCCAAAACGTCTTCCCAGGAGTAGTGAAAAGTGAAATAATGGAAGAGGATATAGAAGACATCCTCAAGGAGGAGGATGACAAGGTGAAAGATGAAAATCAGAGCGGTGATGATGAGAATCAGGGCGATGACAAGAATGACAACAAGAATCGAGACCAGATGAAAGATGAGAATCAGAGCAGTGATGAGAAGCGAGACAAGAGTCGTGACGAGAATCAGGACAGTGATGATGAGAATCGAGACAAGAGTCCAGATTCCCTGGCGACAACAGAAAAGCACCGCCAACTACGTGAAGCAGCTGATAAACAGTATCGCCTGAATGCAGAACGAATGAAGCTGAAATACTGCAAGGCTAAAAGAAGAAAGTCTTGACCTTCTCGGAGGGTGATTTCGTCAGTGTCCGGATTCCCCGGATCGATCGGACATCCACAGACTTTCACAGACTACCATGTGTTGTGGTCGAGTGCCTGGGGTCCAAATTCCATCTTTACAGGCTAAGGTATATAACAAATATATAGATTAGTATTTAGAATTAGTAATCCATTTCTTCCTACACTTTCTTGCAGATGTGAGCATGGTGTCCTCAAGACTTGCTATGGAGAAGGGGATCTTGAACCCTTTCAGGGAGACCTTGGCCTGACGGTGAAAGACTGGCAGAAGGAACGAGTGCTGTCTTTGCGAGAGGCAGCTCATCTTCTCAATCCCCAGAATGAGTTTCAGTCTAGCTGCTGTAACTGTAAGACGGGGTGCACAAGTCAGCGCTGCATATGCCGAAAGAAGGGAGCTACCTGTTCTTCCAAATGCCATGGGGGGCATATATGCAGTAACTGCTCTGATGACAGTGATACTGATCAGCCCCAAAGAAAGAGAGTCAAGAGAGGGCACGGTGAGAGCAAAGCAGGCACCGGTCAGTCCCAGGCAAAGAAACGACGAGGCGACAAGGGAAAAGTACTGACCATATCATCGGATGATGAAAGTGATGTGGATGATGGGAAGTGGCTACCAAAACTATTTCTAAGGGCTGAGGACAAGCAATTGATTGAAACGGGTGATTGGCTGACAGATGGACATATTGCAGCTGCACAGATGCTTCTGAAGAAAGATATCCCTAAAGTGGATGGACTTCCTATAGTGGATGGACTCCAATTGCCGACACTAGCTGAGACGGGAGGGTGGAATATTTTGGTGGGTGAAGGTATTCAGATTCTGAATGACTCGAACAAACATTGGGTTTGTGTTTCGACAATTGGATGCCCACCTAATACCATCAACATATACGACAGCTTGAGCAAGAAGGTATCCCCCCACATCATCAAGCAGATAGCTACTTTGCTCCATTGCTGGGCACCACACCTCACTATCCGAGTCACCAGTTCCCAGTTGCAGGAAGGCGGCAGTGACTGTGCCCTCTTTGCTATAGCTACAGCCACCTCCTTGTGCAATGGAGAGTCACCTAACTCCATCCGCTGGGACCAGAAACTAATGCGGGCTCATTTGTTAAAATCATTTGAGCAAGGAAAGATCAAACCATTTCCTGGATGGGAGTTACATGACCGCAAGATTGAAGAAGAAGAAGTAGTTACGGAGCTGAACGTCAAAGTGTACTGCTCATGCAGGATGCCACACGATCGGAAGAAGATGGCTCAATGCATAAAGTGCAATGACTGGTTTCATCAGGCTTGTGAGAACATTGCTGATTCTGTATTTAGGAAAAGAGTACCATTTACTTGTACTTCCTGTGCCTGTAAATGATCCAGCTGTATTGTTTATGCTATCATAACTGTTTACGCGCTACAGTAATTGCTATCATAACAGTTGATCTCGAGATTGCGCAAGCTTAATAGTGCGCAATCTGGAGATTGCGCAAGCTTACTAGTACGTAATCTTAAGATTGCGCACTGCAGTTACGCAATCTCGAGATTGTGCAACTGCACTGCGCAATCTCGAGATTGTAACGCAATCTCAGGATTCTGAGAATGCGCAACGCAATCTCGAGATTGCGCAAATTCCCAGATTGCGCGGAACATATATATAGTACAGTAGTGAGCACATGCAGCTACTTGTAGAACTTAAATAATACGTATACACAGACACCATGTGGTCTACTATAATGTCTATCCCGAGTCTGCATGAATTTGCATGCAAGCCACGGTGCTAGTCATACATGTAGGCTTGTGGTATGCCAACAAAGTCTGAAGCATGCTACCACCCCTCCACAAGCTGTGACCCAGACCTGCTACAACCTGTTATCTACACTGGCCAGCCTGCTACAGTTTTGTTGCAAGTCTCTAGCAAGCCTGCATAAAAAGCTGTAGTTACGGTGGTTGATAATTCGTATTTAAAAACCAGCTGGGGCATTGCACATGCCTCAAATCTAATATATTCTTCTCAGCAATAGGTCAAACCGATCTAAATGCATCTGTAGAGAACAGATCGGGCTCACATGTCATGGTTTTGTCCCCTTCTGCCCGTGTATATTATAGCTATAGCTACTGTGCTAATTGCGGCTCAGTGTGATGGCCCAGCTAACAAACCTACTATGAAACGTACGTAGCTGGCCTTCATCTTCAACTTTGATAGCCTGCCAGCAGCCTAACAAAATTCTTGCTCCGCGACCTTGAACTTCTCGGGCTCGTGATTTCCAAGGTAGCTTCAGAAATGTTGGCTTCTGTCAATGCATTGCGCTGTATGTCATCGCTGCTATTCAAAGCATTTACGTGGCCCCAATCAAAATGGCGTCATAATGTTGCGGAAATATTTCCGTGGTAATTAATTTGGATGACTTAGTTTTGGAAAGTCCCTATTGGTCCTGCGTTGGCATTGAGTCACTGTTCATAGCTTCATCTGGGAATAAAGAGTTTTGCCCCTCTCTGACCCTGAAAAATATATACACCCCTTTTCCCTTAAACCTTTACACTTAATTGGCAGTGTATAAATAAATAGAGCCCAGCTAGGGTTTGAATTTTCACCTTCTAGACAAATCCATGTGGAGCTATACCAATTTATATAACATTTTTTGTTTTATTTTTAGAACATTTTATGACAATCTGGCACAGCAAGGTGATCACGGTGGGCTTCTTACTGCTCCTAGTGTGGGTGACTTCTGCTGTGCACGATTCACAGAAGACAACTGCTGGTACCGAGCAAGGATTGTCACTGTTGTAGAACAGCTCATCACTACAGAAGGTAAGCATACAGGTTGAATTGTAATCTGTTCTGTCTAACAGTGCAGGGAGCACTTACCGTATGTAGTGTGTGACATTAGCTTACGTAAGGTCAGGCCCTACCAGGAGTACAGAAATATACGATTAAGTAATGATTTTATCTTCATTGCTTCTGGACCAATGGATGGCTACATGACTGCTGCACAGAGACTGAAGAGGGCACAGTGTCAGACACAAGTAATTTGTCATTGCATGCGTTCATTATGAAAGCATGCTAAATTCACTTACTTAGGTACCCAAAACGTAACTAAACCTCCAGGTTTTAGGCTTCGGTTCCAGACATAGACTAGTTTTGGCATACCCTATGTATACATCATAGGTAGATGATAATCCTCGATCCATTCTCAATACCTGGAACTGCGCTTCCCTGATCGTGTCTGTAGCTCAGCCCTTTAGGTGAGAATTGTACTGCACAAGATCTTCCCTACAATCGCCTTCAACATTGTGTACTGCTTCTTTTACACTAACAAATACTGTGAGGGCTCGAAGCAGATATGGTTTGTTCCTTTGTGCCTTAGATTTTGAGTTTCTACTTAAGCCAGAAGTAAGTGAGAGGGTCATAGAAAACTGTTGCTACTTGGCACAAATAGAGCAGTCTCCAAGAAGAAAGCAGGTGGTTTATTAGTACAGTTGTACTGCTGTTTTAGTGAACCCTGCAACGAACATAGTCGTAGTACTAAAACCACAAAAATGTCATTATTTAATTAACGCGCATTGCCGAATTTTCCGACGGAGGGTCTGGGAACGAGACTAAGTAGCTGATGCGCTAGTCTAATGGCGTCTTGAGACATCTAGAGGGAAGGCTTACGACAGCGACCTTCGCTGGAGAATGATCTACCAGCGCAAAATACTTGAGCTATCGTACGAGACAATTGCAAAAAACCTTAATGTAGATTCAACTACTGTTTGGAGAACAGTGCAGCGCTTCGACGAAAGTGGGTCAGTTGTGCCAAATTACAGTACCGGTCCAGCGAAGAAAATCACAGTGGAAGATGAATTTGCAATCATAGAGGCCATTGTAGACAACCCTGCACTGCAGCTGAGAGAAATACAGGCTCTTGTGTATGAGACAACAGGAAACTCAATTAGTATACCGACAATCTGCGTGTTTTTGCATCACAGTGGATTCTCTAGGAAAAAACTAGTTCACACTGCAAAACAGAGGAATGAGTCTTTGAGGGCAAATTCAGAGAAGAAATATCTATATATAGCCCAGAAATGATGATTTTTATAGATGAAACTGGGAGTGACCGTAGAAACTGCATGAGAAAATTTGGATACTCACTGGTTGGAAAAAGGGCTGTTGACCACAGGTTGCTTTTGAGAGGAAAGAGGTTTTCCGCTATTGGAGCCCTCTCCTTAAGAGGAATTTTGGGTGTCGAAGTTGTGGATGGTACGGTCACAGCTGCTGAATTCCTAAAGTTTGTTGAAAATGACCTAGTTCCAAAACTGAATCCTTTTGATGGCCAGAGTCCTCACAGTGTCGTAGTGTTGGATAATGCCTCGATCCATCATGTAGCTGAAGTAGTACAAGCAATTGAAAGCACAGGTGCATTATTGTTATTCCTACCCCCGTACTCTCCCGATCTAAACCCGATCGAGGAAACATTTTCCAAGCTTAAATATTACCTGCGCCAGAACGATCCTGCCATTCAGGTTGCTGATGATGATGATTTGCCCCAATTTATATTAAGTGGATTTGCGACTATAACTGTAGAGGACTGTTATGGGTGGATCAAACATGCTGGTTACATTCAATGGTCATCAAACTGACAATATCATGCATTATAATAGGTAGCTAAATGCATGTATATAATAATCATAAATAGGTCCATGCTATATAAGTATACTTTCCAGTTCAGCAAGAGTCTATGAGTTAAGCTTCCTCAAGTTGTTTAAGGCAAACCTCTTCTGTTCGATAAACTCCTGATCAGTTAGGACGCCTGTTTCTAGTAGCTGCTGTAGTGTACGTAGTTGTTCTAAATACTGACTGCAAAGCTTTACCTTCTTGGCGGGAGAAATTCCTGCAGGTGCTGTGAGACTGTCCTCTGGATCTAAACTCTGTGAGGGCGTAGCGACACTTGAACTTGAACTCGTGGCATTGACAGAAAAATATTTAACTACAGCACCAGCGGCATCTGTTATGACTTCTGTGAGATCAGCCTTCTTTTTTCCTTTCTTTTCACTCTGTCCACCAAATATAGGCATTTTAGGTGGGCAGGTGAAATCATCATGCTGACCATTGTGAATCAGTCTAGCCCAGAGTTTTAATAGCGGATGGCTGTAGTTTTCTTTATGCATTTCATATAACTGCTGGTAAGCTTCATCAATTTCTTGTTCACGGGCTACACGTTTGGTCACAGTAGCAGCAATATCGTTGCTATCATCAGGTGATGCCTTCCGTTTTCTACCTGTCTTGGTAGCTTCCTTTTGTTTCTGGCGAGCGTCGCACCAAAGAGTTATCTCTTCACCAGTTTTGAAAGAGGCGTACATAGCTCGAAGATCTTCAGGTTCCTCAATCCACCGCTTAGCATTTCCTTTCTTCCCAAAATAGCCAGTTTTAAAATCTGTAGTGGGTGGAACCTGCTCTGGAAACGAGTCCATCAACTTTGCACGAAGCACAGAAGGTGAATCAAAGTGATCATGCATGTGATGCCACATACGAGTGACAAATTCACTCTTTTTGCCTGGGTTAGTAATCTTTACCAAATAGGTGTGTGTGGCTGGTCTTGCCGCCACTTCTGCCTGTAGTTCCTATAACATAGAGACACGAGATCAATTTCGCCTTACGCTAGTCTCATACCCAGACAGGAGAATCCGTCTGGGCACGAGACCTAAGCTATGCCATTTTCATGCACTATAATTCAATATAGCTATTCAGAATTCTGTGTACTTGCACTCCTCCCAACAACTCACTGTTTCACTCTGTTGAGACGGTAAGTAAGTACCGTAGCCACTTCCACTCCCCGGGTAGCTGTTTAGCAGGGGATAGCCGCCATATCCAGCATGGCTTCCATAGACTGAGCCCGGGTACTCCATGTCACCACGCGTCCAGGCTATAGTCACCACTGTGCTCTATATCGACTGTAAGCTCTGATAATCCGGTATTGGAAGGAGGAACCGCGTCCTGGCTGCTTCACTACAGAGAGTTGGACAACCCATCACAGTAGTCAGTTGTTGTTCGAACACGAGAAACCGCGCGCGCGGGAACGCAGTATGAATATATTTATGACCTGAAGCGGCACTTTGATGTGATTAATTGAGCTTTCTGCTTTTCGCTTTTCACTTTTTGGATTTTGAATCATGTTTTGCAGGGTTTACTAAAACAGCAGTAATGGTACCAGTTTAAGCTAAAGTGAAAACCACTAATTTTTACCTTAGCCAGTAGGTGACACTGAATGAGCAGTGGATATTTTCGCTCCACAAGAAGCTCTTCTGTTTGGTGCTGAATGCTACTTTCGGCTGGAAATACATTTGTTCAGGCAAGTTTTGGGCCACATTACATTTGTTCAGGCATGTTCAGGCATGTTCAGGCATGTTTTGGGCCGCATTACATATGTTCAGGACATCTGTAAGCACCTTACATGAAAAGGCACCCAAGCTGGAATTTATAGGCAAGAGAGTCTATAGCACTTACCAGGAAAACCTGTGCCTTATAGCCTGTCAGCTGTATGTGCACCACTTCATTGAGCCAATCTAGAAATGACTATGTTTTCCTAGTGTCAACCCACAAGTGTAACTGCCTGTACCATATATATAGTGCATGCAGGTGGACACATAACAGCCACTTAGTGGCAATTCTCATAATGTCTTCACCACAGTCTCCATCTGCTTCAACTGCTTTCACCCCATCAGACTCTTGAAACAGGTGGTGGCAAAGAAGGTTCCACATTGATCACCACTGCCTCTACCTATTAGGATACTCAAAAAAATCTTATGGTTGGGTACACAGCCTTCGAAAAAATACAAGAAGAAATTGTCCCATTCAGCAATTCAGTGAAAACGTCGTGTTTGTGGCCATCCTGTTTAAATTGTTTGGAGTGTAAAAATGGAGGCCTTCTTGGACTCTGCAAATACACTCAGCACACAGCATTTCCTCTCCCTTGGGCTTTTGTTCCTTGGACCTATACAGAAATATAAATATGCCTTTTATGCCTATTAGTAAGGCATGGTAGGTTCCGTAGCCAGGCTTTAATTCTCAGCATTATCCAGAGTTGTGAGCATTACCCACAGTTGTGAGCATTGTGAGTAGCTTTATCTGCATAGGTACACTGACCATTGGATACTTGCAACTGGAAATGCTCGCAAAACATACACCCCATTTTTGTTGTTCACGATTAAACCGTAAGTGGGCAGAAATATTTTAGAATGCTGGTCTTCCTACCAACCTTGCCTCTCTTTGTTCTATTTTCTGGGAGCGGCAAAACACATTCTTGCCATCTTTGAAGCCTCTCCTCTCTCAATGCATTGGTAGCTGATGTACTTGAGATTTCTCTCCTTTCTATCCTGAAACACTTCGAGAAACAGCGGCAACAAAGTATTTATAGTGGTATTCGAGGCAAACAAGGTTATAAGTAGCTCGAGTCAAAGAATCAAATGCAGTATGCACGTAATTATTGCTGCACATACCATACATTATCGTGGAGTATGCAAGTACTCATGTATATTATAGGGATGGCGCCGAAAAAATGATGGACATTGAATGTGTACAAATGATGAACATTGAATGTGTACAAAATGCAAAACCTAGTCGTAGTTAAGCCTTTATGAACCATACCTGTCATTCTTGATTGCTTTCATGACTAACAGGAATGATACAGTTCATACTGGTAATGTACCACATCGACAAGTCACTAAACCGGCAAATTGTCCATCTTTTTCTGATTCTTCCTCTTCTTTCTTTTAACCAGGCAAGCACACTGTAATGGCTAAAGCAATTACTGATAAAAGGAGCATTTTCTATGGGGTATTGCACTCACACCATAGCATTCTCAAAGAAATCAAACTGTTTGGCAGAAATTCGCAAGCACTCCCAGGTGAGTACTTGCTGCTACATGCTATTTTCGTTAGGGGAGTATGACAATACAACTGAGGTTACACCCACATCAGAAACTCAATGACAACCGTGCATGAGCGTGCATATCAAGAGATGTTGTCTTCTGTCACAAGCAAGGAAGTGAAACTGCAAGAGATTAGCAGCTACTGAATCCAGTTTCACAGAGTTGTTCACTCCATGGATTAAATAGTCATCTTTTGACATTTCTCCAATCACAACCAACCATCCAATACCACTATCCCCCACATGCGACACAAGCCATATTCACAGCCAATAAAGGATTGCAACACTTAACAACACACAACCTTCTCATACACAGAGATACAACTGCTAGACCCTATTAACCTTAAATGGATTCAGTATCCCCTTCACTCACTGCTGTGCACTCAATCCTATGACGTACAATCCTTGCCCACACTGCCTTGCAGTTCTATGTGGTGTCCTTTGAACCATAACTATCATGCTAGCACTTCACGATTGAGTTGTGAATGAATTTCATCATGTTGTCTGTGTATGTATAGCTATCGTCTGAGCCCATGACTTCAGTAGCTAAACGTGAAAGTAATAGTCTGTATATGTATCTACGAGCTACAAGCTGCAGCTCTGTAACCACAACCATCCATACTTTATCCGTAGAGAGAGCTGCAGACTTCTAGCGTGGGTTTTTATTAGTTGATAGTAGTAGTTGTGTTGTATTTTGTTCTCTCCTCTGGTTGTTGAGGTTTGATAGTTGGCAAAAGTTGGGATGATTCATTACATACGATCTAAAAATAAATATTGTTGGCATGCATGCCTAGGAACCTACACTTGTCTGAGAATCTAGAACCTTTTATTACCATGGCCTAAAATCATAGTTCATAAACTTCTGTATGCATATAAGAGTGATAGGGTGAACCTGTGTGACCTTTATCTTCAAACCTAAGCATTCTACCTTAGGGAGCTTAAATTGATGGACTATGAATACTTTTATATTAAATGTTCTTATGCAGAGTCATTACTATCTGTACATATATTGTTTATTATTCAGATACTTTGACCAGTGAAACACCTGAAGCATGGATGAAAGTTGACTATGTGGACTATGGAAATCAAGAGCAGCTTCCCCTCTCTCACCTGCGTCCACTGGAGCCACAGTTTTGCCAGCTACCATGTCAAGCACTTGCGTGTTCCATTGCCAATATTCAGCCGTCAACAAGTCTTCAGCTTCTCTCTAGTCTCAGCAATAGAAATATTTCTGGAGGGGGATGGCTAGTGGAAACATGTACCTGGCTCATGAAACTTCTACTGGGGAAATCTGTAGAGGTATCTGTAGTGTACTATGAAGATTGCAATGCAATTTCAGCGGACATCTACCTTTCTCCAGAACTTCTATTTAGTCCAGAGTCACTAGCCAACCTTCCTGTTCCTGCACAAATTGTTGCTAGCATGTCACAGTACCAACACTCACAAGTTCCTGTCAGCCTTGGGTCATTCATGGTGTCAATTGGCATAGCACAGAAGCCAGCCATTCCAGACACATTACCTCTAACCCCAGTTCCATCGGATTCTAGAAACACCTCTTTGCCAATTCCTTCGTGCCTGACCTCTACACCATTATTACCACAATCGTTTATGCTCCCTTTGGAGATGCCGGTGGTGCAAGGCCTGACTACAGTCTGTGGCTCCTCTGCACCTACTTCATGTGTTGCAGTGCTCTCTTCTACTGCAGTACTACCTTCAGCGACAGCTCTAGCTACCCGGAAGCCGAAGACGTTGCCTAGTGAGTATCATCACTTATGTCCCAGTTCAAATGATGAGGGTACAGAAGTGAAACCTAAAGAGCAGGAAGATAATCCCCAGGCATGCTTAGGTAGTGATTGTGGCTCTGTTTGCTTGTCCACAGAGTCTAGCAAATCCAGTCCTACATCTGTCAACCAGCCCTGTGATCAACTTTTTACTGATGCTATAGCAAGCCCTTCCCCACTGACCACAAATGAGCTCAAGCCACTTTCAATAGACCTTGGGACTTCAAGTGACTTTCCACTACTAATGTCACTAATAGTAAACCCTTCAAAATTCTTTGTTTACCCGATCCAAAAACGAAGTGCTGCTGAAATGACTGCTCTTCCTGAATTGCTACAGAAGCATTATTCAGATGCAGCCAGCTGTACCCCACTGCCAGCCAAGAGTGTTACAGTGGGTGCTCTGTGCTGTGCGCCATTTCCAGAAGATGATTCATGGTGCCGTGCAATGATCACTTCTATTAGGTTGGAAGAAGGAGACCCTAACTCCTCCGAGACACCTAATCTGGAGTGCAGGATCCTGTACTTTGACTATGGTGATACACTGTGGATCAAATCAAGTGCACTGTATGTCTTAGACAGGGCATTTCTTGAATTTCCTATGCAGTGTATTTGCTGCTCACTGGCTGAAATTCAGCCTGCAGCCCTTATTTTGAATGAGCCACCGTCTCAACCTTGTAGTAGTCTTGAAGAGTTTAACCCAAACTCGACTTGTTCCAAGACTTCTACTTCCTCTCAGTTTTCTTTGGCAAACAACCAAGACAGTGGGATTGATTTAATACCTCCTCCGAATATGGATGAAGACAGCAATGCACATGCTAGTGTTGGTGTCATTGGCCCACCTGCTGTATCCCTGCAGTGGACTCCTAAGGCTACAGCACTATTTGAAGAGTTAACAAAAGACAGACCTCTAGTGGCTGCTGTGAGTGTGAAAGGTACGTTATTAGCAGTAGTTCTGCAATTAATATACTGCCAAAGAAAAAGGTTATAGATTTGCAAAACGCAGGGTCTCTACAAAGCATACCGGGTACTCTCATGATCCTTTACTACATGTATGTGTGCACTTGCATGTGCAGTGATTAGCAATTTTAGAGTTTTTGTTTTTTTGGTGCATAGACAGAATCCTAGCAGTGATTTTATACGTGAGCACTATAGAGCTTCTATTTACTGCTGTCAAGCACATTTTTTAAGCATGGACGGAATCCTAGCAGTAATTTCATACTTGAATACCGTAGATAAATATCAGAGCTGAATTAATTTCAGAGGACGTCAGCCAAGGTCGACCTTTAGTAATCAAGGTCACTTACTGATTGGCTATTCATGTGACAAGTAGAGACCCTCAGCTAGAGAAAAGTAAAGATTTCTCGGTAGTAGTACTAATTATTGAAGGGTTCAACTTCTAGATTTAGACACGCAGGTTCAAGAGATGTACTAGCTCTGGGACTATTTTGAAAGGAAATTTATTTGTCTACAGCCTGACAAAGCCCGTTTTCGCCATTTCGGTTGTACCTGGACGAAAAACTCTGTGCAGATGATTACTCCGCTATAGCCTGTGACTACGACGATGGCGTAATATTTACAAATAGCCCCTGGCACTGTACATTTATGTGTAAGGTTTGCAGTTTCTGACTTGTGTCAGTAGCTGCCTTGGACTACAAAATAGTATCACTTCAATAGCTTCTTTAGCTATAGTTAGCGGTAAAAAGCCTCAATACGAGCAACTTTCAGTAGTTATAATCCTACACACAGTAAATCAATTACTATTGTGGTACGAAATTTTTTTCCACGCTTTGCACGGGGGGCACGCTGCTACACAGCCCGACTCTACACTTCAGCCCTCTCCCCCAGTTTCTTCATGCTTCCGCCGCCACTAGGTATACCTGTACACCTAACAGGATTTTGAACTGTCTATACACATAACAGCCACTGTCAGGTATAAATATTGCATGAGCACTATCAAAATGTGAAAGGTCTAAGGACTAATTAGCTGTCTGCCTGGTCCGCTCTTAATTCCTCCAGCTTGTCAAGCTCCTTTCATCTATTATTCTGTTGCTCATGGGGAGGGATCTCTGCAGACATGTGCAATATGATTCTTTCTTTACCATAGAACTAAAGTCGGGCTCAGTATTGCAACTGCAGTCATGGCAGACAGTGCTTGAAGTTCAGCTCTATGATACTTCCGGAGATTCTGATCTTCTCATCAACAGGGCTCTAGTGGAAGCTGGAGTAGCACAGTCCACTGCACTAGGTATGTAAATGAACTACTAATTTGATGGTTTGGTGTACTATTTGGTATCATCATAGTACTGGGCGTATACATTCACTAACTGCATGTTTGTTTTAAATCAGTATGATACTCCTTAGATGACAGTAGTCTCAAATTATTATCTGATTTCATGAAGATACAATTTGTAACCACAGTGAATCTTCATGGTGTGAGTGTTCAGATATCTACACATTCCAGTTTTCTTGGACATGACAGTGTGAATTTAGTGTTACTTTGTATATCCAGATTTTAAGAAGCTGTGTGTTTGTATGATACGTAACCTTCCATGCAGCATGCATGTACATACGTGTATGTTTTTGCTACTTGTGCCTGATTTGCACCTTGCTTATCTTTCACATGGCAATAAAGGTTGGTATTTCATATATAAAACCAGCCAGGGCTGCCTTTTTTTATCCGAACTAGCCAATACTCAGCAGCTGGTTAGACCTTGTTGAAATGCTAGGGGAGTTCTAAGATTGAGTGCTCCAGCCTGCAGCTATATTATATGGAACTTACAGTGATGGTGCTGGCACTGCAATTTCGTTGTGCCTCCAGTACGTTATGTAGCAGTCACAACCACATAGAACAGCGTACTTGTCGCTGTCTACAGCTCTTTTGCTGTATAGGTAACGCAGAAGTAAGTAAGTTAATTTTGATGTGTACTACTCTTGAGGCAAGGTCTGGGGACTATAAAACCCTTGGAACACATTGGAAATTGTATTTACAATGTCATCGTTTTTATTTTCTTCTCAGAGGTGGCTGTGACAAGTCCTGGTGTTCAACATAGGATGCAAAATTGGAACCCTATGGAATCTGATTTCTTGGCTCGTAGAAACATCATTGCTATTGATGATGAGGATGTTGGTTCAGCACTGCATGGATATAGTAAGTTACGTAACTTTTACTAGTCCATACATGTACATGTAGATATGGTATTCCATGCAGAGGGCCTCGTGAGAATCGAGTTGCTCAGCTTGACCGTTTAGCCACTCTGAGGCTTTTAGAACGGGGGTTAGCACTTTCTTGCTGCCGAATCAGCCTTACCTGCTGTTGATGAACCTCCCGCTGATGTTCCCTCCTCTCCTTGCTACCGCTACTTTTGTGTTGCTGTGCACGTAGCCTTCCTAATCGCTACCACCTCAGGTAGGCAACTCCATTTGCTGGCTCTGCAGTCCGTGCGTGGAAACATTGCCACACCCACAGGAAATACGTTCACAATAATTGCATTCCTGTATAATTATTTACATACATACATACATGGAGTCTCAATGTAACACGATTAGTTGTCTTGCTTCCCGCTCGGCAATAATACATGTACTTGGTGTGTACATATAAGCTTTTACGATAGATGATCATCGGACACTTACCAAGAAAGTTCTGCATCCCGTTTTTTGAGAGGAAGCATTCACTGTGTGCTGTTAGTAAAGCTAATTTGCATGTTAAATTTTGAATTTAGTGACAACCACAAGTATTTTTTAGCAGTAAACATTTTCTGATAATATATTTACAGTATTTTATGTACATGTGTGGCAGTCCCGTTATAAATCAGATATTATTCCGTTGCGTATTTCAATTGCATCACTGCATTTAAGCGCAGTATCTCTGAACCTTTGTTTGGGGCAGGGCTCGGCTCATATACGTAGATGCGTCAGATATTGATGCGTTTGTACAGTGTGTATGAACCTTGCCCTTAACGGAAGTTCAGAGATACTGCATGCACTTTGAACATAGGGACGCGATTTACACATGTAAATACACAACGAAAAATGATGTTCAATTTGTACACAGGACTGCCACGTTTATCTGTAGTGATAATTTTCAGGTTGGACATGATCTCACATTGAATTGCATCTACAAGTAGTATGGGTAATTGTCTGCATAATTATTTCTGCTTATCGGCGTCTTCATCATTGTGCTTATATAGCTATATCCTGTTGCTTGTGGCATTTATAAGCCTTATATAACCTCACATGATAACTAATGTATTTTTACCAGCCGGGCACGCGCTTCGCGCGTGCCCGGCTGATTCTAAGATTGCTTTCATGTTTTCTGTCTGTGTGTGTGTGCGTGTGTTCGTCCGCAAATATCACGTGCATTAAATTACATCATTACATTACTATACCACTATAGCCACAAGTGCAGTGGATTGAAGCTACTGAAAGTTTGCAGGCTCAATGGCATTGAATAGGCCAAGGTACATTAAGCTAAGTTAGTTTTGTGTTGCCTAGACGGCGAAAGAGTGGTAGGTAGCGATGATAGTTCTGTTTTGGCAAGATTTGCTAACTGGAAGCGCACTATGAAATTGCTGTGTTAGCACTTTCGCTGGAAGCTCTACTGTCTGATCCATTCTACAGCTAGCTGCATTTAGCTAAGGCTAAGCACAACCTTCAGTTGAATGATTTGTGTAAAAAAACACCTGGCTGGTTTTTAGATATGAAATATCAGTCTTGTTTAATCATCAAATACGCATGTACATGAATATTATGTATTACCGGTATGTATTAAGCACACGCAATGTGTTTAGTACCTGCCCTTCTCTTCCATATCAACGTCCTGCATATGGTGCATATGCGATGTACATGTATCCACCCACTCAAAATGCATTAAAAATGCAAAGCGAAGACAGAGCTAAGTGTAGCCTTCTTTAGCCAAGAATGGTTATTATAGAAGCATGCAGGTAAGCGAAGGCAGTTGCAAAGCTAATGGCTAGCTACGTAGCTGACTTATGCTCGGTAATAAAGCACATCAATGCTCAAGTTTTACTGCTCACTGTTTTGGAATTTTTACTTTTTAGTGGTTTAGCTCATGAATGATACGTATATGTATTACATTCTAGAAAAGATGATTTGTCCAGGATTTCCGGCTTTCTGGGTGGTGGGTGGATACTATATCCCATATGTAAACATGCAATACGTATTTAGTGCTCACCCCCCTCTTTGCAGCACATTGACAGTCCCTGCCTGTCTTAATATACATGCATATGAAGACTCTCCTTGCTATGAGATTACGTGCAACAAGTGTACCAGGAGCCCATGGGCTCCTGAGTGTACTAATTGCATACTTTTTGTCAATAAATGACAGTGTCACATTTGCAACGTACCGTATAGCGGGAAATTTTCACCGGGGCAAATTTTCGCCAAAGCCAATAATGTAGTATTGCGGGAAAACTTCACCAGATCTATTGTCACACACACATGATTGGACGAAATTAAATTCTGCACAGTACGAGTACAAAATGGCGTCTCGTACATGGATGCTGTCTTCGAACTTGTGACGCACAAACAGTCAGATATCTGAGCATGTCTACCACACAGTTTTACCATTGCAGCTCCCAGGTTAGTAGAGGTTGTGTAGCCTATGTGTAAGTAGAGATATGAGCACTAAATATGGACGGCACGATCCAACGATGCGCATGTGAGTGAGTGTGAGTGTGAGCATCAGGGAGCTCTCCGCGATGCGGCAGAACCTGCATATACCATAGCAAAGCCATGGTTGACGGTTTGTTTAATTCATTCCTGACTTTCACATCAAACTTCATCGGTCAAATTTTTCACCCAATTAAATAATTTTTGCCGGTTAAAATTTTCCCGCTTGAACTGACTGGCGAAATTGGCGAAATTTACCCCTGGTGAAAATTTTCCGCTGTACGGTATATGTAAATGGTTAGGGGGATTAGAATAGGGTTATGGATTAGGATTATTTGGGCCTAGAACTAAATGAATGCATCGATATTCTGATTAAGATACCTTTTAGTTTTCACATATGTGAAATATGATAGTTACAGTAGTGCTTAACCCTCTGAGCGCGGTGAGCGTATATATACGCTCTACGTTAGTCAATCGTCACCGCGGCGAGCGTGTATATACGCTCATACTGGTATTCATAGCTTACCGGATGCTGACACGGCTAACAAGCTTTCGAGGAAGCCCCTACTAATTAACGACACACAAATTAACGACAGCTTGACAGTTCCTAGCCTCCAAAGTTGCCGTTCACCAAGTAAACTAGCTAGCAGCCATAGAAAACTTCGAGTTCATGTACCTTGGTCATAATTAATTACAGCTTCCGCGTGGACAAATGGAATTTAATTTCCACATCCGCGCCCTAAGGGTTAATGAACTTGCAATGTTCTGCCCGCACATACAGGTAAGCAGTGGTCGGCAGTGGTCAGATCTGACCACCTCTCAGCTATTTTTACCACTACTTGTACTAGCTATTAATGTTGGGAAAGTGACCTGCATGTAGGCAGAACACATGCACTTACTTTGATGGTGCAATTACCTTAACCCTTAAAGGACTGCGTGAAATGATGTCACACCACGCGTTATACGGAATTCAATAATTAGTTCGATTGACAGTATAGTTTTGGCAAAGTTGAAGATATAATGCCATCTTACATGGCTTATTTTAGAAGTATAAGGCTTTTTCAAGCCATCTAAAGGCCTACCTGGGCCTGAGGCGGCGAAAAACGAAGCAGTTGTAGGGGAAACATCCTTAGGCACCTACACAACCAGCTAAAAACGGAGCTGTCACAGTCCTAATACAAGTTCAGGACGCTTGTCTCGATCGGCAGCCACGCGCAAATTGACTAAACTCAGTAGACTTCTAGCCTCGTTCCCAGTCTCCACTCCCAGCTTTTTTTCGCGTGCTGTAAAAAAAGCGGGAGGGAGCCTGGTCAAATTCGTCACGTGAAGTGCGTCATATCCGCAGGAAGGGTGCGTGGTTTTGTGGCATGCTCTGATCTTGCCGCGCCACTTGTGCACATGGAGAGCCAGAAGAGTAGCTGCAAGTTTTCTTTCAAAGAACCGTCCGGATGTAAGACAAAGCCAGAGGGTGAGTACAACGCGGGGACTCCTATTGGAGGCTTGCTAGTTTGAATGTCGCCGACATAGCCTGGCCACTAAAGCTAGCTATGTACGGTGAACAGCTCAGCTTTTGTTCAAGCGCTACCAGCTCTAAAGAAGTAGGTTACCCATACCGCTAACTAAACTAAAAGGCCTAGCCCTCTAGGTACTGTATAAGCTAGTAGCTAGCCTGTATCGCTAGCTAAACTAAGCTTGAACTAAGCCGCCTAACCCGCTAGCTAACTAGTCTCGGGTACCCAGACCCTCGGCGGGTCTGGGTACCCGAGACTACTAGCTAACTAGCATTCAACTAAGGCCACGCTGTTTAACACTCACCCGCTAGTTTGTTCTTTCAGTCAACGCAGTCTTTGACTCATACAGAAGCTTGTTCAAGGTTGCTTTACGCTTTCTGCTCTCTTTTTCTGGCTTATCAGCCTCATCCTTGCGGAGTGGCCAGATCAGAGCATTCCACAAAACCACGCACCCTTCCTGCGCGTATGACGCACTTCACGTGACGAATTTGACCAGGCTCCCTCCCGCTTTTTTTACAACATGCGAAAAAAAGCTGGGATTGGAGACTGGTAACGAGGCTAGTAGACTTCCTGTTGTAACCCTTGTGGTTTTGGTGCTTACGTAATACGTAGGCAGAAGCCAAGTTTAGACAGGGGATATCCCTAGCCCTTTGTAGCTTGTAAATGGGCTGGGCTACCTAATTTACTACCGGTTGTAGGCGTGATAAGTTCTGGCGCCACGCATACGTGACGACCTCCTGTATGGGTTAAGTTATCTATTGTTCATGCCATTATTTTAATTACACTAAGTTGATTAATACTAAATTAATTAGAATTTACACTTGATACTTTAAAGTGATATTAATTTTAAGGCCCTTAATGACAGCTGCTTTCTTACAGAGAGCTTCAATCGGGCCTGTCGGTTCTTTAATACACCTGAAGGATGTCATCGGGGAAGCAAGTGCCCTTTTCAACACCTCCAACAAGGTAGAGATTGTATGTAAAATTTACCGTATAGCAGTATTAGCAGGCACTTAATTGTATAGAAGTTTGGATTGTGATTGCTTCCAGTATGGAATTTATAGTGTTCTTAATGGGGTGAGCCTGAACAGTCCTCACACTAGCTATATATAGTCAAATTCTGTCCTCATGTCTATGTATTGTAGTATATATGTCTTGCCTCCTGACCCCGGGTCCGAACCATTAGCTAACGTGGGGTGGGTCGGACGGAAAACGAGAGCTGCTGCTACCACACTGAGGTGATAGGCAGACACGAGGTCCTCCTCCCTGCCACGCGACATAGAACTACACCACCTCTCCTTATGAACAATGAATAGATCTGCGACAGCTTCTTAGGTAAGTGGCCAACAACCGTACCGCCTTTCACAGCCGCCACAGCATATCTGTCAATTGCGTTGCTCGGATCCTGTTGGCAGTCTAGTTCCTCACCAATGACGGCTTCCCAAATATCATTGTATACGTGGTAGCCACGAACGCAACACTCCTTTTCCATACTTCACTCTTTTCGGGAGCCCTCTTTTCTCACCTGAGCTTTTCGGAGCTGTGCGTCAAAGAGTTAAACTAAAATTATTAATGCCCTGGAATTTAATTTTGCCCAATCGTGTGTGTGCGAAAATATATCTGGCAGAGTTTTTCCGCAATACTAAACTATTGGCTTTGGCGAAAATTTTCCCTGGCGAAAATTTCCCGCTATATGGTAGTCACTTAAGCACACATCTCTTCGCCCATAAATTTTTTTGCCGTACCCTGGCTCCTAACATCAAAGGCCTTAGATCTCTAAATGCTCCAATACGTTTTTAGCTCTTCTCACTTTTCACAAACTGTGGCAAGGCTCTCTGTAGCCAACTTCTTTGGTAATAAGCTCTGCTTCAAAACTTTATGGCAAGACTAGTGCCATTGGGAATGCCATGGGAATGACTCACCGACAATAAGAAAGAGCTGGAAATGCGGAGAACCGCTTTTGCGCCTATCAGGTACACATATACTAAGAAGCTTATCGTTAGTACTGTGCATGGACGTCGTCACTAAACCCCTAAATTGCCTGTTGGAAAGGAATTTTTTGCTGACAGGCAGATATTTTTGCTGACAGACAAACCAATTCTTGACCCCGCCTCTGCATACCCAGTGCAGGGTAATACTCCAGAGCTAGTTTCAACATTAAATGTGCAATTATAATGGTATTCTAATTAGTAATACCTAGCTTAACCTTAAGGTTTGTTGTTGTTGTTTTTTTTAATTAGGTATTTCAGATCAAAAAGTGGAAGAGACCTATACTATGGTTCCATCAACACTGACACTGCCATCTGTTGGAGACTGGGTGTCTGTGGTGGTCACTGCTGTTATAACACCCACCAGATTTTACATTCAGATGCCTTGTGGAGCAAGTTCTCCCTTTACAGCAGACGACAGTAGTTCTGAGGCTGGTATGTAAGTGTTTGTGTAGCTACCATAGATGGACAAACCATGGTTTCATCTTGGGTTCAAGTAGGCAAGATCTGGATTAATTAAAAGTGGTTCTCTCTCAAATACCAAAAGAAAGCTCATTGACTCTCAGACAGATTCAGTCATGAGTTTCCTGCTGAATTATTGGTAGATGGCAGGTGTAAGGTGTATCCATACGTAATTAAATTCCAACATTATCAATAGTTATTATAAATTAATTATGTATTATTTTTATTAGGCTGGGGTTCCCTTGCAAAGTTTGTACCAAAGATCTGCTGAACTCACTCTTGTTAAATTCGTTTACGTAGAAGGTAATGAATTCAGTTACTTCAGAAGTAGTGCTTCTAGGCTAGTATACCCAAGCTGATTAAAGCAGTGATGTCATCACAATATGAGAGCTGAGTGAACTGTCGGCAGTAGTGCCCCTGGATGGTAATACCACCATGCATTATATTTGTGCGCGGAACAATTTTAGTAGGCTCTCTTCTGTAATGATTTGCACACCATTCCTTTTCTCACTCATGTTGCATGACCATTACACTTAAACAGTTTGACTCTCATCTGGAGAAGAGCATCCTTGATGTTACGGACCAGATAGTGTGCAATGATACTTTCCACTACATAGAGACTAAATGAAACCCTCATAATCTTGAAGGTTCTCACCAAGGCCTGTACCTCTCCTTTACCACTGCGGCATGATAGTTCTTCTCCAACACTGGCCTCCCATATATACCCACCTAATGTTGATTGTGGACTAGCTGTTCTTTGTTTGTGGTGCATCCCATCAAACCCTAAACAGCAGCTGAAAAACATACCTGATGTTTTTGGAGAACCTTTAGGAACATCTTTCTGTTAGTTGGCTTCTCGAGCCTCTTGATACTCCCAGCTTAATACATGTAGCTCACAGCATTCCTGGTTCAGCTATTATTCTTGCAACTGGCTTGAAGTGTCATGAAAATAGTTGCCCCCCCCACACACACGGGGGGGGGGGGGGGGGGCGGCGGCCCTTGCCCTGGTTAACACCCTGTGTGCGACTCATTGAACCCATGTAGGGTGTAATGTTAGCTTCTTTAGCCCTCAGCTTTAACACATACATACGTAGTAACTACAATGTACCTGCTCATGCAACCCTCAGTCTGTATAGCCTATAGCCACACAAGGCATATTGCATTTGTGTATCCTAGTTTATACATGCCCCTTAAATCTTTACACCAGGGGTTCATTTAGGGGGGGGGGGGCATTTTTCTGGAGACTCGATATAGCAATTTTCATGAAGCATGAAAGGCTAGTGTCATTTAAAGAGCTTCATGGATCGGTTTTTATTAGCCCTCATCTAGTTGTTGCATCTCCTTACACTCATACGTATATGACCTAATGTGGTCCATTTGTAGGTAGTGTAAATTATGGAGTACGGTGCCCGCATTGCCTTACAGTCATGAATAATACACACTAGTTAGTGTGTATTGTACATGCTTACAGTGCTCTGTGGTGCCCATTGAAGTCCAACTGCACCTACTAACACTCCACAAGTTGTAAATGACTTCTTGCTGTACATCATGTACTGTGTAGCAGGGGCTAGCCTGAGTCTGACTTCAGTATATCCATACCTTTCTCCCCCCAAAAAACAAGTCACAAAAAAACATTTAAAACAAATGAAAACACATTATGGAGTACGGTAGTACTCCATATTATAGGGATGGCTCCAAAAAAAATGGCTGCCCCCATTGTATGTGTACAAAGTGATATGTTCAAAACTCTGCCCCAGAAGTAGTCATAAGCTTTTGTGGACCATACCTGTCATTCTCGAGTGTAACAAGACTGTTAACGAGTAACAAGACTGTTAACACTGACAGAGAGCATCGCTGAAGTGCCAAATCGGCAAGTCACTAAACTGGCAAATTATCTAATTCTTCTGGTTTTCTTCTTTCTTTTCTGAAGATAGCACAACAATGACTGAAGCGATTACAATGATTCAAACGCGAAGAAGCGCTACTGGATCCGGGCTATTGCACCCACACCATAGCATTCTCAAACAAATCAAACCATATAGCAGTGATTCTCAAGCACTCGAGGCAAGTACTTGCCGCTATACGCTGTTCTGTTCCGTTCCGTTCTGCACATTAAACGGTGGTTACGCCTACACCGAAAACGAAGCCTCGAGCACGAGCTGTTCTGCTTAGATGCTTATAATACTTGGAGTACGCTTTATGATGGACCCAAAGTGAGTTGCTGTAGCTACGTTATAATAGTAAGAACACTGATACAACTGCTAGACCATTACAGACCATACTAACCTCCATAATGTGCATTGAATGGAGTCGGCAAACTGCCGTAGACAGCTGTCTGCCGTTGCAATGTTGCATACAGGAATGTGTGGGTGCACAGTGGCATTCTCAAGTCGGTAGGCGCTTAGCTACAATTCACATTTAACATTAGCTGGATTTTGCACGAGCACGAGCTGTTCTGCTTAGACGCTTATAATACTTAGAGTACGCTTTATGACGGACCCAAAGTGAGTTGCTGTAGTTACGTTATAATAGTAAGAACACTGATACAACTGCTAGACCATTACAGATCATACTAACCTCCATAATGTGCATTAAATGGAGTCGGCAAACTGCCGTAGACAGCCGTCTGCCATTACAATGTTACATACAAGAATGTGTGGGTGTACAGTGGCATTCTCAAGTCGGTAGACGCTTAGCTACAATTCAAATTAGCTGTATTTTGCTACTCTGCTGTATCTTTAAGCCCCACTGAAAACTTTGCAGTGCAAAGTGCATTCTGTGTCTGTTTAATACATATAGGTGCTGTTAGTTTATCATGAATGGGAGCATATGTGGATACAGCTAATACCGCTCATCTACCCCACACAACCGCACCATCTAAACACCATTCACACCTTTTTCCCTGCAAAAAACAACAAAAACAGATAACAAAAAACATTTTAAAAATGAAAGAACATATAGGGGTGGAATCCCCAAAAAGCAACCAAACAAGGTAGGAATGATACCACAATGCCCTTACGGATTTTCATCCCTATATCTTTTGCCATTTTTCCAACCTCAATACACACACACACACACACACACACACACACACCTTGAACCTTGAACCTTGAACCGCCCATTGTAGACAATGATAGCGGTGTCCTAGGGCAAAGCCCTGGACAAAATGACGGGAATGACTAGCTTGCTGCTGCACGAGCACTGTCACAGAAGCGGCTGTGCCGCGTGCGGTCTCCTTGTCGGCGGATCGGAAGGATCTACCACAGGGACAGGGATAGTCACCACTCCCCCTTGCTTGATTACACGGAGCTGTACACACTCTGACGACGTTGCTCTCCTAATGATCGGATGCCATCACTGCACACTTGGTGCCATGCCTTTCTGTCTTGTGCGATCTCATACCATGCCTCTTTGATCCCAATGGCCTGTAAGTCGGATGCTGCAACATCTCGCCACCTCTTCTTTGTGCCATGGCTAGGCCTCTGTTCTCCAAACAGTAGCTGTTTCGGGATCCGGTTTGGTTCCATGCGACTCAGATGTCCAAGCCAGCGCAGACGATGGTCCATAAGGATCTCAGCCATTGACTTCTCCATTTCAAAAGCGGCAGCTAGTTGTCTAGATGAGATGTGCTCTCTCCACTGCTGGTACCTTGTCACCCCGAGCTAACACAGCGGTTATGAAAGATGTTCAAGCGCTTCACGTGCTCTGCCTTGATGGTCCATGTCTCGGCTCCATATAGCAATGCTGGTAGGACTGCTGCACGATACACTGAGCGCTTAGTTGCTAGTGACAAGTTGGTATTCTGGAAAATAGGCCTTCTTAAACATCCAAAGACTCTGGCAGCCTTGGCAATGCGGTTAGACACCTCGTTTCGTATCTCTCCATCTCTTGCGATGTTACTTCCCAGGTAGTTGAAATCTTCAACGATGGCTACCGTGCCACCCTCTAACTGCACTTCCATTACGTTACTATCTTCCACGTGTTGTCCGACAACCAGCCCTTTCGTCTTTCCAAGGCTCACTGTTAACCCCCACTTGCTTGCTGACTGGACAACCTCTCTTGTTACTCGTTCAAAGGCATCACGTGTCTTCGCATACGCAGCCACATAATCCGCAAACTGGGATTTGGTCATCCGCACTTCACCCAACCGTGACTTTGCCGTACGGTCACCAACAAACTTCCTGCCGTGCTTAAATTTCACACTCACTCCAGCTTGCAGACTCCCATCTCTCCAGTTAGCCACCATGGCGCTAAAATAGATGTTAAATAGTGTCGGAGCCAGAGTGCATCCCTGCCTGAGACCATTCCGCACTTCAATACTATCAGTGGTTGTGGTGCCAGTTCTGACTACAGCATGCATACCCTCATGAAAGGATTTAATGATACGCATGGTATACCACACTTCTCCAGCACACGCCATAAGGCACATCTGGGCACTGAATCGTACGCCTTCTTCAGGTCTACAAACTGCACAAACAGGGAATCATCATGTTCTCTAGTTTTCTCCACCAGCTGCCGTGCGGCAAAGATAACACAGCCACGGCCTTTCCGGAATCCACATTGGGACTCTGGCAGAACAGTCTCAGCAATGGTCTGTAGCCGCTCCTGCATGACCCTCGCAAAAACTTTCCCTGCAACATCGAGTAGGCTGATACCACGCCAGTTGTCACATAGACGGAGGTCCCCCTTCTTAGGTATGGGAACGATCTCAGCATCCTTCCAGTCACCCACAGCTTCTTTCTCAGCCCACACCTCGCGCATCAGCTCAAGCAATCTATCCCACAGCTCAGCTCCACCACATAAAATCATCTCAGGGAGGATTCCTGACCTTCCACCTGCTTTACCTCTCTTGAGCTTGCCCAAAGCTGTTTCTAGCTCCTCAGCTGTAGGGGGGTCGTCGAGGTCCCAGCGTGTTGATAATGATGGCATATCATCAATAACCTCGTCTCGATATTCGCCTCGATATTCGCTGGGAATGTTCAAGATCTTCATGAAATGTCTATGCCAGCGAGACTTCACTTCATCTGGGCCATTAGTTAGCTCTCCATTCTCCTTCAAAACAGCACTCGGTCTAATTGGCCTGCGCCCTGCATGAGCCATCTGCAGCTTCCTAATGCTGCTCCACCTTGTATGACAACCCTTGGTAGCCTTTTCTGCCTCATGTGCTACTCTGCGAACATGCTCCTCTTTGGCAGCGTCAACAGCTACCTTCACCACTCTCTGATGTCGGCGGAACTCTCTGCGATTAGCTACGCTGTTGGTCTGTAACATCCGGCTGTGTGCATTGTTTTTAGCTTCTATCAACGGTGTTAAAGTGTCAGCACTTTCAAGGAACCAATCAGGTTGTTTTTTCCTACCCCGGCCAATGGTACTCTCTGCTGCTGTGACCATGCAAGCTTTCAGGGTATCCCAATTCTGTTCGGGGAAACTATCAGCATTGTGCGGTTTTTCTTGAAGCTGTCGTGTCAATTCATCACAATAGGCTTTTACCTGAGCTGGACTACGCAACAAATGAACTGCAAACGGGACTGTTGGTCTTTCCTTTTGGAACCAAAACAAGGAGTGTTCACTCGCACCTTTGCTCTTACCATGCAATACAGTTAGCTCCCCTCATCACCCGTACATCAGTGCAGAACATTCGCTGGCAGGTACGCATCACAACATAGTCAATCATGTGATATCTCTTTGTAGCTGTATGCATCCATGTGCCAAGATGTATAGCCTTCTTCTTGAACCATGTGTTCATCACCGTCAGCTGGTTCATAGCACAAAGCTCTAGGAACTCTTCACCAGCCCGATTTCTTTCATCAAGACCATGACTCCCCAGTATGCCTGACCAAAGGTCACTCTCCAGCTCCCGCTTGCCAACCCGAGCATTGAAGTCACCCAACAGAATGAGGACATGTGACGATGGTACTTTGTCCAGTGTGTCCTGCAAATCCATGTTGAACTTCTGTTTGACTCCAGGGGGTGCTTTAGCCGTAGGTGCATATACAGACACAACCGTTACATAAGTGCTGGCTGTTTCTCTAGTGCCACCTGGCCACCTTTGCCCTGGGCTTGCTAGTTTTAGCCTGTTCGGGAACTGACTGCTTCCCATGCCTCTCCAGCTTCTTTCCATGCTGCTGCAGCTTTCTCATCTAGTGCAATTCCAACTCCCTCATTCCCTGCAGCGCTCTCACCATTGCTCGGAAGAGGTCGTCCGGAGTGTAGGAAGGTGTATCCATCAGCTGGCCATACATCCATGCCGAACCACTTTGTCTCCTGGATCCCAGCCACTGGCACACGATAGCGTCTCAACTCCTTCACCATTAGATCTAACTTGCGGTCAACAACCTAAGGACCAGGACTTTTGCCCTCCAAATTTATGGATCCTTGCAGACGCTTTCTACAAATACGCTCATCTCCAGAGGCTTCCACTAACGAACGCACATTCCACGTTGCTACTACTAAGGCTTTCCTAGAACAACAGCGGTGTCAAGCTCGTCTAGCTTTATGCCAACAAGTGTTCTGTTGTAATAGCATTGAGTCGGTTTCCCTTGTCATTTTCTCGTGCAACAAATAACTTAACCTTGGCTTGCAAGACCAAGGCAAGTGAACTGCCACCACAATCTGGACTTCTCCACACGATAAGTGGCAGCAGCTGGTCAACTTTAGCCGCAACTCAACATTGCATTACCAGGGCTCACCACGAGGAGGTAGCTGACCATGAACTCCCACAAGGAGGTAGCTGACCATGAACCACACACACACACACACAATCCGTAAGGGTATTGTGGTATCATTCCTACCTTGTTTGGTTGCTTTTTGGGGATTCCATCCCTATATGTTCTTTCATTTTTTCAAATGTTGTTTTGTTACGTATATGTAGGGATGGAATCCCAAAAAAGGAACCGAACAAGGTAGGAACGACACCGCAACACTGTACGGATTGTCATCCCTATATCTTTTGACATTTTTCCAACCACACACACCACAATCCCCTACATGCCATACCAGCCATATCCACAGCCAATAGCTACGTAAATGATTGCAGCACTGACCCCACACTAGCTATACATGTAACTTAAACTCCTCACAGCAACATGCATTATACTGCTCATCCCACCCCACATCCATCACCACACTTTTACAATGACATTCTACCTCTAACAACATACTTTGAAATAATATTATCTTCGACCAACAGCATAATCTTTATGACCAAGATTATACAAAGATATAGGAATGACAGTCTGTAAAGTGTTGCGGTGTCGTTCCTACCTTGTTCGGTTCCTTTTTTGGGATTCCATCCCTATATGTGCTTTCATTTTTTTTAATTTAATGGTTTTTTGTGACTTTTTACTTTAAAATGCATCAAAAGTGATCTCATAGGGTCTAAAATTTCTAAAATTTCCTGGGGGGTGCATTCACCCAGACCGACCCCCCTAGCATGAGCACACCTCATTATTCATCACTCCCACAAAATCGTGAACAGTTCACTTTTGCCCCCCTTGACAATTTCCTAAATGAACCCCTGTATACTTGGCAGTGCATCTTTTTACACCACTATATCTGAAGGTCTTCTGTTGCTAAATATATTGTTTGGAAAGCTGAATTGACTTTTTTGGGTGAAATTTTGGAAGCTTTGAAATTCAGCTGCACTATATTGCAATGCTATGCAAATTAGGCCAGATTACATTGATTTACAGCTTTAAATTGTCCTTACATGCCCATGTAATATTTGGGGAAGATTATCTCAGTGCTGATGGATATGTATATGTGATGCAAGATGGCCTCATTTGCCAGCATTCGTAGTTGCTCTTTCATACCAGACAAGCATACCATGGTCAGTAGTTTCCCTGAATCCAACTCAGGTCTGTGCAGCCAACACTTACAGGTGTGCTAGGTAGCAAGGTGTGTACAGTAGCCACAGCATATTTCAGTGTAGCAGTGGTAGATTTTAACCATTAGTTACAAAGTTAGCCAGTCTTCATTTTCACACACAACAAACTCGACCAAGTTGCAACTTCCTTGAAAACAGCTTAAAGCCCGAGTACATATGGCATTTACATGTATCTGTTAGTATGGTTTGATGCCTATGTACTTAATATTATTGTTACCCTACAAAGATAAACCTGTTATTCTATCAATGCTACTCACTACTATTGTTTTTCACACGTTTATCCTTGCTAATTACTGGTGATACTATAGTCATGCCATAGATAGTAGAGTTACTCTACTATCTATGGTCATGCTTAGTCAGGCCCCATTGTGCTCTGCTGGCCTCACCCTTGTGACGGTTTGTGTTGTAGTGCAACATGTAACGGGTTTGATGCCTATATACCTGATATTATTATTGCCCTACAAAGTTATAATAAACCATCAAAGAAAAACCTGCTTTTCTATCAGTGTTCCTGACTACTATAATTGTTTCTTGCATGTTTGGCCTTGCTAGTCATGCTTAACCAGGCACCGTTGTGCTCTGCTGGCCTCACACTTGTGTGTTGTAGTGCAAACATGTACTCACTGTAATGTCACATACATTTTACTTACAACTTATGTGAACTCTCCCTCCTACATGTACCTGTACAGTGTACGTATACTTGCTCTCACTTCCCACTCACTCTCACTTCTCACTCAGCAATGATATATAGGCAGAGGATTCCTAATAGGCTGTTTGAGCTGTAAGAGTTGGCCCCTGCTTTTGTTATGCCATTTATTTAGTTGCCAGTAACGTTTCTTGTGTGCCAGTTTAGCACTTGATATACCGCGGAAATGTTACTCATGCAGTTGCACATTGTAGTATATATGGGCTGTACATGCGACTATATACAGTGATTTCGTATTGTTTTACCTGAAATATTACATGCACCCACATGTCTTCTCTATCAAGATTCTGAAAGTGACCTTCCCACAGATTTTGATAGCCTAACTGAAGAAATGAGGTGAGTATAAAGTCTCTGAGAAATTAGAAACTTTAGAACGTTGGTTACAGTTATCAGTTCTGTTCAAAAATTGTGTGTTCTACAAGTGGTTATACAACTGTGTATACCGCATTAACAGCATGGTACAGTTCTTTGCAATAGAAGTTACAAAAAAATATTTAAAAAAATGAGGGACCATGTAGGGAAGGAATCCCAAAAAAGCAACCAAACAAGGTAGAAACGACACCACAATACTTTTATGGATTGCCGTCCCTACATCTTTTGGCATTTTTCCAACCACACATACACCACAATCCCCCTACATGCCACACTCATATCCGCAGCCGATAAATGATTGGAGCACCTCGTAACACGACCTTACACTACCTTTTGTAGTAACATGAACGTAGACTCAATACTGTTCACCCCATACATGTATCCTTGCAAACAATGTTAATTTAGCGGCAATATCTAACTGGTCTCAATGCAGACCTTTGTCTCCCTGACGCTATACACAGCTACATCCTACAGGACTCCAAACACTTAAGAAACATCCTATCTCCTCCCCTACATGTACAATACTATTTGTGATTATATTCATGCAAAAGCATGTACTTTTGAATAAATACCACAGGATGTACACATCACAATTGTAACTTCCTGTCATGCCATGTAATAATATAAGTACCACAAGGTATGGTTGGCAAAAAATGTAGGGACGGCAATCCGTAAAAGTATTGTGGTGTCGTTTCTACCTTGTTTGGTTGCTTTTTTGGGATTCCATCCCTACATGGTCCTTCATTTTTTTATGTAACTTGTTTCTGTTGTTTTTTGGGGGGGGGGGAGAAACTTTCCATGCAGAGATGTCTTGTTGTAAATCATGATTTAATAGCAGAATAGTATGTTCAGTAGTGATGTAAGGTTACTTTTTTGAAGCCAACCAACAACAGCAAAACTACAGCAGAGTCATCTACCCTACATATACTGAATGGCGGCAGTGTTTCTACAGGCAGGTCCTGGTTGCATACATGGTGAAGTAGCTATTTCACAGCACACTTAATTGTGGAGTATTAGATAGTTATACTTCAAATGCGACCACAAGCAACTGTAAGGCAATACGGGCAGGGATTGTACATGTAGGTTGTAGGAGTGCACAACACTGAGAGCTATCATAGATAATAGGAGCTACTGTGGGTACTGACTCTATTTAATGCACATCATCAAAGTCAGCTAGCATAGCAGTTGCATTCATTACACTAATATATATCTCATAGCAACTCACTGCTATGATGAAACGCACTCCAAGCCCTGACAGAAGCTGGTGTACTCCTCAGACGTCGCAAACAATATAGGCTTCAATTTTTAAACTACCAAGCGCGTGCTCAGTTGAGCTTCCGGTTAATTATTATGAACGAAAATGGTGTGAAACAGCAAGCATTCAATTGAGAGCGCTAGTAAATCACTGCCGAAACCTTCAGGTTCTTTGAAAGCGCTGTGGTATGAGTGCGCTGCTCGAATGCAAATGCAGTTTCTTCGTTTTTGAATCATTGTAATTGCTTCAGCCAATATTATAGTAGCCCAGCTGAAAGAAACAATTATCAGAAAAGTAACGATTTGCCGGTTTAGTGGCTTGCCGATGTGGTGCTTCAGTGGTGCTCTCCAGCAACTCGAAGAGTCTTGTTACTGATGAAAACACTCGAGAATAACAGGTATTACTCATAAAGGCTTATGACTACATGTAAAGCAGACTTTTTAACATACCATTTTGTACACATTTAATGTGGCAGCCATTTTTTTCCGGGGCCATCCCTACATATGGAGTACTACCATACTCCATGATACATGATCCACTGTGGTACACTGTGTGGTTTATCAGAGATGGCTAACAGCTAATAGAGCTTGAGTAAGGGGCCATGGATTGTGCAGCGGTTTGGTCTTTCAACTACATGTTTACTGGGGATGGATGAGGAGTGCAAAAATGACAAATTAGCTCGCAGCTAAAGTGACCATTATGGAACATGGTAGGCTGGGAGGAATACCATATTGCCAGCAAATTTGGCAGGGAATTAAATTTGTGAGCGATCCGCCAAATTAAATTCCGCCAGTATTTGTGCATGATGTCAATGTAATGTTCGGTGGGTGGGGTTTGGAAATTTCTCACCACGAGTTTGAGTGAGAGTAGAAGAATGGCATTGTACAAGTACTTCAGCAGAGAGCGCCTGACATATGTACCCTACGAAAGTCCCCTCTCTCCCAGAGAAAGAAGTCGAAAAATAAACACAGTCGTGAAGCGTGCGCTAGAAGAGGATAATTCTGGCCGCGGCAAGTACAACGAATATACATGCCAGAAGAAAGAGCGCGGATTGGAAAATACGCCACTGAACATGGACCTGCAAAGGCAGTAAGACACCTCTCAAGGCTTCTGACCAGGAAAAATCCAGAAACAACGGCCAGAAGGCTCAAGTCTGAGTATCTGCTGAAGTTCAAAAATGAGTGTAGTGGTGAGAGCACAGTTCCATAGGTGAAAAGCTTGCATACAAAGCCTCAAGGAAGGCTTTTGTTCCTTGGTCAACAGTTGGACTAATCAGTCCAGGAGTACATCGATGCCATGAGAAAAATTGGTGGAGTTGTGAACACTTCTAGTGTCATGGCTGCTGCTCGGGGAATAGCAGCTAGCTTCTAGAAATCCCGGATTGCTCAGAGAGCATGGTGGCCACATAGAAATCTCCAAAGCCTGGGCAAAATCTCTCTTGATGCGGATGGCCTAGGTCAAGAGAAATTGCTCGAATGCAGGGAAGATCTCTGTATCGCATTTTGAGGAAGTGAAATTTCTGGCAGATATCAAGGTGGAAGTCGTAATAAATGAGATACCGCATGAACTGATCTTCAATCGGGACCAAACGACCATTCAGCTCATTCCGACAGGACAGTGGACGATGCATTGTGCCAAGGAGAAAGTAATTCCGATTGCAAATTCCGACGACAAGTGCCAGATCACAGCTGTCCTGACAGCTACACTAACCGGTGAATACCTGCCTCCTCAGATGATCTATAAAGGGATAACCCAGCGATGCCATCCAAAAGTACCAGTTCCTGCGGGATGAGATATTTGGCACAGGGTCCAATGAAGATACGATGAAGCGCTACATTGAGAACGTCATCGTTCCTTTCACTGATTACAAGAGGAAAGCTTTAAAGCTTGAGAAGACCTACCCAGCCCTAGCGATATTTGATGGTTTTTGAGGCCAGACCACACCTGATATTCTGTCCCTCCTTGGAAAGCACAACATCATCGCTGTGCTAGTTTCAGCAAACTGCACCGACAAGTTACAGCCCTTGGACGTCTCCGTCAATAAGCCGATGAAGGAGGAGATGAAGAAGAGGTTCCATGCCTGGTATGCTGATGAAGTCAAGAAGCAACTGAAGGAGGTTCCATTGGACCAAGTGAAAGTTGACTTGACAGCAGCATTTATCAAGACCAGATGTGCTAACTGGATCATATCTTCCTGGCAGGCCCTTCAACAGCGACCTGAAGCACAGTTGACTGAAGTCCTAACAGTTTATCAAACTACTTCTTAAGAATGCACTGAGCGAAATTGATGTGATTGTCTGTCAACTGCTCTCCTGAGGTAACAATATATTGGTCCGCCTCCGTCAACTTAATGTGGCTTAAATTAGTGAGAGCCAGTTTGTTGAGTGGTTCATCAGATGACTGTTCTTGATCGCCACGTCTTCAACAGAAATCACATCTGGTTCCTCATTAGGCTGCTGAATCTCTGTAATTTCGACATTGAGAGTTGTACTGCTTCTGACAGTCACATGTGGCGACATCATTTGGCTCTCCCTTGAACCTAAGCTCACATGGCACCTCCAAACCTCCTTGAGGTAGATCAGTTGAAAAGCGCCTTGTTCCTGTGATTGTGCCGTTTCTACGCAGAAACAGTGAGCAGGCAGCGGAAATCTTCCTAGAAACATAGCCGACAATGGTATCCCTTCGCATTACTGCTACTGCATATGGGTCCTTGTTGTTACCACTTTCTCGCACACTCGGTGTCCATGTACGTTTGTAGACACGATGTTCTTAAACACAGCTTTCTACAGACAGCTCAACCTAGCACAATATTAATACTTCTGTAGTGCAATATCGATACCTCTGTTAGTAACTAAACTGAGTGGGGCGTTAGGGCTACGTGCTGTGTGATGTCACTGCTTGTGAAAACCAAACTGCCAAATTAAAATCCGCCAACTTGGAAGTTACGACCAATCTTAATTCCGGCCATACAGTATGCCTAAGTGAGCAGCTCAAAGAATTAAAACTGGCTGCTTGTGTCAGTTGTACATACAGAACTCTTTACGAATACACACTTCGGATAACAGAACTGAAATCAAATTCAGTAGTGCATGGTATATAACGATTGGTACATATACATGTAGTTATCACCTATTTTGAGTACAAAAGAACTGGTAGCACAGGAGGCCACAGCAAAACAAGTCCAAGACACACAGTCCCTTTTTTGCGGAACCCCGAAACAACCAACCAACTACGTTGCAGAGCGTCATAATTGCATACGTTATGACATAATCAATTAACCGTATTATGACAATACAAAATGGTTAAATAATTATGACCCAACCTTTACTTCGCACTCGCGATCGAGCGAGCTATGGGCGAACGAGATACTGGAGAGCCGCTGCCGAGTAAGTGATGTAAGTGCAGTGCAATGATTATTGGACTAAGTGTATACCATCTCAAGATGCATCTCAAAGGCCAGAAGCACAAATCCGGAGTGATTCAGTCGAAACTGATCTCGACATACTTTTCGGCTGCCGGTCCCAGTAGTGCTCGAGCTCCTGTATCGAGACGCAACAAGTCTGAACTTGAAGTCAGCTATGTTGTACATAGACACAACAATCTGCCAGTCGCTTTTTTGTAGCTTCTCGAGTAGTATTGTTATGCATGCTTCTGTAATTAGTTGTTATTCTCGCGACCGGTCTCACCCCGCCCAGGTCGAGATTTTAATACATCCGCATCTCTACTCGTGCGCTATCTTTACACTTGGCAGTGCAATTATCCTCTGCTTCCTCTACAGTAAAAACAACAAGCTTCAAACAGCTTCACATCACAATAACAAATTATTAAAGATGCCTCCAACTGGCTGCATACATGTAGCTGAAAACCCTAAACTCTTGTCAGTGAATTAATCCCCCTTTTTGCTGAACCTCCAAACCAGCCAACCAACTTTATGGGTGCACATTGTACCTTTTTTCACATCTTGAATGGTAATGTTTAGTGTGGCCTCACTATTAGCTCTAATTTTGGTTTACAAACAAAATGGAGTACCAGCTGCAGATGTAGATGCTGTTATGTACTTCAAAAAGTAGAAAGTAGTGTGTTGTCACAAGTGCAGCTGAGCAAGCCAGCTCCATCCATTCGCCGAAAGTTAGCCCCACCTGCTAGGAAGTCAGCTCCACCCCTCCAGTTCCTGCAGTATTCATACCAGTGGTAGAATTTTCTTGGTTACATAAAGCCTGGAGTGATGCTATAGCAAGAATAGAATAACGAGACCCGATTAAAGCTTGAAGTACAGGAACAGTAGGATTGTATATCCTACTGCTCTTATCCAATGAAATGAATTAGAGATGATGTAATGTGGTATAAGCATGAGGGATATACATGTACATGTATTTTGTGTCACCACCTAGAAACTGACTCAAACACTGCTGTTGCTAAGGAAAATGATGTCAGACGCTTGTTTCTAAGCGATATTCAGTTTAAAAATTACAATTGGCTTTACTATTCAAACCATAGCGTTGCTTATAGCTTATAGTAGCTTCTTGTTGATGCTGGAATATCTGCAGTTAGCTAGGTTTGGTGATCACTAGAAGACTCTTTACTTTTTTGTGAAGTGGAACCATTCTTGGTGCTGTCCTGGACCTGGAGTGCTAACATGTCAATCATCTGTGTGTACATAATGTTCTAGGTGCTACAGTTTTGTCGGGAGAAGAATGCCTTATTAGGCACTTAAATTGCAAGGATTTATGCTTTGTGTAGCTGAATTAAGTAACTGCTTATCCAGGACTGAAGAGCTATTCTGGGCTTCGCTCTGTTAGCTCTCCATACTTATGCTTCTACTTTTGTGTGGGCTAGACTTCTACAATCGTTGTCATTGGGGGGTAGGTCCTTCTTACACTGCATGTCGTTGTGTGGTCTGTATATTGAACTACTAAAGAATTGAAGGTTTAGCCATCTTTGTTAAATTGTACTGCTTGTTACTTTTGTTATTATGCTATACTAAACTGGCAGTCAGTGGTTAGAGCAATCTCACACTAGTTAAGCACTTTCACTTTTAGTCAAAGCACTTAAATAACTATAGTTAAAGCACTCTGGCACTTACGTAATTAGTACCCTAGCTTTATGATAATGCATATATGCGTCATAGCACGGTTGCTGTCTAGTGCCCAGTAACACGTATATGCATGGATCTATCAGAAAAGTTCACTCCGCGCAGGCTAGTGAAAATTGGTATCCATAACGTAGCTGGACAAGTGGTGGGCAGGGCCAATTAAAAGAGTTCAGCAGTGGATGAGGAGTGAGAGAAAAAAGGGAGCTTCAATTAAATTATTACAGTACAGATGGCTGACAGGTGTGAGTGTTGCTTGCCTGCATGGAGAACCACTGCAATCTTCTCCAGGAATGATTTGAGCTTTGCGAATTACTCAGCTTCGCCTATGGGCTTTAATGCTTGTAAATCAACAAGCAGCATGTTGTTATATGTATGTATGATGTCAGACTACATATTTAATATAAGTAATATCTACAGCTCATATTACAGTCGGCAAGTTTACTGTGATAGAGATGTGATTGAGCCACACACTGGTGAAATAGTTGCTGCCAAATTTTCTTGTGATGATCAATGGTACCGAGCCAGAGTTTTGGATGTCAATGACAGCATTATACAAGTAAGTACTATTTAATACTCAATCTACTGTAATTTGTGTTTGGAGCAACCTGCTTTAATAAGCTTTCTACATGAGACAAGTTACCATCGGCCAGAGTATTCCTACCATTAATTTGATACATTGTATGTCATTATTCTGTTATTGATGGAAAGTACTGTAAGTTTGTAGTGATGTATGTAGGTATGGCAGATCCAATTGCAGCATTATGATATGTTGTAACCTTTGATTTGAAATAATGAAGAGAGAGTGATAATGGATGCACGAATGTATGTGGCCACTCTCTGTCATATGCTGTTAACCTTGGGGGGTAGGGGGGGAGGCTGATAGCATTTGTCATATGAGTAGTGCAGTGGCCCTGGAGGTCACTCTTATGACCAATGACTTATGGCCTAAGGTCAGAAGTCCTATGACTGTATTGTAATATGGCTGATGACCTAATGACAGTATGCGTGACAGTCCCATGTGGAAGTCGAATATTATTGTATTGCGTATTTTGATCACGTCACCACGATAAAAGCTCTGTATCTCTGATATTCCGTTAAGGGCGGGGCTCGTATGCGCAGTGTAGATGCGTCAGATATTGATGCATTCACACAGCGCGTATGAGCCCTGATGTTAACGGATGTTCAGAGATACGGCGATTTGAATGCAATGACATAATCAAATATGCAACAGAATAATATTCAATTTCTACATGGGACTACCACGTATTCTTATGGTTATGGTTTATAATCACTTAGTCACTTGTCTTATGGCTTATGGCCTATCACTGGGTCTTATGACCTACGTATGGTTTTATGGCCTATGGTCCTATAGTCTTATGAGTAATATAGTCTCATAGCTTATATGGTTTATCACTGGGCCTTAAAGTCACAAAAGACATATAGGGATGGAATCCCCAAAAATTAACCAAACAAGGTAGGAACGAACGACACCACAGTACCTTTACGGACTCCCATCCCTATATCTTTTGACATTTTTCCAACCACATCTTTATGCCTGTTACGTGGAATGACAGGATGTTAGGTCTTGATGTGTACATCCTGTGGCAGTTTTTTGAAAGTGCACTTGTATGATTATAATCTTAACCGCAAATGGATTACATTATGCTATTAATCAAAGATAGTAGTGTGCTGTTATAGGCAAGATGTCATTGTACAAGTGGGGTTGGTGTGTGTGGAAGGATGTGGATTGGGCAGTATATATTGAATCTACCTACAGCACATGCCACTGTGTATGATAAGTTATAGTGAGGTCGTGTGTGCTGTACATGTAAGGTACTGCAATCATTAAAATTTTATTGGCTGTGGATATGGCTGTGTGGCATGTATATAGGGGATTGTGGTGTGCGTATTGTTGGGAAAATGTCAAAAGATATAGGGATGGGAGTCCGTAAAGGTACTGTGGTGTCGTTCGTTCCTACCTTACTTTTTGGGGATTCCATCCCTATATGTATTTTCATTTTTTTAAATGTTTTTTTTTGTGACTTGTTTCCGTTATTTTGGGGGGGGGGGGGGATATAGAGCTATATTGACGCCTGATGCGCATGTGTGAGCTACTCTGGTGATAGGCTCCGATGATAGCTAAACAGTACACAATATATAAAGTCACAAAAAAAAAATTTGAAATGAACAGACATATAGGGATGGAGTCCCCAAAAAGCAACCAAACAAGGTAGGAATGAACGACACCACGGTACCTTTACGGACTCCCATCCCCATATCTTTTGACATTTTTCCAACCAGGTCGTATGCTTCTTACATGGAATGACATATGCACATCTTGTGGCAGGTTTTTGAAAGCACTCTTGTATGGTTAATTGCAAATGGAATACATTATGCAAAAATAGTAGCTAGTGTATTGTTATAGGTGAGATGTCATTGTACAAGTGGGGTTCGTTGGTGTGTGTGGAAGTATGTGGAGTGGGCAGCATATACTGAGTCTACCTACAGTGTATGCAGCTGTTTACGTTACATTATAGTGTGAGGTTATGTGTGTCGTAGATGTAAAGTACTGCAATCATTTATTGGCTGTGGATATGGCTGGTGTGGCATGTAGGGGATTGTGGTGTGCATGTGGTTGGTGAGAGACAAAAGATATAGGAATGACAATCCATAAGAGTATTGTAGTGTCATTCCTACCTTGTTTGGTTGCTTTTTTGGCATATCATCCCTACATGTTCTTAAATTTTTTTTTGGTTACTTTTATATTGTAACACTAGTATTACATTGTTTATGGTATTCAGTAGTATAGCCAAATTGATCCATTCTACAGCTGCACTTAGACCTATTGCTGGCACAACCTTTCAGTTGGATGATTTATGTATTAAAAAAACTCCTGGCTGGTTTTTAGATATGAAATATCAGTCTTGTCGTAAGACATTCTAATTTACGGTAACCAGTGATTAAGTGCTATAAAGAATGATTTTGTGGTGCATAATGCTTTTAGTTCTGTATTAGTTGTTGTTTTTTCTTTCTTTCTTAATGCATAATGTTCAACGTAATGCACTGTGCAGTATTTGCCATGTTTATAGACAGTCCAAGTGACATACTATTTGTTAGTTTGTCAGACATGTGACTGATATATGCATGTGTACGTAGCTGTGTTTAATTAAGGTCAAGCTACATGTACGTAATTAGCAGCCGCACCTAGTAATACACACTGTATCGCCTAGTTTGGCCAGTAATTTCTGGGTAACTTTGGACTAAGTGTACATGCATATACTCAGCTGAATGAAGTCGATGTTGGTTGTTTTATATACGTAGGTGTGCTTCGTTGACCTTGGGCACGTTGACTGGGTTCAGGAAAGTGAGATCCGAAACGTCAAAATGGATTTCATGCACCTTCCATTCCAAGCTGTGGAGTGTTGCCTGGCAGGTGTGGAATTGACCAAAGAATATTCTAAAACATTGCAGAAACAAAAGGAAGCAAAGTGAGTTATAGCTGTTAGTTATTGAATAAGCCTAAGCAAGCTGTACACTGTTGTATGCATGCAGTATGCATTCTGTCCATGTTTATTATACCAGAAGTGAATTAATTACTACAATAACCATTATGCATTATAATTTTATGATGACGGGAATGTATCTTTAGTCACATACACTACCTATTGTAGGAAATTAAGGTGGCGGGAGAGTAAAATATCACCTATACTTCCTGACTGTATACTTTTCTCAGCACTGCATGTAGAGTCATGCATCATTCATGGTTAATGACCTGTCTTTTTCATGTATGTTTTGTATCCCATGAAAAGCTAATTTCCATGAAACATGAACAGAATAAAATGTACATGAAACAAGACATGAATTATAAATTTGTATGTTTCATACTGTTTCCATTGCTGTATGAGTGGTTTCACGATGTATCCAAATTTAAAACACATGTAAACAACATGAAATGTCACCCAAGTTCAATTACAAGTACATGTAAATACATACTAGTATACAGTTCAAACTGATCAAGCCATGTCATAGAAACACACTAATTTTAGGACATCTAAAAGTGTGTTGCAGCTGTAGTTTTGTTCTTGTAATACTCTGCGTGCAGTATTTCACAAGTCTTAAGTTTACTGCCTAGAAGTATATAGATAAACACCATGATTGAAGTTTGCTAGCTGCCTACGCATAGCTACATGCAGTTATGCTAACAGATATACAAGGCCTATATGTGAAGTTATAAGTTCCTGAGGTACAGCTACATGCAGTTATGCTAACAGATATACAAGGCCTATATGTGAAGTTATAAGTTCCTGAGGTACAGCTACGTAGCGCTGCCGGATCTAAGATTTTGAAAAGGGAGGTTCCAGTAGCACCGGCGGCAGAAGCATGCAAAAAATGGGATGGCTGAAGGAGTCAGGAATCGCTCTCGTGGGACCTTTGCAAATCAGTAATCTACTGGAAGTGCTCTTGATAAAGTTGTGCACGCAGTAGGTCTATGGCCGTAGTCCTCTCTAATCACCATAAATCTGCTTGCCCGCATACGTTACCAGGAAGCTGTCTCTTGAACTGACAATTTCAAACTTACACAGAAAATAACAGCTGTGCTTGTAGAATTAGTTTTGCAGCTGTTCAGAAAAGTGCCTGTTATTACTTTGAAAATTGTACGAAAATTGTAAACTTTGAAATAATGGGGCATATAGGTAGGGATGCTCATGTGTGGGTTCTTTGTAGGATAGATATGTAGGTATTCTGCCATGAACTGTTCCTTTGTGAAACAGTTCATGCCTTTTCATAGGATCTGTTCAAGGAACGGATACTTTCATGGCTTCTTCAAAAGACCTCTTTCATGGCATAGGTACTTTCATATGATTTGCATGAGACTAGTTGCATTGGACAGATACTTTCATAGAATTTTCATGAGGCCAGTTGCATGGGACAGATACTTTTATGAGATTTTTACGAGGCCGCTTTAATAGGACAGATACTTTCATTGGTTTTTAAAGGGACCAGTTTGTCTTGAGAAACACTTTCAAGGACAGTTCATTGGGTCACTTATAGGGACAGATTCATTATAATTCCATGGGTTTTTACTCTCCAAAAGAAAAATGATATTCATAGTGTGAAATGATTTTTATGTAGTTTTCACTATCATAAAAGATTGAAAATCGCATTATGGAATTTTTTGTGCACTTGAATTTGCTATGAAATTGCTATGAAGTATAAGGTCAACAGTTTTCATGGCTAATTTCATGGGGGAAAAACATGTCATAGTAAATCCTACATTATTCATTGGGAATAATAGTTATGTACTTCCATCAAGATCGTTAACAGCCTTCAAAAGTTACATTTCTGTGGCCTATGTAGTGTGCATGTGGGTGCAGTTAACCCTCTGAGCGCGGCGAGCGTATATATACGCTCATACTGGTATTCAAAGCTTACCGGATGCTGACACGGCTAACAAGCTTTCGAGGAAGCCTCTACTAATCCCTACTCACATTGGCAACGTCAGCAATTGATTTGAAGCTCCACCTACCGATCGAGAGAATCTAAGTGCTTACTTTTTGTGGTACTGTTTTTATACTGGCAGCTTAGGCAAGCTTTCTAGCACCAGGAATGCAGTTAGTAGCGCTCGAAAAGCCTATTATAGGCTTGAGGCATCAATCCAGTACCTATCTACCCCAGTAACTTACCAGCTAGAGGGCAGACATCGACGGCTCAAGAACAGGGAGAGTATGAAGGTTAGCGCTCGAATTTAGCTTAGACTAACGCTATACTTCAACACAGAAGAAAAGAGGAGAGACAAAGAAAGAAGAAAGAAAAAGCTGAGAGAAGGAAAGATTGAAACTGGAGAGACTGCAGAAATGGAGACAGGCACAGGGCTCCAAGCAACAGAGAGGGGGAAAAAGCCTGTCACATCTGAGTCTGAGAGTGCAAGCGAGGCAGTATCCACTCAGCAGAGCACCAGGAGACAGCTACAGATGTTTTCGGAGTCTGAGAGTGCAAGAGAGGCTGTGTCAATTCGGCAGAGTACCAGGACACAGAAGCCAATGACACACATAGATGCGGAGTCTGAGAGTGCAAGAGAGGCAGTGTCAATTCGGCAGAGTACCAGGACACAGAAGCCAAAGGCACACATGGATTCGGAGTCTGAGAGTGCAAGAGAGGTAGTATCAACTCTGCAGAGACGGAGACCAAAGGCGCACGTGAAGTCGGAGTCTGAGAGTGCAAGAGAAGTGATGTCAACTCGGCAGAGCACCAGGAGACCGAGACCAAAGGCACACATGGATTCAGAGTCTAAGAGTGCTAGAGAGGTAGTGTCAACTTGGCAGAGATGGAAACCAAAGGCACACGTGGAGTCGGAGTCTGAGAGTGCAAGAGAAGTGATGTCAACTCAGCAGAGCACCAGGAGACAGAGACCAAAGGCACGCGTGGAGTCAGAGTCTGCGAGTGCAAGAGAGGTACACGTAGTGTCAACTCGGCAGAGACAGAGACCAAAGGCGCATGCGGAGCTGGAGTCTGAGAGTGCAAGAGAGGTGATCTCAACTCGGCAGAGCATCAAGAGACTGAGACCAAAGGCACACATGGAGTTGTGGTCTGAGAGTGCAAGAGAAATGCTATCAACTCGGCAGAGTACCAGGAGATAGAGACTAAAGGTCTGCGTGGAGTCGTGGTCTGAGAGAGTCAGTGTCAACTCAGCAGAGCACCAAGAGACAGAGACAAATTAGACCAGTAGAGGCAGAGTCAAGGTCTGAATCTGAAAATGCAGTAGAGGCACTATCATGAAATGAGAGTCATGTATAATTGTCCTTGTCTACATTGTGTATATATTAATGGTTGTATCCGAGAATACATTGCAACAGCATATATGCATCTAAGTTCACTTGCTCTGAAAAGGATAGGTAATATTGTGCGCGCTTGTGTGGGCATGACATACGCCTCCAAAGGAATGTGTAGCACTTGCAAAATTAGGCTAACGATTATGTATTGGCAGATTATAAGGCGTGTCTGCAATTACAATTTCCTGTCCGACGATAGGCGCTTCAGCGGATGTGATATCACGGTTGCTGGAATCCAAGTTGAAAACTGTTTCGAGACGGGTTTCAAGTATGTTGGCTATCAAGTATTAGCGCCATCTATCCTACACTTATTAGTTCTATTGGATCTCATTGGGAGGAGTAGGACTGTAATGTTTGCTAAGTGTCCGAGTATCAGTCATTACCTCTATACTTCCTATAGGCAGAATAATACTAATGCTGTTTTTACAGAATGTAGCCAGAGTGTATCTAGGGGGAAAACTCAGAGCACCCACATTGTCTTGTTCAGCGGTGCACTGTCTATAATATTCATCGCTGCTCTCCAGGATATTATGTCATGACACATCATGTCCAACCTTTTTTGGTTTAGACCACCACTGTCGAAATTCGTCTCACGTACCCAGATCCTCCGAAAATTATGAGGAGGGCATGGGTAATATGCTTCAGTGAAAAAGTACACACTGGAATGATATTATCTTTTCTTCATGGTACATGGGCAGATGAAAGGCGCCGTGCATGCCAATATTTGGCATATTGGCACAGTTTGGTTTTCATGCACTCACAATATTGTAGCCAGCTACTGTAAAACTACAGTCTGAAGCAAGCTAGTGCATGAAGCAGCTAAACATATGTCAAGAACAGAAGACTTTTCCATGTTAGAATGTAATTATTAATTCAATTAGAAGTGTTCCTGCTACCAGGTGCACAGTACACTTCCGCCCCAGCCTCTTTCCACAATTTGTTTTAGCATCTGGGAACCTGAGATTACGTATGCATGTCCAAATAGTTTGCTGCAGTACATGTACTCCAGACAGCTGTATTACAAGGTACGGGTGTATGAGCTCCCTACTTTTGTATTTCCAGAAGTGTAGGCCTAAATTATTATAGCTAGACCTACGTACATTTAGTGATATTTGAGAATATTATTCTCACTTAATTTATCTTCTTTGTTTCCAGAGCGGCCCTTACTGAACTTGTGATGGACAAGGCACTGTGTGCTCATGTGTTATGGAAGTAAGTCATTTTCCTGTAGGTGATTATCACTAATCATTCCAGGTAGTGTATGCTATACAGATAAGTACGGGGTAACTGCATAATGTTATGGCTGGGAGGTGGATGCGAGATTTATCCAACCCAAGGTCGAGGTCGAAGTGGTAGCCCAAGGGCTAGGGCTATATCACAATGTTATGGCTGGGAGGTGGATGCGAGATTTATCCAGGAGGTCGAAGTGATAGCCCAAGGGCTATCACACCAAGATCTGAGAGGAGGGCTGGATAAATCTCGTATACACCAACCAAGCCATGATATAATTAACCATACTGCATTACGTCACAGAGCATATAATTGTGTTTGCTGTAAAAGAAAGGTTCTCACAATAGCTATAATAGCTTGCACGTGCTGAAAGCAACAGTAAGTTGAATGGTAGCCTTGCGTCGAATCTGAAACTGGGCACAACATGTGCTGGCTCGAGGTTTACACAACACAAAATCAGTCAAAATCCAAAAAAATACTCTCAGCAATTGCAGTAAAAATGAATGACTGCTATTATAGTTGCAGTGGTATGCAATTTTATTACCCTTGCAGACACAAAGCAGTAGGCTGCCACAGGCACAGACACACCGAAACGCATCAAAAAGAGTGGTAGCTTACTGTAATAAGCTCTTCCAAAACAACGCTGATATTTCTAAAAACCAGCCTGGTATTTTTTACATGAATCATTTAACCTAAGGATGTGCTCAGCAACAGGTCAGTCTAAGCTAAATGTAGCTGTAGAATGGATCAGCTTGGCTAGACCGTCCCATCATGTACAGTTTCCAGTGAATGTGCTGAAACAGCAGTTTCATAGTGCGCTTCCAGTTAGCTATCAGAACCTACCAAAACTCATCATTACACTACTACTCTTTCGCCATCTAGGCAACACAAAACTAATCTAGCTTGGCCTATTGAGCCTGCAAACTTTCAGTAGCTTCCACTGTGCTCGTGGCTATAGTGGCATAGTAACGCAATGACCTAACTTGGTACATGTGATAGTTGCAGACGAACACACACACCCAGACAGATACGGGAACGTAAAGCAATCTTAGTACCAGCCAAGTGTGCACTCACGCGGGCCTGGTTGGTTTTTTTATCATGAGATCAACATGAATATCCATAATGCAATAATTAAGCATTATACTATACCTAAGCCAATCAGATTTCAACATTGCAGGTATATAACGGGTCATACCTACCGCGCGAAAAAATATACCCCGGTTGCTTACGTAAAGCGGGTACCCGATTCCGTTCCAGTCGTTCAAATGTTCAGAAAGCTGTGGTAGGGCTGGTGGCTAGGGTAGCCTAGGCAAGACGTATGGCGTTTTTTGCCCGTAAATCGATGTGGGATAGCACGGTAAGCTGTTGGTCTCCGTCTGTAGCTAGTTTTGTTGCGTTTCTGTGTGTTTGTACGTGTGGCCACGCTGCCAGCCTACCTTCTTTTTTTTGCCAAAATGGCGCTAGGGCGGGCTAGACGGGTAGCTACCGTGGCTATTAGCTGTTGTTCATGTCTGTTACAATTGCTGGGAGTGTTTCGCCACTTGTAGCTACTATTTTGCGTTGTGAAAGCTTGCTAGCTACCTAGTTTATCGCGTCGTGCTGAACGGCACCTTTCGAACCTTCTGGCGAGCAGTAGCTCGCCTTGCAGTTCTTAATGCTTTGGCAACTCTTGTCAGAATGACTAAGGCATAGTATAAAATAGATAGACCACTGCGTAGCGGGGTGTATGACCCGTTATCTACCTTGGGAAAAATTATCTCCCTTGGAAGCCTCGGAAGTACCTCGGGCTTCGCCCTCGTACTTCCTCGGTTTCCGCGGGAGATAATTTTTCCCGCGGTAGATAACAGGTCATACACCCCGCTACGCAGTGATCTATCCTATACTTAACTCATTGCACGCGACACGCCTATATATAAGCGCACACGTTCCAATTAGTCTACGCGAAGCGCCTATATATAGGCTTATAGTACATGCACACCAATCAGCAGCTCTACGCGAAGGAAAACTCCCCATTACCGTTCCATAAAGGCATAGCCACACCCTTATGATGTAACTGTACCGAAAGTAGGCAAAAAAATTATAAAATAACGGTTGTACACGGCGAATAGAAATTGATATACGATAACTAGTTACGTATAGCTACAGTACTACACAGTTAATCGGGCTCTGTAGTCACCCTCAGTGGCAGTTACGAGGATCTTGGTTCTGAACAGTGAGTTAGACACTCAATAGGATCATCATCCTTAGCTACCAGCTAGGGCACGAAAACAGTGTTTACAGTAGTGCCGTATCGAAACTTACCATGTACCGAGAAATCAATCCTGAACAGCCTGCATCGTTCCAATCCGGCTTCCTTTTTGCCTTGGATGGCTGTAGCAGATAGTCTTCGAACAAAAATCAGCAAAGAATCCGTTGTCTCCTTCGCCTGGTAAGTGAAAAAACGCCTAGCACTACACTGGTTTTATTAGTACGCCATTTTCAGCTGGAAAGTGCGCGAGGACGCATATAGTATAGTAAGCGGAAGAACTAGAAACTGTCTGACTTCTGATTTTCTACGGCTGAAAAGGCTTTCTAACCAGTTAAGAATAGCAAAACTACCTGTAAATGTTTATCCGCAAGGGTTATGGTAGCTGTCTTACCATAGAAATTCGGAAGCGCCTCTCTCCTAATAGCTGCTCATTTTTCAATCTCAGATCTGGCCTTCAGCGGGATCGAACAATCAAACTAACAATCATTTTTTAGGCGTCTACACAGCGAAAAACCATCAGCACCAGGTTAGCCTCATTCCCAAACTCTTCTGAAAGCACCAACCATCTTCAATTGTACGCGTACAACGAACAAATATATGATAATGGACAGAGTAATATTGCGACGTAGTATCTGCTAGTTTCCAAAGCCCCAGAAATCCTGGGGTAACTGAGCATGCGCAAACAGTGTCTACCAGGCTCTTTACTCCGCCCACGCAAGAGCCTGGGAACAAGGCTACTTCATCTGTTGTGGAGCGCTGGACGTGCAGATCTGTCTTGCCCAAAAGCGTACAAAATTCAAAGTTGCTCACAAGCAGTAGGACATGAAATCCAACCGTGCATGATTATTATCATCATCAATGACACGCTTCTTGCGTTATTCAAAGTTTAGAGTAGGGGGGTGAAGTTTTACCACTTGAGGGATGCGAAGCTAGCAAATGGAACTCCAGTAGTCCTGAGGAGAGAGCACAGAGTGAGCACGACTAATTCGGCATCGCTGCTTTTGTTCCCCACCCTGTTGCTCGTGGCACTGGTATGCAGATGTTGAGACGCATAGCAAGAGTCGCTGCCCATTGATTGTCAGTACTGCTGCTGTGTGGGTCTCTGTGTGACAGGGTAAGTTAGTGGCAGTGTAGATAGATGGTTGTTGGATTGGGCTAGCTTTATCGTCCCTAAAAAAAGTCCCTATATAGCCTACGGTAGCTGTTCCTAGGCCATCACTCTGTCACTGTTCTTGGCTCTTGAGGTGCTTTTATCATCAGAGAATGACAACCAGCTCTCCTCCACTCTTCATAGCTGTCTAATACACAGAGAAAATAACTTGAGCATGTGATGCGGCAAGATCAGAGCGCTCGGTCATGCAGTGATTACATTCCATGTCTACCCTTAATGTTAAAATTCCTTTAGTTCCATCATCACAGTGATGCAGCTGAAAATTTGTGACATCAGGTAATAATGGTGCAGCAGTCTATGGAGGACTTGGCAGAAAAGTGCCTTATTGTCGGTCCACAGTCTTATTTTCCAGCTTATTAACAGGTATTATAAGTATCTACATTAATTAAAATTTGGTGATTTGGCGAACGGTGTATGATGAAATAATTGTGCCGCCTCGATCATGAACGCGATTCGTATGTTATCATTCAATCAAGAAGCTTAGAGAAGTACCTAGCAGCCTTTGTTGAACCGTTCTTAGCAGCATACTTTTCTATCTGTGCTCTTCTAGCGTGTAGCTGTTATATTTGCCTAGAGACGTGACAGCTTTGTGCCGTTCAGGCTCCAAGAGTGTGCTTTACTGCCTTGTTTGCTTATTCGAAATCCTTCCTGGAGAGAGAGGAATCGCCACACATACATGTGGAAGTACAGGTCATTCTTTTTTTAAATACTTGTACAGTGACATGATCAGGTACCATTGCAGATGCATATGGGTGATGCACATTATTATTGGTGAGAATTTAATTTGACAATTTTTTACAATTCACCAAACTGCCCAATTAAAGTCCTTGCCAAATTTTCCTTCTATACGGTAATCTGCAATAAATAACTAGCCATAAACCGACTGGAGTCAGCGAGGTTGACTCAATTTACACGTGCAAGTTCTAGTCCCGCCTCTAGCCACCTTCATTGTTATAATCTCCAGCTCCACCTTCAATTACCACACACCCTATGTGCTGTATCGCTAGCACTAAACGCAATAAGTACTGCTGTATTTTTAAGTTATATGATAGATAGCTGTGCAGAAAGTTTGTGCAATAGTAACCCAGTAACCTTTTTTTTAAAACATCCTCAGGAATTCCATCAGAGCATAGACATGTAAAAGTTGTAGGTCTCTGTATATAGAGACCCCATTTTGTCTACCTGAGATTTAGAGACCTGTAATTGACCAATGAAATACAAGAAAGCATATACTCTAAATCCTGTTTTTCTTAACATATGTAGGGGCTGGAATAGCATTCTAGGTGTGGAGCTATACGACACCAGTGGACCAGATGGGGACTCTGGATTACGAATCAAAGAAGTTCTTATGAGTAGAGATATTTTGTCACTTACTACCTCTCCTCTCAAGCAAGAAGAGCTTCTGGGAATCAAGAAAAAGCCTAAGGGCCTCACTCAAATTTGTTTACCTGGATAATTATTAAGCTTCGAATTATACCATATTTGATAATCAGAGACAGTGATTACCCGTGCAAGTCAAATCAGTTATCATCTCATCTATACAATATTACTATTCAGATTCTATGATTTATTTCCTCCCCTATGTATTGTTTTGAAATAGTGATTTCTGAATGAAATTTAAGTATCCTAAAGAAAAAGAAAATATGAAGTAAAAATAAGGCAAAAGCTAAATATAACTGGAGGAAAGGATAACAATTTCACCCCATGGAGCTCAAAGTGGTCACCAAACAAAACTGACCCTGATAGAGCACTGCATTGCATAGGTACAAGCTTGCATAATATTATGTTCAACAGAATTGAGGCAGGGTGGGGGAAGTCCCAAGCCGTAACCACATGAATCTGGGAGCAAAGTTAGAGCCACAGGCAGGCGTAAGAAGGTCATACCTAGTGTCATTGAATGTTTAACTAGCCTTGTTTTTACCGCAGTATGTAAAAATCCACTTTTATCACACAGTATAAAAGTATAAGTGGCTTTTTACGGTGTATAGAGAGTGGAGTCTAGGAAGGAGGCTATGTTCAATAACTGGTGTAAGATTGAAGCTCGAGTTTCCATATTTCAAAACTGGAAGATACCGCATAAAATGATTGCAATTGAGGAATTTTATTCACCAGTTGTAGTTCACTAATTGCTACGGTCAGGTTTGAATAATTATACTCAATACTAAGAGGTAAAAAATTATATTTATTGGAGGTTTGTGCCACCCAGTCCTCCGGGTCTAGAGCAGCTATAGATACATTTAATCATAGTTGGGACAAGCCTGAGGGATCAAATCTCACTGTGTTAGCTGTATCCACATAATCATACATGTAGTTATTAACATAGCCACCCACACAAGTGACAGATGTAGGCGTGCCCGGAAGCGTTCTGTGCAGTAATACATCCCGTAGCGGAGTACTTGGCTATGGAAGGGCTAGAAAACGCTAACCCTGAAGTGTTTGAGGCAGCTCTAGACCGAGAAACACTTCCAGAGGAAGAGGATGATGACGTACAAGATGAGATTGATGCAAGAGAAATATTTGGTTTGTTAAATTATACGGACATGAGAAGTCGGTGTCATACATAGTGTACGCTGTCCCCCCACAAAATGTCCCCCCGGACATTATTCACCGGTGAATATTGTCCCCCCAGACATAATTCACCGGTCCCCCTAGGACAAAATTCACCGGTGAATAATTACCCCCTCCCCTAGTCTTGTGTGGCCACACGAGACTACCCCTCCCCCCCCCCCCCCAGTCTCGTTCCCAGCTGACTTTTCGCCCTCCGTCGGGAAAAGTACGTCTGGTAACCCCCTTGTTCCATTTTGGTTCAAGTGCGCCGGAATGTTGGCGCATTGTATTATTTAAATTTAGCGTGTGACGTCACGTAAAATTGCATTACTGTCAACGTACTGTGTACAACGTGACGCGAGCAATGATTACGTGACGCAAGCAATGATTTAAATACCGTGAATCGAAATGGAATAGGGGGGTTACCAGACGTACTTTTCCCAACGGAGGGCGAAAAGTCGGCTGGGAACGAGACTACCCCCCCCCCCCCCAATTTTTTTGAGAGGGATTATTATCTCCTAGTGCCTATCGCCTAGCTTCGGCAGTATCTTGCGGAAGCTGAGAAGGGTCATAACTCCTAGCTCCTATCGCCTAGCTCCTAGCTCCTAGCTCCTATCTCCTATCTCCTAGCTGCTAGCACTTAGCTCCTAGCTTCTAGCGCCTAGCTCCTAGCTCCTAGTGCCTATAGTTCCTATTGCATTAATAATGTCATCTCGTTCTTATCCATAGTATAGTATGCTTGCGATGTTTCGTATATATAGTCACAGCAGCCTATTAAGTGCGGATTGTCGGCAGAGCTCAGCGAATCAGGGACGTATCACCATGGGTAATAGAGCGCGTACTCTCGAGTAGCCTATTTAGTTGGCAAAGCTACAATAGCTCCTTCATAGCTCTTAATATTAAATTTTGCAATCATGTTCTCCTATCATTGTGTAGCTACCTTAGTCACGCGGGCCAGCCTCAGTGAGGCTGGCCTGCGAGACTATAGCTACCTCTGTACTTTTATTACTTTTCTTTGTACAATTCTCTCTGTACTGTCTGTGTTTCATATTAAAGCCACTTTAATAATTTTTTATTTTATTGATCTATTATCCTAGCTCCCTATCGCCTAGCTCCTAGCTCATAGGGGGGGGGACATTATTCACCAGGGGGGACACTATTCACCGGTGAATAATGTCCAGCGGGACATTATTCACTCCGACATCGGTGTTGAAGTATCATGGATGCATGATAGTATATAGACCTTCCCTCCAAAGTTTAACCATGGATAACACCATATTCTATTATTATCTATGGTGTAAACTTGCAGCCATGCGCTATAAAGCGTGGGATGAAGAACACGATCACTGTTGAGCATAGCTTATAACAGAGCTATATTATTTATGGTTAGAGTAAGGGTGACTAATCTTCATCTCGTGTGCCAGACCTCATCACAAGCACCAAATCTTGGCTGGCCTAATTCCGGACACTGTTGACTGTCCACTGTGATTTGAACATGCCAAGGAGTACCTGTATATGGTGCACAAAACTTAGCTCACTGAAAACTGTTACCTGGATGCACAATGTGGTTAGTTTCTTATATAATTGCTGCCCGCATCGTTTTTCATGACATTATGCCATTGCACATGTACAAAAAGAATTTGCTTAGCTATTTTGTGGCTGAAATGATAGGACAGCAAAAAGGCCGCTAGTTCCTTTTTGCTATAAACCCCCCAGGTTTTACCTTCTATGGATTTTTTTAGGCATCCAAGCTTGGGAGCTGCAAATATTGACAGTGGTAATAACGCGCCCACCCATGTGCTGTTATGGGAAGTCCCCAATGAGAAACTGACATTCAACGAATATAGTGGTTCAAGCTTTGTTGTGGGTATGGCTAATGTTGAGTTATGAATTCAAGTTCAAGCTAGAGAGTTTGAGTTGACTTCAAATTGACTGGCAGCAGCATTCACAGCTCACTGTACTGAAACAATAGCTAGGCGAATACAGGACATCAAACCTGAGGTGAGTGAATGTGGAGTAGGAGGTAGAGTAATTCATCAAATTCCGGACACCACATTTTACCGGACACATAAAATTCCAAAATTTCAGCGATATTTTTACGCAAAGTTACTGTCATGGCATAGGGAATTTAACCAACTTGGTAGTTGGTAACCGAACTTACAGTAAAAGTGCTGCATCAGCAGTCTCATGGTGCTAGCCGCCAGAGGAGGTTTGCCATGGTTGACCTTTCGCAATCAAAGTCACTTAATAATTGGCTTGTCACATGACAGAGGCCTTCAGATTCAGAAAAGTGAGTTTCTCAGTAGTCTGCCAGTTACAGTATACACACAGTAAATCAATTTACTTTGTCATGTGACTTTAGTGAGACCTTAATGAGTAAAGGTCAACCTTGGCCGTCTTCCTCTGGTTAGCAGTCATATCCTGCCAAAACAGGATTGCTACGTACCATTCTTTCACTATCTATATATTGGGCTGGCTGGCTGAACTGAGCACATTTATGGAGGTGCTAACTGCATGATGGAGTTATTAAATGGTCCAAAACCAAATATGTTGCAAAATATTTGTCAGTGCATTGAAAATTGATGATGTGTGAATCTGTAACCTAACTAAGCGCTGTTGCTATGAAGAAAGCTTTTATAAACTATATTTAATTATCATGTGAACGTGTTTTAAATGGGATATACATGCTGTGCAGTAGAGAGACAGGCTTTTGCTGCTTGAAATTCATGCTCGCATCACTCGATCATGCTGTCTGTCTCCAGCACTCATAGCTCTACTTACACAGTGGTTACACAAACTGTACTAACCTGGGAACTGTAGTAAGCCTTCCTTAGTAACAGTATATGGTAGAGTTGTCCAGATCTCTGACTCTTCATGTGGTACAAGTTTGAAGACGGCATCCATGTGATCATGATTACAGAGGTGCCATTTTGAGCATGTGCCTTGTGGAGTGGACGGGAAAATCTATAAGCGCTAGCTGAAACTCTGAGCCCATTTATCACGATTATCGGCCTCTCTGTGCTCGGCAAAAATGTAAAGCAATCTTGGGGTCAGCCAGGCACACATAGTTTGTTTACTGTAATGTACCCTTCTTCTACACAGATCTTGTTCGGTGCATTAATGATCCAGAACATCCTCTGACATTGGAAGAACTAAATGTTCTGCAAGAAGGTCATATAGACGTCAGTGATACAGAGAGCACTGTAACTGTATCTTTTACACCAACAATACCACACTGCAGCATGGCTACACTCATTGGACTGTCTATTAGAGTGAGGCTTATTAGAGCACTCCCTGAAAGATTTAAGGTATGTCTGTGTTAAGCGCTGATATATACCTGCTCATTAACAAATGCCAAAAAAAACTCAATGTTACTAGTGGGGCCCTAGCTTGTGCATGTGTATAACATTGATGTCAGTTCTAATGCTTTATTCCAGATGAGTTTGCATCATGCTATGTATTATAAATGAGCCCTACCTTTAGTCTTACAGTCTTCAGTAGCAGTGAAACATAACTGAGGAATGAAAACCCAGGAATGACAGGTAGAAACACAATGTCATGCATTAGGCCACGGTAATGAAATTTCTTGTTTCTCATACAATTATGGATTCCTATAGTTATGTGGGTGGGCGATATTTATTTCACTGCCTCGATTTTTGACAATTTTCAAATCTCAACAACCAAAAGAGAAAATGAAATTATAATTCTTGGTACAATACAATGTACAAGTACTACCCTGTAATTAACTGATAAAACCCACGCTAGAAGTCTGCAGCTCTCTCTGTTCCTGAGATACGTGCTTCAGTAGCACCGCCATTTTGGGAAATGGCAGCGTAATCGAAAGCTTCAAGGACTCGGCCCCATATCTCCCTTGTGGTATAGCTGAAAGGCTTCATTTTCTGGTCATTGCTGCAGCAATGCCTCCAGTAGAAACCACATTTGATTTAGAATGTACCTGGTGTTCTGGAGATACACACTTAAAGTACGAGGCAGGGACTGCATGATACTTGCCATTGAATTATAGCCACAAGTGAAAACTAGATGCAGGCAGGTCTGAAAAACCCGACATTTCATTTACTATGGCCTTAAGTATGTACAAATACATGTACTGTGCGAATGGAAGTATTAAGAAGTTTATTATAGTTGTTTTATAAATATTACGTACATATATCAATAAGACGTACAAAATGTGTCTCTATAGCCTCTGAATGTACTTCTATTCCTGGGAACATCAATTGTCAAGTAAAAGGGTCCAGTTTCAGCTTGGTACTATTCTGCAATACTCTCTGGAGCTCTTTGCAGAGGTGGTTAACTGTACCCCAGCTCATAGCAGTAGCAGTTTACTTACATTGTACCTACATATGCAGCCCAGATTCTCGCATTTTAGAGGGAAAGGCTTTATCATGTACTTGAGAAGGGGGTAGACATTCACTTTATATAAAAGTAGATGTGGAATACAATTAATAATTTGTGAGTACACTAATCTTGGTGCTCTGCATGCTCAAGTTGTTTACTCTGAGTCTAGATGGCTGCTAGCCTCAATCCCACACCTCCTCCAATGTTTGTCGCTTACAGTACAGCCACGGGGTATAACTTCCTTTGCTTCTTTTGCATGAGGGGAGCCTGGGAACAAGGCTAGATGGTTGCAAAGACTGGAGGAGAGTTAGTTTTGGTTCTCTGATGGAGAAAAAATCTTAAGAGCCAAGCACGGAGATCCACAAAGTAATGGCTGAAATGGACCATATGTGACCAGATTTGCGAAAACCCGGCACTTCCTGCATTTTATGAAAATTGAGATCGAGTCAGTTACGTAATCACTACCTTTTGATGGGGTGATCATCAAAATTTGGTAGTGATCGGCTCCTCCGTTGTCAACTATATTATAGTCTATGAATACTCTGCCACTAATACACCAGGGCCTTACTGGGGCCATCATTAGTAATTAACTTTACCATTTTTGTAGGTTGATGTCAAAATTCGTCCAGGCACCCATGCATCTGAGCACGCAGGTTTGTTGATTCCTAAGCTATATAATTTTAATACTATAAAGGTCACACTCGAGCATATTATCTAAGTGTGTAATTGAAACAAAGAGCATTGCTGGGCTGGACTCATGTACATATACCCATTATGGGTCTAGGTAAAGCATTTACATGTACCTTTTGCATGGAGGTGGCCTCACACCAGTACTGAGATGGCATACTGATAACAAAGAAAGGCTCTCTAGCTGAAGGAAGCCCTCTGCATACAGAGGTCAACCACGATGGAGGACTGGAGCTTCCCAATGGCTGGATGGCGACTCTGCAGAAACTAGAGGGCGGAGCTAGTTCGGATCTACCCCTGACCTTCTGTGACGTTCACTGACGAGCATTGTGCATGACATGTCATGACATGAGTGGCTATAAAATACATGTAGCAGGTGTTCTCACACTAACTTCACTTTTGCCCTGAAGAAGACTAGAGCATCTAATTAAAATGTCGACGAGGTTTCTTTCCGAATTAAAGTTGTTATATTCAGAGAGCTTTTTCTTTTTTTGTTATGCAAGAGCATACTGAGAAATTTCCTTTTCATTGGCATACTGATGTCCTCACTGGATGAAATATTCCATGATATGCTTACCCTTACAGTTCTCTTAGATTATTAGCCTTTCTAGAACTCACGAAACCTGGAGAATGCTGTTATCTGAGATCCATAGGGCCATTATCTCTTTCTAGTACGTAGTAATAGAGGATGCCAACAAGCAGCTCCCAAACCATCACAGTTGAGAGGAGCACCCACCAAGGTTACATCAGAAGAACAGGTAATAATCGCATCATACAGTGACAGTGAACGGGCCTACACCTCTCTTCAGTATGAACGATTCATCATTCTGCCGCATGGTGGCTGAGGGATATGATCAATGAAGCTATAATTGGCACAAAAATTAAAATGTGAAGTTCTCTTCTAAAAGTGTTGCATACATATTTGCGAAACATTTATACCTGTAAAAACTTTCTATGGGTCTGTGTTTGCTCTAGTCTCGTTCCCGGTCTTCACTCTCAGCTTTTTTTCCACGCTTTTTTTACTCCGTGCAAAAAAAAAGCGGGAGTGGAGACTGGGAATAAGGCTAGCATTGTCTGTGCCTGTTTGTCATTAATGTTTATTTGTTGTCATTGGTTGTTAGCTGTGTGTATAGTTATATATGTGCAGTACTTACCGCTGGCACTGAGGATGGTAGCTGAACAGCCACCGAAAATGTGTGACAGAAATACTTATTTTGGCTTGTGATTTTCATGAGCGTGTCTGTAAAGGTATTGAGGCAAGATTCTGCCATATTTACGAGTTGCTGATGGTGCATGCTACCTTATCTTAGGGTTTACTGCTTCATGTCTCTACCCAAAACTGCTATCTTTGGGTAAATCGTGCATACCTGTAGGCATGGTCCAGATTGTGCAATAGCCTCAAATGATTATTGTGTGTATGAAACTGGCCAGAGTAAGGCTCTCGATCCCCATTGGACACCTTTAGCTTTTTGTCCTTATGAGGTGTTATAATTTTTATTGATGTACCTGGGCTTTGGTATGTGTCACTTACAGTGTAGATGTCAATCATCTGTAGCTAGAGATATCCATAAACAGATTTCACTGTATGGAGGCTCTGTGGTACTCATCCTTTCTTTTAATTAGTCAGTCTCTGATCTTACCCAGCTGTAGTGGCTCCACCCTGTAAAAGAACTTAACTAGCTTGAGCTCCCACTAATACCTGACATTGTATTTTAACCCTCACTTAATGCAGATGTCATGTAGGGAATTTTTTTCATTTTGCTCTCTTAAAAATTTGTGTGATCCCACAATGGTATAATGAAAGACATAATCATATTCCAATGAATAGCCAGACTAGGATTACTTCCAGGCCTAGCCTCGCACATCCAGGCCTTACCTGGAGATGGCCATTGCACTCTGCCTTGCTATACTGGGGAGAGGAAGGTGCATTAATTTGCAATTAATATTAGATGGCCTAGAGGCAAGCCACCTATATCAAGAACCATTAGTGAATGCAATACCCCGTGCCGTTTTCTCATAATGAGTATACATGTACTTTAGCGCACTGTATAGCCTATAGCTGTCACAAGACTGTTGGCTACTCTTTATCATTACCTGTTCACTTCTTTTACTGCATAGTGAACAAACAGCTGGCAGACAAAGAAAGAGTTGCTGCTGCATTGGAAAACAGTCACCTTCTTGACGCTGTAAATCAGTGTGTAAATATTAAGTCATGAATCTTTTTGTATGCACTTTAAACATGATGCATCATATTATATTGCGTAACGTATGCACGTGCGTAGTTACGCACCAAATATAGTGGGCGGGGCTAGTTACATACCAGACGAAAGTTGTACCGAGCTAGCTAGCTCTTAGTATACTGAAACAGGGAGAGGTAACGATAAATCTCAAGGATGACCACTAATGCTGTGCTGCTGGCTGTGCTGATTGGTGCATTGCTACTCTTTCATATCACTGGCACTGGTAAGTTTGCATATTGCCGCGTTTGTTTGCTAGCTACACGAGTGACGTGAGGAGTAGGCCTATTAAACCTTGCGTAGTCAGCCCCTTCTTACGCCTTGCCCAGTTATGCCAGCAATAATAGGTAGAGAATGACATAAGGAATAATATGCTAGCATAATAGACAGAGATTTGGGCGTAATTTGCGGTGCTAGACTTTGACAATGGATAATAGGTGTACACCCCCATTGAGGAGTACTTTTCCATTTTCCCCAAAGACAGCTAATTAGGTGAATTTACCCGTCAAAATCTGTTTTTTGCCCCTTAGGACATTGTTAAAATCTGGTTTGGCCCCTCCAGACTTCATTAAAATGTGCTTTTGCCCCCTCAAGACTTCATTAAGCCCAGCTACCCCCTCAAGACACAATTATTCTCCTCAATGGGGGTGTACGCTTATAATCTGGAATAGCCCAATAAAATTTTAGCTGATAGAGTACTAATACAAAGCTAGTAATTTCCGCACACGTAGACCCTACTTCATGCTAGTATTGAGGTCTTAGATAGTGGCTCAGAATCTGATATCAGTAAGGCTGAGACTAATGCAACTACTGCTAGCAGTTATAATTGCTGTATTTATTATTAATGGAACTTGATGACTAGTCCCACGAGCCAAACCCAGGAGTCTGGCTCACAAGTGACCATACTGTATGTGACCACATTTTAGTAATACATAGCAAATTTATATCCAAGAAGTACTTTCTTTGTGTTTACTTGTACATAAGATTCTATTTGCACTGCAGCCTTGCTTTCAAACAAGTGATGTTGTACCATAAACCTAATTAGATCAGTACATAGTTAAAAAATCATTGAGTTACTAATATGTTGGTCAAATATACATAGCATCCTAAATAAGGCAACTAGCCATTGATGCACATTTTTTAGCCATACCTCCTCCCCATAAATAAGACTTTCATATGAGAATAAATCCATATTGTGTGTTACTCTACCATGTATGTATGGTACTTCATGTCACATGTCAGTGAATACTCATTATTATGAATGTGTAAATCCGGAACATGTGCATATATGCATCATGCATGCCTAGTGACATGCAACAGGGCAACAAGACTAAATAGGGACGGGCTGAGTGCATAAAAGGGGCAGAGCTGGGGAATTTGGGAATAGTATAATAGGCAGAAAAAACTCATAATTGGGCAAGGCCTATCCTCTCTACTGTGACGGGCTACACAGGGCATTGTAGCTTGGCTTGTTTTGTGTGTACACACAGGCCAAACCAGTGCACTATAGCAGCAACACTAAGAAGAGCCCTGTAATACTTTTCTATCAAAGAAGTAGACACAACCTGGAGCTATTTGGCCCAGTTCTCCTATTTTGTAGTGTAGTTGAGTTTACTGTGGCATCAAGGGACTTATGAGGGTATTATGTACTTATAATTATGCAGCATGAACAAAATGGCAACTACTACTATACGCTGTTTTGCTTGCCAAGCTCATTTCAGTGTTGTATTGTCATAGATAGTACTACTATGTATGGTATCATAAAATTTACTGATTTTGCATGTGTATCCAAGCTGTACATATATGTTATAGACAGAGATGCATTTCCTTCCTAATAGTAATACTATGATCACAAACCCAAACTGGTATTCTACGCTGAGAGTATAGCCAAATATAAGAATCAGGTGTGAGTACATTGTTGTTACATACAACTGCATTACTTATTTTATCATGACAATGCAGGACATAAATATAATCATTTAGTATAGTAGTAAAGCACTGCCTAGCCTGAAAGAGTTCGAAGGAGCAGAGGTACACATCTTGCATTAACAGTGTAATCAGCGAGGTAGCTTCTTCAAGCTGTACATGGATGGTAGGGTGATTTTGATTTTGTCATACAACCACAAAGTGGTGGAAACCAAAGTCTCTTTTTTTCTCCTACTTGAATTGCATAAATCCATAGGCACAGCAGTGTGTAGTCAGACTACCACTCAACAGGAACAGAATTCCATTCCTCTCCTGACTGGTTTATCAGCTTCTCATAGTGTGGACTCACATGTTATACTATTGCATGGTGTATTTTGCGAAAAACATATCATCATGACCCTCACGTGTTCCCAGAAGTATACATGTTTTAGCTCCTGCTTCACCATTTTTACACTCTGCTAGTCCACTTTCAGTCTCTTCAAAAAAGCAAGTGACCATACTGTATGTGACCACATTTTAGTAATACATAGCAAATTTGTATCCAAGAAGTACTCTCTTTGTGTTTCTTGTACATAGGATTCTATTTGCACTGCAGCCTTGCTTTCAAACAAGTGATGTTGTACCATAAACCTAATTAGATCAGTACTAATATGTTGGTCAAATATACATAGCATCCTAAATAAGGCAACTAGCCATTGATGCACATATTTTAGCCATACCTCCTCCCCATAAATAAGACTTTCATATGAGAATAAATCCATATTGTGTGTTACTCTACCATGTATGTATGGTACTTCATGTCACATGTCAGTGAATACTCATTATTATGAATGTGTAAATCGGGAACATGTACATATACGTATGCATCATGCATGCCTAGTGACATGCAACAGGGCAACATAATTAGTACCTTTTAAAAAAATTCATGAATATTTTGTAGTTTCATGCTCCTGTTGCAAACCTAGCACCAAAACTTTATGGTTTGCCTTTGTTTTATGTACATGCAGATGCTGTCAGCAATGATGACTTAAGCTTCAATGCATCGCTATACCATGTGATCATTCCACTGAATGATGTTGAAGCTCCCGGAGCATATGTCTTTACCGTTGGCTTCTCACGTCCACTGTTACCAAGTGAAATGGTGCTCTCCACTTCCTTGTTTGGGGAAATGGTGCGATTTTCAATTCAAATGGACACACTTGCTGTCACAACTGTGAATATCATTGATGCTGGAAGATACACATTTGAAGTGAATATACTTTATTTTGGTAATTCCATTGTTTCCCTCATTGCACCTGCAGTAGTTGATGTTACATCTCCAGGTTAGCTACATTGATGTACTATATCACATGTACGTACATGTACATGGCTGCATGCTAGCTAACATGTTAATAGGCATGTAGATATTATGGTTGTTGTATATGTGTTTTCCTTTGATGAGGCTGCAAACTACTCTATAAGATCAGTACATATGTACATATTGGGGGGGGGGGGGGGTATGTGATTAAAATGTTTTAGATACATCTATGTATTAAGCTAGCTAAATGATAATTCTATGTAGGTGGACAAGCCTGCTTGGCACAAGCGTTTGGACAATGCAGTCAACTGTGTGTAGAGAGTTCCAGTGAAGTGTATGGATATACTTGCTCCTGTATTTCTGGATACTCCCTGCAAATAGATGGCTTGACATGTGTAGCTGATGGTAAGATAATTATTGCTACATTTGCTGGTGTATGATCTAGTGTTTTGTGTTGTTTTAGTAACATTAAGTTAACTATTTACCTATTTACAATAGTAACTGCTATTGACACATTTTTGCATATTCGCAAATTTTGTCATCATTTCCTGCCAATACATCTAATAGTTTTTGGCGTGAGCCAAATAAGAGAGGGGGTGTAGCAGTGGGAAAAATCCATCCCCATTGGAATGGCAGTTGTGCTCATTTTGTCGTTTTCAGTGTTCCATGCGGTATTCTACATTTCTGTGTCTAAAAGTGCTATTTTTGGGATGCATTGTGTATGATCCAGCTCTAGCTGTTGTTAGCTTCATTCCCAGTCTCCACTCCCAGCTTTTTTTCGCATGTTGTAAAAAAAGCGTTGTTTTTTTTACCTGCTTTTTTTACAACATGCGAAAAAAAGCTGGGAGTGGAGACTGGGAACGAGGCTAATCTGTTGTCACATTCTGCCATATATTAAGGTGGCGGGATACCCAAACATTGTTTTGTGACCTCAAGCAATGTTCAACTACGAATATCTCATCATCTATACCACATAGCTACCTATGTTTTACAGCAGTATTACTACAATATGTGATTGCTTAGCACTCCAAAGTATATGTATATATCTTAAAAAACTACTGAGATATTCAGGGTGACTACAGAGAAATAACAGCTGTAACCACTGTAGCGCGCGAAAACTCACAAATTTTTTGATATTACAGGGAAATAACTCTAGCAACCCACAAGCTATACAAAAAAGCTCTCAATCTGGCCCTAATAAACACTCTTAAGTATTCACAGGTTGTGACAGTCACCCTGCCTAGCTGATCCTGTGGTCAAATTTTGGTTAGAAAGTTTTAATGCCCATGAGGCACATGCTTTAGCCTCAATATCTCAGCAGGATTGTGAGATAGATACATGTACTTTGGAGTACTAAGTGATCACATATTGCAGTATTAGTGATGTAAAAAGCATGAAGCTACATAGCATAGGTATTGAGATATTCACAATTGAATACTGCTTGAGGCAACCAAACTATGTTTTGGTATCCCGCCACCTTAAGTGAATGTCGCCAGCCATGTGCAGGAGCCCTTATACAGCCTCAAATCGTTAGAAAGCACTTTTTGTGGCTAGCTAGAATCAGAGCCTTTGAAACTGCTAATTCAGCAGTTAAATAGTTAACTAATTATTTAAGTATGTACATTCCACAGTGAAAATATCCGGAATTTATGTCAAATTGCATAGCAATAGTGAAGTGCATGTCCAGAAACTTTCCTGTATAGCCTCTGTTTGCATTTCAAACCTGGCAATAAATCAAAGAACAGTCTTACTGGGAATGCTTTCTGTTGTCTAGCAAGGAGGTAGAGATTTACCATGGTGCTAATTAACATCCAGAGATCCATGCAAAGTTGCTGAATAGTACTCTAGCTGAGCATCCCTCATACCTTTTCTGACAAGTTCACTGGAAAGTTATTGGTCAGCACCAATTATGGGAGGAACTTGACTCCTCCCCTGATTAATTATAGGTTATTTAACTCCATGTACCTATACTGTAGAGTGCCCAGAAGGGAATGCAGAACTATAATTTACTAGCCACCATGTATTCATTTACTGATTTGGCTTTATTTTTTTGGTGAAACATTTTGCATGATAAATTTCGAGGGTGTGCAATCAGAAACACCAAATGGAAAATTATATATTTACACCATACTATGAATAATTAATGAGCTCTTTCCTTTGAAGTATGCCAGATAGATACTGGACATTTAAGTAAGATAGAGCCCTCATCTGACTACCCAAAGGTCACAGGGTGTTTAGTGCAGAGGTATTCCCTTGTTGCCTAGCTACCAGCTAGTTAGTCAATTTTAGTAGCAAAAAAGCATGATATAGAGTGCAATCACAGTACAAACGATCTGCATATACGTCCATTAAATGATACAAAAGTATTGCTGTGCCAAAGCAGAAGTGCATAAAACAGACAGCGAAAAATAAATAGCATTATGATACTGCACGTACTTTTAGGTGGATATAATTATACAAATTGTCGCTATGGCAAAACAGAAGCGTAGCAGACAGCAAAGAGTAAATAGCCTTGTGATACTGCACGTACTGGCAGTTAATCACAACTGCAACGTAACAAGTTACAGTTTGTGGAACAGCTGAGTCACTGTTGTTTACATGCTCGGGACAGTTTTGGGCCAGCATACCCTTTAGAAAAGCAACAAAAATATTTTAAGAACTTGCAAGATTGTACTTGCCTAGTCTTGTACGCAGAATTCACACTCGTATGGTAGTTTTTACAATAGTGGTCAAGCTACAGTACAACCAACACTGTAAGGCAGTTCCAGTTCACCATTACAGATGAATACAGTAGTCAACACCTTTTTGCTATCACGGTCAAGCATTAACAGTATGGTATACGCTTTAGCAGCCATAATTTGTGGCTTGTCAGACACATCTACCAATATGTCCAGACAGTTTCAGTAGAATCTTTCCATCACAGTCAACTATCTTGCAATCACAGTTGAATGGTACAGCAACCTGGTTCACTCCAGTAACTATTCTTGTTTAGTGTACCAGAGATACTGCAATGCAAGAATACAATGCCAGACACTTCTTCGGATGACAGCAATATAGAACTTCAATCCATATCATTTGCTGCTATAGAGATAGCTCACACATGGTAGATCCAAACTACATACCCTTGGAAACCTCAAAGTGTTAATTTGGTCTCAGACTGTACCCTCACCCAATTAACACTTCCCTCGGGATTCATGTGGCATATACGTAGTTTCTGGGAGGGATCCATCTTCTGCTTCTCACTAAATTCCCTGTCTGTGTTTCTCTTTTAATTGCTGCACCAACAGTACACAGCCATTCATTATTAGTAGAAGTATCCATGAGAGATAAATCTGCAAAAACCATGAATTTTTTTTTTGATACTAGCATACTGAGGGAAAGCTGGTCCATATAGGCTGCTCTGTTATGCAATCCACTTACATCTGTCCTCTAACATACGTACATGTACATGTGCACATATATACCATGCTTTTTGTTCAACAGAACCACAGCGAACACTCTTCTTTTTACATGCTGGTGGTGTGGCTGTCTTTAACCCTAACACTAGGGTAGCTTCATCGTTATTATCCCTGTCTGGTGTGGATGCTTTTGACTACAGCTATCAGGAAGGGGTAAGTAATTTGTAAATTACCATTTACCACGCTCTAGTAGTCCTGTTTACGTGCATTGTCAACACCATGGTGCTTACTGTGATAATATGCACTCTTACACAAGAAAGTGGCATGAGGCTTACTCCCTAAGGGGTGATGATGTACATACATGTATATGCGTAGCTATAATATTACTGTCAGTCCCTCAATGCGACCCATCACCCCGAACCCTTATTAGAAATGGAGTTCCCTCCACCCCTCGATTTTATCAAAAAAATACATAGGTGAACTCAACAGAATAAAGTTGAATGAATGATGACTGTCACTTACTATGAGCTAGACGCTAATGCATGACTTACTAAACAAAGTCTTTTTTGCAAGTGAAACATATCCCCCACTGTATGTATACATAACTAGCCTTGTTCCCAGTCTCCACTCCCAGCTTTGTTTTACACGTTGTAAAAAAAAGCCCACTAGGTATTGTATAAGTTAGTAGCTAGCCTGTATAGCTAGCTAAACTAAGCCGCCTATCCCGCTAGCTAACTAGCTTTCGACTAAGGCCACACTGTGCCGTTTGGCAACATCAATCCCTATTAACAAATATGCACTTGTATGCCACACCTCTTAACTTAAGCCCATAGCCTGGTGGTTAAACTTTAGGGCTATGATGTAAGAGGTTGTGAGTTCGAATCCAGGTCGGGATTAGTCTCGTGCCCAGACGTCCACACCCCCGTGAAAGAACCTCTGGTGTTCTAATCGAACTTTCTCGTCACAGACGCCTTTCCCCTTTGGAATTCCAAAGGGTCCAATCAGATTGCAGCTTTCAGACCTTCCGTAAAGTTGCCATGACGTTAGTCCGATAAATCTTTAATACTATTGGTCAGTTTTTTTAAATTAGAATAAAAATTTGAAATATACCGTATATACAGTGACCAATCACATACGAGATTTATTATCAGCAATCGTGGGGTCTGTGACAAGAAAGTTCGTTTAGAACACCAGACGTTCTTTCGCCAGGAGGGCGTGAACGTCTGGGCATGAGACTAGGTCGGGATACCTCTCTTTTTTTTTTTCCTGAAGTATTTTTTATCGCATTTTTTTTTTCCAAATCGCAACTTAGTGATTGCCGAGCGCCTTAGCGCGAGGCAACTAATCGTGCAGTGTGGGCTGAAATCTCAGCTAGCGTATATATATATATATATATATGCGCAACTTCCGTCACGCTTAGGAATGCAATTAAATCTCCGGTTACATTCCTTATACGTGTTATTACTATGTCTGTACGTTCCGTATACGTATTGTTACTACATCTGTAACGAAATGCTTCCGGCCCCGGGGGCCACCCGGGGGGCAAGCACGTGTTCAAGATGGCATCCTGACAAGTTACATGGATGCCGCCTGTGTACTTCTGACGCCCGAAATCTCAGAGATCTGGACAAATCGATCACTTCTTTTTACCCAGGTAGGCTTACTACAGCTCCACCGCGATAAGAGTTTGTGTAGCCTCTGTTTCAGCAGAGATCTGACCGCTGGAGACAGACGGTATGCGGATCGATCGACAGCGATACGAACGTGAGTTTCAAGCAACTCTGCTCTCGTGTAGCAGCCATAACTGGTCCTTGGAACTGTGCTGTATACAGAGACATTCGTCTCCTGAAGGCCCATTCGCGTAGAGTAGCTTCTCCAGCAATTGCGTGGGCGATGCAGCTAGTGGGTGTGGTTGTTGTGTGCTAACTTAACTAACGCCATACCTCTGCGCGAGGCTATCTGCGCAATGCGTATACCTAGTTAAAGGGTTAACGCTCACCCGCTAGTTTATTCTTTCAGTCAGGGCAGTCTTTGGATTCATAGAGAAGCTTGTTCAAGACTGCTTACGCCTTTCGCTCTCTTTTGCTGGCTTATCAGCCTCATCGCACTGACCTCATGTGGAGCGGCCAGATCAGAGCATTCCACAAAACCACGAACTCTTTCTGCGGATATGACGCACTTCACCTGACAAAATTGACCAGGCTCCCTCCCGCTTTTTTTTACAAAATACGAAAAAAAGCTGGGAGTGGTGACTGGGAACGAAGCTACCATAGGTGCTCTAATTATGCGTCCTTCTAATTCTGCGTCAAAATTTAATTTTCAAACCGATAATTTCCAATTATGCGTCACTACCATTACTCTCTGAAGACTCATTTCCTATTATTGTGCCAGCTACAATGGTTTTTGTTGCTTGCTACCTAGCTATGCACATAAATTTACCTGTATACACTACCCTGGTATCTTGCTTTGATATCTGGCTTGCTTGCAAATTAATATGGCAGATAGGCCAGCTAGTCTAGAGTAAAAACACAACAGGTGCCTTGTTGCTGTCTTCTGTGAAGCTCTTTTGCGCTTTGCCAGCTGTTTCATGACATTTATATCCCATCGGTTTACAGTCGCACCCACGATTTTGCATAGTGTTTAGTATTTCTAATTATGCGTCACCGTTGTGACGATCGAATTTCTAATATTCTGTCGCCTTGCAAAAAAGATTATTTTTTGGGTGACGCATAATTAGAGTGCCTACGTTATACATATCTACTACAAGCCACATGTCTGATGGAAAAAATAGAAGTAATATCTATTGTATAAGTGTATATGCATGTATATTCCATGGCGCTGATCCCAACTTGGCTAGTTGTACCATAGATACACAAAACTGTATACGTATCTGTGGTTGCATACTGTCAAGAGCGCATAAATAAACTTTCTTGCCCCCAAGAGAGGGCGGAGAAAGATTTTTATGCGCTCTTGATACTGTATATGTACTATTTCTGTGTGTATTCATTGTTGTGTAACACAGGATACCAATAGAGTCTGGTAGGAAGCTGGTTCCCCTTCTACTAGCGTTTTATTTCAGATCAAGATCACTCTAGGGCCCGTTTTCATTATGAGGTTAGGCGTCTTAGACGCCAAGAGCATTTCATCCGGCGTGAGAAAATGGCGGCTGCTTTGGCCTCTCACGCTCTCGTGAATTTTGGCAGGAGGTTAAGCGTTGCAATCACTCTGCTAGGTCATCTGTTCCTATTGTTGATGGTGTCCATGGGGCTGCCAATTTTTTACTAAGTTGTTCTCTGATAAACTACAGGTTATTCTTAACTCTCAGGACCCGCAAGCTTGCATTGATTTCCTCTCCTCAGTCAGTTCCACAATTTCACCTGATGATCTTGGGTCAATCTCCATCTCCACTACCTGTGTTCAGTCTGCTTTTCAGCGTCTTAAACTCCATAAGTCAGATAATTCCATTCTTGTATCTGACCACCTCATTCACGCTCAACCTGCTGTTTGTGACATTCTGGCCCTTCTCTTCTCAGCTATTATTCGTCATGACTATTTGCCTCTCCTCCTTAGAGACTGCATCCTAGTCCCTATCCCAAAAGGTAACAAGGATCCTTCCCTTTCCGACAACTACTGCCCAATAGCCCTTACCTCTACTTTCAGCAAAGTTTTGGAATGGTGTATACTACTGCAATTCTCTGAGCATTTATCTACCTCTGAGCTTCAATTCGGTTTTAAGCAACACTTGTCTGCCTCAGTCTGCACCGGTATTGTCAAGAACATTGCTTCCAGATACGTCCATAGAGGCTCTCATGTCTATGCCTGTTTCCTCGATGCTAGCAAAGCCTTCGACTCAGTCAAACACGTTACTCTTTTTAAACGTCTCCTTGAGAAAGGACTTCCTGCTCCACTTTTTCGTCTCCTGATGTCGTGGTATACCTCTCAGGCTGCTCGCGTGCGCTGGGATGATTCTTTGTCTGCTCCATCCTCTATTTCTAACGGTGTCCGTCAGGGTGGGGTTCTCTCTCCAGTTCTGTTCACTATTTACGTCGATGACTTGCTTTTAAATCTTTGCAGACTAGGTACTGGCTGCTTCTGGAATTCTCTGTTTGCGGGTGCACTTTGCTATGCTGATGATCTGGTTCTGTTGGCTCCCTCTCCTTCTGCCCTTTGTCTTCAACTTCAGTGCTGTGAGCAGTTTGCTCTCTCTCACAGCATCAAATTCAATGCTTCAAAAACACAACTCATTCGCTTTGGTCTTGCTCCTTCCTGTTCATGTCACACCTGTATCTCCTTTCTAGGCCAGCTACTTCCATTTCAAAATTCTGTTTCTCACCTTGGTCATCTTTCATTTGATTTAAGTGACAGTGAGGATATTATCCTGAAGACACGTGAGATGACGAGGAAGGCGAATTGCATCTTGGCTTCTTTCCCCTGTGTTGGTCCTGTTATACTCACCCGGCTATTTCAATTGTTTTGCCTCTCACTCTATGGCTGTGCTCTTTGGAGCCTCTCCTGTAAAACCCTGGGCACTATCGAAGTTGCCTTTAACAACATCCTCAGGAGAATTTGGCATCTTCCTCGCCTCACTCACACAAGGATTCTTCATCTCACTGCTAATCTTTCTAGTGTCTTCAATATTGTTCAACAATGTTCTCTCTCATTTCTCTCTAAAGTCTCTTCATGCTCCCTCTCATTAGTCTGCGCTGTCTTCTGTGATTCTTCTATTCTATGCTACACCTCTTTTGGCTATAATTATTTATACGGCTTCAGGCATGAGAAGGTTTACTACCCTGAAGATGTAATCTGTGCCTCTGTGATCAGGGATTTGCGCAGCTCCAGTGCTGGCCCGCTCCATCCAGCTTCTGAAGACATGATTAACTTTATTGCATGTAGTTAAATGAAAATATTATTATTATTATTGAACATCTGTGTGTAATTACCATTTGTAAGATCCTCGTCTTATAATTTTGAAGCGAGAACGACTTTTGACTGAGCTGTTATAGCTTTTTGATGCGTACCAGCAAAACTGCCTAGGCCAGTTGTGGGTTGTATAAATCTGTAAAGATGTAAGTGGCTAGATTGATTGTAAGAGTGAGTTATGCATGTAGTACATGTTCCCTTTCACTCTTTATATGGTTACTGTAGTTACCGTTCTGTGTGTATACTTGTTCCCAGGCGTCAATATTCAGTGCTGTCTTCATCTTTTACATGTATATAGGTTATCTACTATGCTGACAATACTCGTAATGTGATAGTCAGGGCTACGATTGATGGTACTGCTAGTGAGAACATCACAGATACAGGGCAACAAGTTATAGATGATGTGGCCGTAGATTGGCTGGAGAATATTCTGTTCTTATGTGACTCCAACAATGGTGTTATCAGTCGGTTGGACCTCATCACTTTTACCCGTATACCCGTTATTTCTGGACTACTTAATCCAAGAGCCCTTGCGATACAACCACAGGCCGAGATAAGGTACAGTCAGTTAATTACAATAATGGTACTTCACGTGTATTATAACTATGTACTGGTTCAGGGATCAAACTAGCCAGGTACTTGCTACACTCAACAAAAAGTTAGGGCAAACTATTAAGTGTAGAGTAAATTAGCTTAGAATACGTATGTATAGATAGACTCTGCCCAAGAGTAAGTTATCCACTGATAACCACATACAAGGAGATTATTATTGGCATACAAATGTATGAATCTATCTGCAGGCATACATACGTAGCATGGAGAGCTTACGTATGTATGTACATACATGTATGTATGTGTGCTTTGTTGCTTATGCACTAAAAATGTTCTGTTCCCTCCAATTTTGGATGCTTTGATGCTGATATCAGAACATCTGATGTTCAACATTGCTACTGATAAACAAATCTTCCAGAATTTGAAATTCCGTTGGCTCAATAGTTGAAAATATCCTGCATTGATGATTTACTTGATTCTTGTGCCTCTAAAATTCAGTCATCTAGATTTGAATGCTGACCATACCTGGCTCACTTGGTTGTGAGTGCTCTAAACAATAGCTCATCAGTATGGAATATGGCAACTTAGTGATTTTATCGTAAAGTTGTATTTTTGTTTGCCTTTTATTTTTCAAAATATGTCTGCATTACTCATGAAATAGCTTGCTATATTTCACAATGATTGGAGAGGGGAATGAGAAGGAGGCAACAGCACACACATACGTGTATAAAGTAATGCATACGTATAGTTCATTGACTGCAAGAGTGTTTTTGTGAATTGCGTAGGTAGAACGGGCAGGATTAGAAGGAATGAACAATCAGTTGCAGTACTGTGATATATCGTAAACTCTGTTAATAAGTGCATGCACTTATGACCCTAGGTGGTAAGCAACTATGCACATAATAGAGAATGTGAACTAATAAGCGGTGCAATTATTAAAGCTCTGCCCAACACGTAACTATTATATAAAATGCGTTGACAGCTAGCTACCAGCCATGTTAAAAAAAAGAGTGGACATCTGTTTGAGATGACGAGCATTGGTGAAGGATCAAAAGACCTGGAGGCCTGCAAACTGTGTGATGGCAGCTATGGGAGAGTGAAGAGACGGACTATGCTGCTTGAAACTCATGTACGCCTTGCTCGATCATACCATGTGTCTCCAGCGCTCATATCTAGAGTTTTACAGAGAGTACACAACTTTGCTAACCTTGGAGCTGTAGTAAAGCCTTCCTTGGTAAAACTGTGTGATAGACTTGTCCACTTGATCGCTCTTTCACACGTACAAACACTCATAGATACTATAAACCGTATGATGCACTGAATCCACTACCGCAGTATGGTACTGTGTCAAGTACCAGTAAGGAAGCGTGTGCTACATACATATGCGCCTAACAGCAAGGTGTGCTTAACAACCAGAGTTAACGATATATAACTGACTTGGGTACTTACTTTATTTTATAATAAGTACTCATTCTGCATAATAAGAACTCATTCTGCAGCTCCAATTTTGGCCAAACTTTATGAAGTAGAATTGACCATTAAAAACATGGTCTGAAAATTAATCAACAGTTGCATAATCATACAGAGCCCACATTCAGCTATGTTCAAATCAATAAAGAACAGAGTGGGTCTTCTATATAATTTGAATACTAGTGATGTCTATCTTTATTACATGCTTTAGCTGTACGTATGTTGCCACTATACAATTATCATAACAAGAAAATGTATTTTTAGATTAGCATAATGCTGGTGTATAGCTAACTTCAGTACACATATTTTTATACAAGGGCCACAAAGGTGAAGATACCGACTACAGTCAATGATAATCTTGGTGTGACAAACTGCTGTTTATTTAGAATACGCAATAGCTTTAAATTTTAAGACCTGGAGGAGAGTGCATGTACATGTATACATAGTCTGGGAATGAGGCTAATGTGTATATGGACAGAATAAATTGAAAAAATGACCTTGGAATATCAACTACATGTTTCTGTATCATAGTCTAATGTTACGTGGTGCCTTTATTTATAAATTTTAAATGTGTACATGTATGTAGACAGTACTGTAAGTCCATCTACATAGTTGGTGACGTGGTGCCTTTATTTATAAATTTTAAATGTGTACGTGTACATGTATGTAGACAGTACTGTAAGTCCATCTACATAGTTGGTTGTTGAACTTACTACAAAACATTTTCCAATAAATTCTATGGTACTTTCACAAGTGTTTTACCCTTGACTTACGTACTCCATCACACACTGGAATTTGTACTTTATCCCTCCATAAATGTTTAGGCTCATATTTTGGATTGAGGGAGACATCTCGTCTTCCACAATTAAACGAGCATTCCTGAATGGCACTGGATTCAACAGTGTTGCTACTGATCTTGTGAATCCTATCGACATCACCATCGATTTTGTGGCTGGGAGGCTCTACTGGATTGTTGGAGATGGCTACATCACTTCTAGCTCCTTTAATGGAATGGATGTTAAAACCATTTCATTTTCATATGGTATACCTGCCGGAATAACTGTATTTGAAGATTTTGTGTACATTTCACTGAGGTCAAATGGAACCATTGCTCGAGTTGACAAACTGGCAAGAAGAGGTAAGGTATTGAGTATTTCCTATCTTTAAGCGTGTGCTTATTTATGTATTGTAACATTTCCGGCAATGGGCTTTGGGTTAGCGTATGTAGTGCTAATAGTAGTTTTGTTGTTCAAATAGCATTGGACTCTCTTTTGCACATAACACAGGGTAATAAATTTATATAGCAGCAAGGTTGATCGCACTGTCAAGTATACAGTATAGCTGGCTAGTAGAGATGCAGATGTAATGAATCACAACCTGGGCGGGGCGAGATGAGCGAGCCTATTGCGAAAATTACTAACCCGGAACCATGCCTAACAATGCTGCTGGAGAAGTTATGAAAAAGTGACTGGTCTTTGGTAGATTGCTGTCTCTATCTGTAACATATTTTCAAGGATCAGCCACAGCTGCTACAGGATAGTGGAGAGACTACTCGAGTCTCACATGCGCATCGATCGATTGTGCCGTCGGTTAATAGTGCTCATATCATGTAGCTTTAAGGTAGGAAGCCAGTCTGAGTAAAGTTGAAGTCGAATCTCCGAACCAAGTTGATGGCTATGTTGGCAACATCCTAGCCTACACGTTATACCCACATGACAATAAGTAAGCATTTAATTACCCCCTCTGCTTAATATTCACAAAAAAAAACTCTATTGCTAGAATGCCAAATATTGCACTCCCTGCACAGTCTGACCCCTCTTCGTTACCTACACACAACCTACACAGGACAGGCCAAAACCTTATGTAGGCTTTTTCACAGGAACACTTCAACAGCTAAATACGCGTGGCTATTCACAAATTTACTCATTTCGCAATCTGGACTTGCCAATCAGATACTGCAACAATCCGCGCCTGCTGGAGTGGACCCCAGGGTTACGACAGTCAGCCTACATTGTACTCACAAGAAAACCATTTAGGCTTTTCTCTCCCCTAATTAGCCCTTGGTTACTATGCTACACATGCACACAGCCTAACTACAAATCACCGCTGCTTAAGCCAGGACAACACAAACGCCAGCTAGCCACGAAAATGGGCAGAGTGTACGAGATAGAAAGGTCACTTTCCTGAAGACAACTGACTAGAGAAGACTGGATGACCATCTGTCTGGCAAGCTGCCTGCTAGCCTTTCAGGTACACTCACAAACACTACTACAGACTTCAGGCTGGATTTTAGTCATAAATAGCCTGCTCAGCACTATATGCGGACTAAACTGGATCTTAACAAAAAAAAAAAGATTGTTGAAAGGCAACAGTAAAGTACAACTCTGCAACATCAAAGTGCCGCTTGAAAGTGCCGCTTTCCACATCAATGTGACACACCCTCACTGTTGATTCCGGTTGCCGCCATGGGAAAATGTAAATAGTTCTATGAATCTAATTAACTTTACGTAGATCCCGTGATCCTACTGATTGCTCATTAATTATTCATGAGCAGTTTTACGGGGGGGGGGGGGGGATTTTGTCAATTTCCCTTCTTACCTTAACATCCTTATTTTTCACTTACAGGGTCATTTCCACTGTATTTTAATGTCAGTTTTCATATGGACCTTGGTGGCATCAGTGTCTACCACCCATTGGTGCAGTCACCACTCAGCCAAGGTTGGTACAATATCTTAATACTTGTGATTGTATGTGTTTATTAGGTTTTTATGTCAGTATAGTGAAAGCATCAGCTCAGCTTATTATATAACTATACTAGTAAGATGCTGGCAATCATCGTGGGACGAGCCTGATCGAGCGTGGTGCATCCACTCAAATAAATGATACATTCACATACTCAGGACAGAAACATTAGCAATGCAGGTGGTGTTGGGGGATGTAAGAACATAAATAATGGTATAACTATATCTTTCATGACAAAAATGCTATAATGATGCAGCTGGTGTTGGAAAATGCACTCATTAAACTTTCAGTAATGTTTACTTGTCAGTGGTTGGTACGTACTTTTTTGGCATTTCCTCAATGTTAAAGCTGTGATAATTTTCTTAGAATGAGTGTAATTACACTACCAAAAGTAAATTTATATATGCTAAAAGCCATTAAACGGCCTTATACTTTTACCTCTCTCTCGCCCCTTGATACCTATTTAATTATTTATGCCCTCCATAAATCTTTTCACTAAGCAGTTTATTATTTGTAGGAGAGGATGTACTAGTCGTATGTAGGAGAGTTTGAGTACTATGTCCTTACTGCTTTGTTAAATTAGCATACCACACAATTTTGTGTGTCTGTTTAACCTAGTGATATGATTAATGGTTTGTACTCCTCACAAATAATAGCAAGTTATTTCACTTTTGGTTCTGTCTTCAGCTTACAAATTATGTTCCCTCAAGGTACATGTTGGTACATGTTCACTCTACAGTGAATGCAATGGGATACATACATGTGTAAAAGTTCCCATTTCTCTCTTTTATTACAGAGATTGGTGACTGTGCAGTTAATAATGGAGGCTGCAGCCAATTATGCATTGTAGTAAATCAGCCAGAGTGCCAGTGTCAGTATGGCTACAAACTCAGCAGTGATGGAACATCGTGTTCCCCTGATCAGGGTAAGACAAAAACCTCTTTCTCTATTTCAACTTAATTCAAGTCAAAAAGCTAGCTGCACTACATTGCAGACATATAATTTATAAGAAGATTGAGGGTAATCACACTGCCAAGTGTAAACTATAGCGGGAGAGTAATGAATCACGACTTGGGTGAGGCGAGACGGGTTGCAAGCCAGCCTGCTGGAGAGGCCTTCAATCCAAAATTGAATAATTATCATGAAATTCAGCAACTGCCAAGATTTTGGTTGCTGTATGGCAACCTTTAGAGCACATCAGGGAGGAGCCAAGGTCTGGGTACGAGACGATACTAGTGTGTCTTATTATTGATGGTGTCTAACGATTTATTGCTTACTTTACGACAATTTATTTTTGCATACGAAATACATGTATGCACCACACTGCTAAAATATCGGTAGAGAGCCATGTCAAGCAGACTAAAACTCGGTGTGACTCAAAACTTCTCATATATAGTTTTTACATTCTGAGACAATGTGTGGAAATTGCAAAGATTCTTCAACAAATTTGTTACTATACAGTGATATATATTTACCAAGTGAGAAGCGAGGCAAGTACTCATGTAATGCAGAGACCCCGTGTTTGTATATACATTTATGAGTACGTTACTGCTACAGGGGGTTACAAACGTATTGAATATCTGCAGAACACAAGCCAGGGACAGCAATGTCAGGCTATATACGATGATGTAGTTACCGGAGATTAGCAAGACTTCACATGCATTGACAGAAGCAGTGACTTTCCATATATATCTGTGTATTTTTGTTGGGACGTCTCCAGCACACGCTACTCATCAACCCATTTTTTTTAATGAAGCTAGCTATAGAATGGTCGACTGGCATCACTTCCCCATTGCTGAATTGTCTTACTGATGATCCTCCCTTCTGTGCTTATGATCAGTGCTTGTATTGCTGTTATATACGCAAATCATCACAGATGGAGAAACATTGAGAGAGAAAGAAATCCAAAAAAATTGGAGCATAGCTTACCAAAAGATCACACAATAACAATATAATAACAATATAATTCACAATGAGTTTGTGACGATTTGATAGTCGTGCTTTTACTTCCCACAAGACTCTCTGCATGATACATATATTCACTAGTTTATATCCATGGTAGGTGCTCAAGAAAGTGTGTGCAAGCATGCACTTATCAATTTCTAGATCTAGACTATGGTATGCACACACTCCCAGTCAATTATTGAATATTGCAGTAACTGTTTTATAGTCTACTTCTGGAGACTTGATCTAAACCATTAATTTATACAATAGAGTATGTTGTGAGTGAAGGCTACCATGGTATATTCTACATACAGCTAAATACATTGAACTGACCCTTTATGAATTTTCATCCATAGTAAGTGCACAAGGAAATGCGTACTTAACTAGACTATGGTATGCATGTAGTCTCACATGGCCAGACCCTTCCCACCGTGAATAATGGGGAAGAGTAAAAAGGGGGAGGAGTAAAGGAAGAAAGGTCTGGTGACTCTGAACTGGAAGGTGTTATACAATGGAACGTAATTATTAGACTACTTTTATGTATTTCGTAATAATACATGTGTCCTGTGCAAGAAAGATCGTTGCATCGATTGCCTCAGAGAAGTGCCGAAGAGTACTACGCTAGCATTAAGGCGACAAAACAAGTCCCAGTCCTGCGTGAAGTAGAGAGTCGGTGTTTTTTTTGGATATCATGCAAAGTATTACATAGTCATATGACTGCTGCAATCTGATTGGCTCTGCCATGATGTTGGTAGAGGTTACAACATCTTGTTCAGAGTCACCAGACCCTTCTTCCTTTTAATTTACTCCTCCCCCTTTTTATTTTTCCTCGTTTTTCGCGGTGGGAAGGTTCTGGCCACGCGAGACCAGTATGTGTGCATGCACTCCCAATTAATAAATGTGATGAGTGTTGCAATAGTTGATTGTACAAATTCTGGAGATGACATGATCAGTTTATTCTCAACTGCTAATTCATACAGGGGTAACCTCATCCCCAGGGTTTCCCTTGACAAGTTGAAAATTTGGGGGACAGACTGGTATCTTTGCTCACTTGTGCATGAAGTAGGCAGCTGCATTTCTCTCTACCTTTTAGCCAGAGACATTGCTTTAGCACCCAGTCTGTGGCCCTCAAGATTATAACTACAGGAAGTACTGCCTTTCCTCCATGTCTGCAGAACTACGAATATGCTATCCTATGCATAAATAAGCCCTTTTTTACCGTCCCCCCTCCCCCACCCCACAAGTTTTTTGGATTTTCAAGCAGAGAGCCTGGGGATAAGGCTAATTAACAATGAGAGTATGTTGTAATGCACCATATGGAGGCTATCAATGTGTTTCATGTATTCTACAGCTGAAAACATGGTCATGATCCTTTATGAATTCACACCGATTATGCATAATTACTTAATTGTTACCTACATGACCTATCCTTTCAGTTTCAGAGCTATTATTCTCCTCGGTCAGAAGACTAAACCAAAGCAGAGGGACTGTATTGCAATCTAGGACTGATGGACAGTTGGTAGCAACACTCGTAGATACATCACATGGGCCTTCAAGCTCCATAGTAACTGGTTTGATATATGCAATGGAGTATGACCTGGAAACTGGAACATTGTATTATGGAGACAGAAATACCTCAACTCTGTGGAAAGTGCCCCTGCAACGGCTCACGTCTTCCCAAGATGATCGCACACTGGTGTATAGTGGTATAAGTGCATGGGGCATGGCATATGACTGGATCAATCATTACATGTACTGGACAGATGACAGGCAAGATCATAGTTTAATTAGCTTTTTATATGGAACATGAATTGTATTGGCGTACGTATATACCCGTAATGATTATATAAACTCACAAAGACAAGTAAATAGTGCCAATGAATACCACTATCTACCTTCCAGACAAAAAGTACTGTGCTTATGTAGGCACTTTAGAGGTCCAAATGCACATTGTTAGCCTTCAGCCTATGGCACAAACAGGGCCCAAAGAATAACTGCAAGAAGTGTTAATCCACTGGCTTTTTTCCATACTTGAATACTGTGACTATACTGTCACAAATACTCCCTTCTACATGTACGTATATGGTTTGTGCATTTTTGCTTGACCAAAATATGTTGTGTAGGTCTTGAGTGTGTTGGTATTTTCTATTTTAGGAACGGCAGTATTAGTAGGGTGCTGTTGTCTTCACTTGAAAATGTGGAGGTTTTAGCTACTGGATTGTCACAACCTCAAGGGATTGCGGTGGACCCATTCAATGAGTGAGATGCATGATGATTATATACATACATACATACATACATACATACATTTTAAATAAAATGTACATTGAAAAGTCTTGTACCAGTTGCTTAACCCTGCCTCCGCATACGCAGTGCGGGGTAAAAATCAGTTGTATAGATGTATACCTGTGTTACAATATTCCTACTGTGTGAGGCATTTCTGCACATGCACTGCTAGTATTTAAGGATAAGGAAAGCTTAGAAACTCCAAACTGTGCAAATAGAAAAGGAATTTTTTGGAGCCATATGGTAAGTTTGTTTTTCTCTGCCAGCTGTTTTATATAGAGCCATTTGCAACCCATCCCTCTGTGCTATCACCATTCTTAGAAGCCACATGTACTGAGGGATGAAAGGTCATAGCTAAATATTGTCAGAAATTTTATTTGGTGATTCTGTTGCCAGTTGCCAAACCACCAAATTTAATTCTCTGCCAAATTTTCTTGTTATATGGTATATTTCGTAGGTCATTTGTTTTTTATAATTCTTTCTTACATGTTAATTGCACTCTAAGATGGATTTATTGGACTGAAAGTGACAAAATATCACGTTCCCGACTTGATGGGAGTGCTAAACAGACCCTCTTCAATGACGAAATTCTACAGCCATCAGGGATTGTGGTTGATATTTTTAAACAACGATTATTGTGGGGAGATACTGGATCCATTCAGTACAGTTCTTTAAATGGAACTGGTAGAACTACACTACTCTCCGTGGATGGTTTGCCATTTCAACTAGGTATTCTTGGTGACCATCTAGCTTGGACATCTCTGGGAAGTTCTCATTTCAGTCTCATGAAACTGTACGATGATACTGCGATGCCTTCTTCATTAACTCTACTCGTACCAAGTGCTGAGATCTTGCCTCTAGTTGGCCTAGCAGTCATTAGCAGTGGCCAACGGATCAGCAAAGGTAACTTATGTAACTGTAAATTTTACTGTTTACATTACTACTGCTGTACCACATATGTAAATCTCTGTACTGTATATTTATATGTTTGCATGGCCATGATCTTGTCTTTAAATTACTTCTAACTTAAAGGCCTGTATAAGCTCATGATCAGCTGTTACAATAATTTCGTAATCGAATTTTGCTAGGTTCTGCGATGTGCATCACAAATGTATTGGAATGTTCTCACTACTGTAATGTGGATCTACAAGACCAACCTCAATGTATGTGCCCCGATGGCTATAACTTGCTGGATGATGGTCATACCTGTTTTTGTAAGTTGCTATCTTAATGCAATTTGTACATGCAACACTGACAGAGAAATGAGTGTTAATATTTGTAGAAACTGCACGTTAAAAAGGAAAATTGTAACTGCAATGCTACAGCAATGTACATTAACAGTGCAAATCCTTTCCCAAAACGATTTTTACTCAAAGAGCATGGGAATGAAATAACAGTAGCTAGCCTGAGAGCATCTAGTTAGGGTGTGTGTGGTGAGGGAGTTACTTATACATTTGTACAGTCAACATGATGATGTCAAGTAAAGATTACCAAACCATCAGCACAGATCATTACAGCAGTGGTGCACACCGCTGTAATGCTTGGCCATACATCCTTACCAAATTAAGGTCTAAATCTTTATACCTGTGCGATTGTAGTTTTCACTGCATTATCTTCTTTATATTAGCCAATACCAATGACTGCTCAATGGACCCTTGTCAAAATGGAGGAACTTGTATGAATGGTGTTAATGGTTACACTTGTGACTGCCCTAATGGGTTCACAGATGAGATGTGCTCAGCAGATATCGATGAGTGTTTATCTAATCCCTGTGAGAATGAAGGAACATGTGTAAATGGTATAGGCATGTACAGCTGTGAGTGCCCAGTAGGATTCACCGACGAAAGTTGTTCAACTAATATTGACTACTGTATATCTAACCCATGCCAGAATGATGCTATATGCATTGATGGTACTAACGATTTCACCTGCGAATGTCCAGCTGGTTTCACCGATAGCATCTGTTCAACAAACATTGATGATTGCTTACCAAACTCTTGTCTTAATGGAGGAACCTGTATAGATGGTGTAAATAGTTACACTTGTGACTGCCCTAATGGGTTCACAGATGAGATGTGCTCAACAGGTATCGATGAGTGTTTATCTAATCCCTGTGAGAATGAAGGAACATGTGTAAATGGTATAGGCATGTACAGCTGTGAGTGCCCAGTAGGATTCACCGACGAAAGTTGTTCAACTAATATTGACTACTGCATATCTAACCCGTGCCAGAATGATGCTACATGCATTGATGGTACTAACGATTTCACCTGCGAATGTCCAGCTGGTTTCACCGATAGCATCTGTTCAACAAACATTGATGATTGCTTACCAAACTCTTGTCTTAATGGAGGAACCTGTATAGATGGTGTAAATAGTTACACTTGTGACTGCCCTAATGGGTTCACAGATGAGATGTGCTCAGCAGATATCGATGAGTGTTTATCTAATCCCTGTGAGAATGAAGGAACATGTGTAAATGGTATAGGCATGTACAGCTGTGAGTGCCCAGTAGGATTCACCGACGAAAGTTGTTCAGCTAATATTGAAGACTGCATATCTAACCCATGCCAGAATGATGCTACATGCATTGATGGTACTAACGATTTCACCTGCGAATGTCCAGCTGGTTTCACCGATAGCATCTGTTCAACAAACATTGATGATTGTTTACCAAACTCTTGTCTTAATGGAGGAACCTGTATAGATGGTGTAAATGGTTACACTTGTGACTGCCCTAATGGGTTCACAGATGAGATGTGCTCAACAGATATCGATGAGTGTTTATCTAATCCCTGTGAGAATGAAGGAACATGTGTAAATGGTATAGGCATGTACAGCTGTGAGTGCCCAATAGGATTCACCGACGAGAGTTGTTCAACTAATATTGACTACTGCATATCTAACCCGTGCCAGAATGATGCTACATGCATTGATGGTACTAACGATTTCACCTGTGAATGTCCAGCTGGTTTCACCGATAGCATCTGTTCAACAAACATTGACGATTGCTTACCAAACTCTTGTCTTAATGGAGGAACCTGTATAGATGGTGTAAATAGTTACACTTGTGACTGCCCTAATGGGTTCACAGATGAGATGTGCTCAGCAGATATCGATGAGTGTTTATCTAATCCCTGTGAGAATGAAGGAACATGTGTAAATGGTATAGGTGTGTACAGCTGTGAGTGCCCAGTAGGATTCACCGACGAAAGTTGTTCAGCTAATATTGAAGACTGCATATCTAACCCATGCCAGAATGATGCTACATGCATTGATGGTACTAACGATTTCACCTGCGAATGTCCAGCTGGTTTCACCGATAGCATCTGTTCAACAAACATTGATGATTGTTTACCAGACTCTTGTCTTAATGGAGGAACCTGTATAGATGGTGTAAATGGTTACACTTGTGACTGCCCTAATGGGTTCACAGATGAGATGTGCTCAACAGATATCGATGAGTGTTTATCTAATCCCTGTGAGAATGAAGGAACATGTGTAAATGGTATAGGCATGTACAGCTGTGAGTGCCCAGTAGGATTCACCGACGAAAGTTGTTCAGCTAATATTGAAGACTGCATATCTAACCCATGCCAGAATGATGCTACATGCATTGATGGTACTAACGATTTCACCTGCGAATGTCCAGCTGGTTTCACCGATAGCATCTGTTCAACAAACATTGATGATTGCTTACCAAACTCTTGTCTTAATGGAGGAACCTGTATAGATGGTGTAAATAGTTACACTTGTGACTGCCCTAATGGGTTCACAGATGAGATGTGCTCAGCAGATATCGATGAGTGTTTATCTAATCCCTGTGAGAATGAAGGAACATGCGTAAATGGTATAGGCGTGTACAGCTGTGAGTGCCCAGTAGGATTCACCGACGAAAGTTGTTCAGCTAGTATTGAAGACTGCATATCTAACCCATGCCAGAATGATGCTACATGTATTGATGGTACTAACGATTTCACCTGCCAATGTCCAGCTGGTTTCACCGATAGCATCTGTTCAACAAACATTGATGATTGTTTACCAAACTCTTGTCTTAATGGAGGAACCTGTATAGATGGTGTAAATAGTTACACTTGTGACTGCCCTAATGGGTTCACAGATGAGATGTGCTCAACAGATATCGATGAGTGTTTATCTAATCCCTGTGAGAATGAAGGAATATGTGTAAATGGTGTAGGTATGTACAGCTGTGAGTGCCCAGTAGGATTCACCGACGAAAGTTGTTCAACTAATATTGACGACTGCTTATCTAACCCATGCCAGAATGATGCTACATGTATTGATGGTACTAACGATTTCACCTGCGAATGTCCAGCTGGTTTCACCGATAGCATCTGTTCAACAAACATTGATGATTGTTTACCAAACTCTTGTCTTAATGGAGGAACCTGTATAGATGGTGTAAATGGTTACACTTGTGACTGCCCTAATGGGTATACAGATGAGATGTGCTCAACAGATATCGATGAGTGTTTATCTAATCCCTGTGAGAATGAAGGAACATGTGTAAATGGTGTAGGTATATACAGCTGTGAGTGCCCAGTAGGATTCACCGACGAAAGTTGTTCAACTAATATAGATGACTGCATATCTAACCCATGCCAGAATGATGCTACGTGTATTGATGGTATTAGTGATTTCACCTGTGAATGTCCAGCTGGTTTCACGGATGGCATCTGTTCAACAAACATTGATGATTGTTTACCAAACTCTTGTCTTAATGGAGGAACCTGTATAGATGGTGTAATTGGCTACACTTGTGACTGCCCTAATGGATTCACGGATGGGATGTGTTCAACAGATATCGATGACTGTTCATCTAGTCCCTGTGAGAATGAAGGAACATGTGTAGACAATGTAGGTAATTTTAGTTGCAGTTGTACGCCTGGATATACTGGATCACAATGCCAAAATGGTAAGTGAATTAATTAGATAGCTGATAACTTCAATAAAGCATACACATTGTGTGAAATTTACTTACTTTGACTGGTTGCCATAGTGGCTACAAGCTGTGTTACTCAGGTCGTCATATTGATATGTTTAGGTTGCCATCACTAAATTCATTCCTGATGTGTGGTAACTGTGTTGTAATCAATTATATTGTGGTTATTGATAGTGTTTATACACGTGGCTGAGCTACAACAGCGAACAGTATAAGCAGAAGCTGGAGAAGATTTACAAACCATGCAGCTACAAACACAAGCAATAAGTTTAATTATGAGGTATAGCAGCTAGCAAATGGTATGTAAACTGTAAACCTGTTGTGATAAGGCAGAGTGTGTAGTTTAGACGCTGACATTATCCTTTGATGCTACAGCTACTCGAAGTCGCCAAGATTGGCCCCTAGAAGATAAGAGCTAGTCACTCAGAACTGTTTTTTAGGCGCAAATGGCGCCCAGGCGACCATTAATTTCACACACTGATATACTGTTTTAAGATACGTAGCGATAAAAGTTATGGATATTTAGGCAATCTGGTACAAAATTTAGCAAGGTCAATACTATGTAGAGTGAAGATTAAACAAAGTTTTGATACAGTAAATGATGTCTGAAGTTATCGAGGTATCCTTGAACTTTTCTTGTACAAACGTTTTCGACCCAAACTTGGTTTTCATCATGTACCGGCAGTATTACAGGGTCTATATACTCACAGATGTGCAAAAAATGACTAGACAGCAGAATAGGCAGGCCTTACAACAGCTTTTGTTCAGCCCTATTCACAGAATACTACTCTCAAATAATCAGTATAATGATGTAGTCTTAGGTTGTCAAGGTAATCAAACTCTTCCGAGAATTATACAGCACGACAGAGTTTATATACTTATTGATTTACGTAGACACTGAGAAAGGGCCAATGCCGATTTTATTTATCACTCAAACTTGGACTTAACTAATGATGACATCATCATTTCAGGTTAATTATTATCTGCTCTCCTTGGGCTGGTTATATTTGATATGCAGTAGTACGTTATGAATATTTTGATGCCATGAGCATGAAGAAATAGGAGATATTGGGGTGTAGGAGCAAACTAAGATGGTAGTATAAAATCATAAGGCAGTGCAGGACATTGTGGGCAAGCCTATAGTAACCAAGCGCAGTAGCAAACAGCGAGATGCATAGCATCTCATGCATGGTATACAACCTTCTTCTGTCCAACGGAGATCATTGGAAACTTAAAGGTCACTGGCTAGTGAGGCTTGCTAGAATGTCTTGAACGATATCAGTAGCTGGTGCACACGTACATAACGCACAAGTTCAAATTTTAATTGATAACGCCCAACAAAAGCACACACACACACACACCACACCTACGTTTCAGCTCTCCCATTCAATAAAGTGCGGAACTTCGACGATTGATCACTTAGTCAGCAGCATACTGTTGGACCATTCGGATTTCCCTCAATCCGATTGCAGCTGAAGGACTCCTGTATGCCTCATGTTTGTGTCATATCACAAATCTTCGAAAGAAGGCAGGCTATGCCCCTGCTTGGAAAGTGGGAGGGAGCTCTAGGTCCCCCCTGCCCCCCTGTCTCCGAAGCTGCTGTAACACTGCCAAGTGTAAAGATTAAAAGGGAAAGTGGGGATGTACATACGTGAATATAAAGATCAGTAGATATGAAATAGAATTTCCACTTTTGCTTCTGTAAGAATGTATATTCCAAAGAGCATGATTTTTGATATTCAAGAGGTGATTCACTATGCACTTGAGGCATACGTAAGTGCTCTCGGCTCCTTGCACCATTTACATGGTTTCACTTCCACTCAGTATCTAATAGTATCTAGGAAACCTCTCATTGTCCAAATTAGATGACAGACTACAACCCTATGCTATCCCCTGACTCATATCAAATAGGAGTTTGGATTTTTTCCTAAAACAGCATTCAGTGTCATACATCTTCTTAATCCTACCCCTAACACCCATTTCCCAGCATCACAGTGAGATAAATGTTGTCAGAACCTAACCTATTCTATCGGATGGCACAAACTTTATACCATATAGCACAAAGTTGTTCCAAAGTACAATTTTTATGTGTGCTTTTTTACGGATTTGTCCTTCTTCGACAATTTCTCACTTGAAAAGTTGGTGCTATTAATGTACAATTACAATTAGTCCTGACTATTAAAAAACCTGCTAATATGGTAAGAGGTGGGTTGTGCTTTTTATAAAGAAATAATTATTTGCAGGGGGTAGGTGATCCGGGTAGAAGATTAATGTTTAAATTTAGGTCAGGTACTAGTGATCTGAATGAAGAGTTAGGAAACCATAGGGGTTAAAACAATGATAGACAGTCTAAATTATGTGGTGCTAAATGTGAGAGTGTGGTGCATGTGCTCTGGGAGTATCCCATATATGGCAGCATTAGTAAATACATTCATAATTGAAGCAGAAAATCTGTTGGGGAGTTTAGTACAGCAAATAATTTTAATAAGGCAGGCTTTTTATTTTAGGGTGTGTGAATTGGGACAGGTATAATTTTAAAGCCTTATTAAAACTAGGTAATACAAAGCCCTTAACTAGTTTTAATAAGGCACTAAAATTGGCACTGGCCTCTGACTGGAGATCTTACGAGCTGCGTTCTGCGGGTGCGTACATGATTAATGGCGTAAGAAGTACAGCACCAACACGAGTTTATTGTTATTATGTCACCTATACTCATCTTATGCAACGCAAAGGTTCTACAGATTGGTATGCACCTCCCAGATTTCTAGCACTTATTACTTGGTACAGTACCCATATCTTCACTAAATTCCTTGTTGGTGCCTCAAAACTTGTATTTGAATTTTCACACCCCTTTAAATTGTATTTACTTTGAAGCCCTACTGTAGTACCTATATACATATAGCACATAACCTACATTATATGGTGAAGTAGTGCCATCTACTGCAACAATGTGAGTTATATAGGCTCATATTACTTGCTGTGAAAACTGTGAAGTTATATAAGCTTATTACATGTACTTGCTGTGAAAGTATTCTGAACACACTTAACTGCTACTGTATAGACTTAATGGCTATCTGCTGATGGAGTAAACCTGTGGTACAAACTTTTTGAAGGCATAACATACATGCGTGTCTGTATATTATTATCACAGAATGTCATAGTGGAACGTTTGGACAAGACTGTGGAGAAATGTGCACATGTGAAAACGGTGGTACATGTGATCCAGTGGATGGGTTCTGTGCATGTCCAGTGGAATATACGGGGCAAAACTGTGAAGAACGTAAGTTATTTTGCTTGCTATCACCACTCTACCCAGTGGCTTAGTAGTTGTATCAATATGTACCGACATACATATGCATTGAGATTGCAAATAACTGAGTACTTTTCACATAATTCATCCAAGGCCGTGCATGTAGCAGCAGGTTAGGCCAAAGTACGTAAATTCATCTATAGAGCAAATATTCTTGTAACTCACACTTATAGAAAAGTGCTGATTCAGTAACTTTTATAATTTACCTCCTATTAACAGTCTTTTCTTGCAAGAACATTTATTAATAATTTACTACTTCGAATTTTTACATCCAGTACAATGCTACCTTGATGTACCTTGGCCTGCTAACTTCAAAGAGCATTCTGGTCTATAGTTGCATAGTGTAATACACTAATACACGTATGTGTGACGTCATTCTCACACACGTAATGAGTGCGGACAAACAAATCGTGAAAAACATAAAGCATTTGTAGTATCAGTGGGCATGCATGCTGAAGTACAGCTAGTAAATTTGTGTATATTTATCCACACATGTGTGTGTGTATACAAACTACGTTTTATGTATATAGCTCTATAGTGGTCATAGAAAGGTCCCATTCCAAGTTCGTAATATTGCTATCTTTGGTACATTTGTGTAATTCTTTGCATTGTGGTCATCCCCACTGCAGCAATCTGTTCTAATCCCTGCATAAATGGTGGCACTTGTGTACAGCCTGATACCTGCATGTGTCCTGAGACATATGGTGGCTCAGCGTGCGAAATAAGTAAGTAGTATATTTGCATGTACACATCATTGGTGGTGTACCATTCACTTCCAACACTATGCATCTGCATGTACCACGTACTGAAAGGCCACAATCCAATTGTCTGTACTCGGCCAGGTTCAGGTATTACATACCAGTAATGTACAGCTTGAAGAGGGGGCTTCTCAGTTGGCTCTTGCATAAGAAAGAGAGGCTCACTGAATACCAACTTTAATTCCGAAAGAAACTTTGCCGATGTTTCGACTAGATGCTCTAGTTTTCTTCAGGAAGAAACGTCGGCAAAATTTCTTTCTGAATTAAAGTTGGTATTCAGAGAGTCTTTTTTTTACTAATGTACAGCTTATATAGTTAGATCGTGATTTACTCTGTTTGCCCGCAGTACTTACGGTACACAGCCCGCTGTACTTCCACTTGGCAGAGTGGTCCCCCCTAAATAGTACAACTAGAGTAGACATAACAGAATGTAAGCCTTTACTGAATCAGATGATGTCAAAACCTATGGAATCTTTGTACATGAGGATACCAGACTAAGTATGGACCTCTGCCATAGTGTGTTTACCCGAAATATTATTTGAGAGGGAGAAGTAATTACGTAATACATATTATGCTCTCTTTATAAGTCTTTCCCTGTTGTTAGTGCAGGCATATGTACCATATACATTCCCGCAACAGCTGGTTGCTGAATGCGGTGAAACTTCAACATATTGTATATATTGTACTTTTCCACTGCACCCCACTTTTGCATACTTTATTTTCCCAACAACTTCGCGTTGATTACTGAAATATGGCATCTTATCCTTTCCATGAATCTCAGCGATCTGCTATATGTGCAGATTAGAAGGTTTATGCAGTCAATAAGTATCTTTATCACATGCTGTGATGTAGGATAAAATAATTTTTTTCAAACTGCTAGTTATGTACACTTTATGTGCCTACTTACTGGCAGTTTGTGTAATTGCACTTTTATTGTTATGTAACTCATTGCTGCCCACCTAGGGTAAGATAGGTTCTACTGTAGAATCTCTCATTGCTGTCCACCTAGGATAGGTTCCACAGAAAGAACTCCCTTGCTGTACCGTGCAGCCCACACAGGCTCTCTGATCTTGCTGCCATGCATTACATGTATCACTAACCAGAACTGTGTGAATCAGCAAGAGGCTAAGAGATTTACCAGGAAAAAAGCTTTGAGCAGCAGGGCTTAGGCAGACTGAGTTAGGTCTGCTGCATAATGAGTTATACTTTGAAATACAGCTAACTGGCATGATTCCACAATGCAAACACAACAGCTACATAATCATTTAGCTATGAGCCTGGTAGTCACTGGTCAGCTTTCTCATCACATTGTTGTCTCCAAGGTACATAGGGCTAAAGGCTGTCTGTGAGCTTTGTATCTACCATCTGTTCCTGATCGATATATTAGCTTTGTGACTTCAGGAACAGCACAATCATTGTGGTCTAGCTTTTGGAGCAGTCAACAACATTCTGCTACAGTATATGGGAGCAGCAAGATCAAAAGATGCAGTCAACCAATTAATTATGTCTGCTATATGTCTACCATACATCACACAGCACATGCAATAAAAGATACCTAGCTACTCTTTCACTCACTCACTTCACTGTACATAATGCTCATTGAGCAGGGAGGCCCGGGAAGAAAGCCACATAATCTGTACAGCCACCCAGTACCTTCTTGTCTCATATTTTGTTATTCTTTGGGCTAATGCAGGAGTATGTACATCAGACTACTGCCAGAATGGAGGAACATGCTTTGTGGACTTTGGCATTAATTTAGCATGCAGGTAAGTGAATGTCTGTATGATGTAATGTACATATAATGGGTGCGGCTGAAAGTAGAACTGCTGGAAATTATGCACATGTATGAAGCAAAGAGGCTTTAGATTGGCCTCCAGGTAACATGTATATTCTCACATACCGAAGCATGAGCAGCACCTCCCCATGGCATGGTTTTCTTGTGATCATGCCCCCTATCTAGTGCTGTACCTGAGAATGAGCAGTGGCAGCCATGAGCGAGTGAAGAAACAAAGGCAAGATGATGCTCTGCCTGCTTCAATTGATTCTGTTGTCTATCATCATAGTGCAGCATTCTCATCTCGAGCCCCTCGACAAGTCAGTTCTCAAAAGGACGAGCTTACCAGACAAATTCTGTCCAAAAACGTTTTCATTCCTCAGAAAAGATTCATTGCTGTCATCTAACGGTATCAGCAAGTCTTTTCATTTCAAGATTTGAATTAACTTCTTCTCTATTACATTTGATATTTTGCCTCATAGCAGGACAGTCATGGATGGTTACAGCACACATTTACGTATGCATGCAAGTTTATCCGTAGCAGCTGCTGCTCATTCTCAGATACATGATAGAGTATACCAACCAGAAGGACAATCTCATATGGTCCAAATGGTGTAATTTCTGGCAATTACAGTGTAGTTATAACTACACCCATTACATGGCACCCTCACTTATAGATGCACTGCACAAACTGATATAAGCACCTCCTACACTTGCATGAACTATTGAGGTATGTAGACCAGATTTAGGTATGGATAGCAGTAGTGTAAAGTACAGCACTGGGGTATGTATCTTGAATTCTTCAAATTGTTGGGACTGTTTGGTATATTCAGAGAGACCTCTGTCTTTAAGTCTCATTGCATGCTATGTTCATAATCATGCATTACCTTATCTATGCATGTTCCTTACTTTTCAAAAACGCCTTCTTTTTTTATAGACAGTTTGTCATACTGGTACACCGTACTTTTCAAGCTTACTATAGACAGTTTGTCATACAGGTGCATATTAGCCTCGTCCCCAGGCTCTCTGCGCGCTTCACGCAGGAGAGCCTGGTACCTTTTCTCACGTGATTTAACTTACATAATTGTGCGTGGGCAGGACCACTTCTCTACCTTTTGCTGGTGACAGTGTTTCAGTGCTCAGTCTATAGTACAAATGGGCTCCGAGGAGTATAGCTACAAGAAGTGTAGATTCACTGCCTTCCTTCATTTTCTGAGAACGGTAGCTGTCCTTGCCCGCGTAGAATTTTACCCCTCTACCCTCCACATCACACACGTGAGAAAAAGTACCAGGTCCACAGCTGCGCTAAAGTGAAACACGCATGTGGGCCTGGGAACGAGGGTATACTTATCATATACCACAAGAAATGGGAGGACCAATTTCATTGAAATATTTGGACCTGGGGGACCACTTTTCCAATTTTGTTACTTATGACAGGCCATGTGCTTTGATTGTACTCACATAGAACAAATTCAGCTTCAATTTTGTGATCGATACTAGCTGTTGTGATATATGTGCATTATTCTTCTATAGGTGCCCATCCACTACATTAGGACCGCAGTGTCAGTTTCTCAACACTGGTTTTAATCCTCAAACAAGTCTTGGTAAGAGGAATGTTGCTGAAGTTCTGACATGTCTAATTTTATGGTTGCAGTTAAGGTGGCGGGCAAGCAGTGTGACATGTACACACTTGTGACCACGCCCACTATGTTCTCGGTGTAAAAGTTTTCAGGATACTTCAAAAATCTGTTAAGTACATGACTATAATAAACTTACTACCGACAGCTCCTCGAGGGGGCTACATTGCCAGATGGCAACAAATGATTGATACATCAGAGTTCTCCTACACAAACTGTAATTAAACTTCGACCCAGAAATCTAACCCTGTATGGGCGGAGCTTTGCAGTGTATTATGAAAATTTTGCGTAGCCCCCTCCAAATCAATGTTAACTTTATCTCGAGAAAGAGTGGTGAGTATAGCTTCCATGCACTAGAACTGAGACAAGTTACAGCATATTTAGGTGATAAATTAATAATGGTAAGTAATCTTACAATTAAGGTGGCGGGCAAGTGAAATTTGTTATTATCAAGTAATGAGAATTTAATTTATTACGAACAACCAACTAAGAATGTTGATCATTACACAATAATATACTTTGCTTTATTTTTTGCAGAAGTACGAACTGGTGTGTCTGTTGGAGTTGTTCTCTCAGTGATTGGCGTCGTCATTGCTATTGTTGTGGCCATCATAGTATACTTCAGGTAAGAATATGTCTATTATTGACTAACTACAGTGTCAGAGAGTGTGGAGTTGTGACCAAAACAAACTAGACATAATTTATATTGGTCTTTATGGGACCCCTACAAGGCATGTGTTCAAAATGGCGTCTCTGGCAGTTACATGGATGCCGTCTTTGAATTTGTGGCAGACGACATGTCAGAGGTCTGGACATGTCTATCACATAGTTTTACCAAGGTTGGCCTAGTACAGCTCTCAGGTTAGTAGAGTTTGTGTTGCCTCTGTATACCGTATTGTCTCAATTGATTCGACTGCTGTATCAGCATTTCAGATTTGCGTGGTCTAATTTATTTGATTCAATTTGGACTAATTTGCATGCTGAAAGGGGGGGTGGTAGAAAAATAAGAGTATATTAGCCAGCGCCATAGCGAACTACTTTTACTGGCTGCTTTGTGCGACCAAAGAACTAGAACTTGCGGCAGCAACCGTCCTGGCAGGTTCGCACTACCCTAAAGCACTTACCTAAAAGCCAGCAGCAGTTTAACAGGACAGGTACATACATACAGTCAATAGCTAGCTAGTACTGTAATGAGCGCTGGCTAGCTAGTAAGTGCGTACAGTCAATAGCTAGCTAAAAGTAGTCTCGTGGGCCAGCCTCACACGCACTCACTCCTCCGTGCGAGTGAGGCTGGCCTGCGAGACTAAGCTAAAAGTTGTTTAACAAGCGCTAGTTACTTGTGGAGCGTCGTGTAACTGAGACGTTCTAACGCTTCATTTCAGCTCTTCATTCGGACTGTAGAATCGCTACACACAACAGCGCTTCTAGAATTGCGTGCTATTGGGCTTGTTGTTGCATGGAAATGGGGAATCAGTTGTCAGTCTCAGTAGATTGCCTTATTTGGTACTGCACTCTAAGCCTCACAGTTTTGATAGGACCAGACCAATTATGGCACAAGCCCCACTGAAGCTCTCTGAAGGACAATGTAGTGTGTTTGATTTAATTGAATCAGGGAATGGGCTGGGGCCTGGTTGATTTAATTGGGGCAGTTTGATTCTATTTGGAACAGGAAAGGGGGAGGGGGGGTGGTCTAAATATAAGAGGGGTTGAATTAATTGAGACAATATGGTAAGTAGAGGTATGAGCGCTATAAATGGACAGGACAATTGAGTGATGCACAGGCGAGTTTCGAGCAGTACAGCTTGCCTCTCCACTCACCCATACCAGCCATGGCTGATCCTTGAAAATATATTGCTGGTAGAGACAGCAAATCTACCAAAGACCAGTCACTTTTTGTACCATCTCCAGCAGCATTGTTCCGGGTTAGTTGTTATTTTCATGTCAGGCTGGCTTGCAACCCATCTCACTCCACCTAAGTCATGATTCAATTACATCCGCTTCTATTTTCCCGCTATACTTTACACTTAGCAGTGTGATTACGCTTGACATAATACCCACTGTACTTTACACTTGGCAGTGTGATTACGCTTGATATAATACCCACTGCACTTTACACTTGGCATACATGTATAGCGGGCAAGTAGAGATACGGATGTATTGAATTACGACCTGGGCGGGGCAAGATGGGTTGCGAGCCAGCCTGTCCAAGGATAGTAACTAACCCACAACTATACATAATAACAGTGCTGGAAAAACTACGAAAAAGCAACTGGTCTTTGGCAGATTGTTGTCTCTATCTGCAACATGTTTTCAAGGATCAGCTATGGCTGCTATGGAGAGTGCAATAACAGCTAGGTGTGATATCCTAGATGGCACTGCTAGAAAGTATTTATGCTAAAAAATACAGCAGATGCTTAGTAGTTATCCTATTTTGGATAATAAAAATAAGTCTGAAAATAAGATATAGAGGGATGGAGTCCCCAAAAAGCAGCCAAAAAGGGTAGGAATGACGCCATGATACTTTACGGATTCCCATCCTTATATCTTAATTTTTTCCAACCAGGTCTCATGCTTGTTACGTGGGATAACAGAATGGTAGATTGTGGTGGGAAGGCTATAGCTCCAAAACCAAGCAACAGGAACACCAAACTTTCAACACAAAAATGTGAAGGGTCTGTAATATCGCTCAAAGGTCCCACCACTTTCGGTGCCAGCACGTACGAATATACATGGCGGTCGATAATGGATTACTCACTCTACTTTGTTTGTGCAGTTAGTGGTTCCAAAGTCAAAGTCCAAACAGACCTATAATCGGACAAGTGTATGTAATTGTCAGACTCCTGTAACAACACACTTTTAAATGCTATCTTCAACCAGTAACTATTATTATTTAACCCATTTGTGATTAAGGTTATATACAAAAATGTTTTTGAAAAATACTAGGATGTACAGCCTATCACAACTGGAGTGTATAGCAGTAGGCTGCATATGTTAGCAAAGCCGCTTATAGAGGCATTTGTTATAACACTAGGAAATCCATTGATACAGTATACAGTATCTCAGTCACTAGATACCTCGTTTCCTCGGTATCTATTTTCCTGATATATCTCCATCTTGTTATCTAACCTATAGTTAAATACTGGAGCTATAATATATTAAACAGCCTTCTTGCCAGGATGTTGGGTCCAAAGGGCACAATTAATAATTAGTAGTTCAAGTGCATTGTACTCTTTTTAGTGGTTTCATTGTGTAATTGTGTTACTCCTGACAGCTGTTTTAAGCCAACTCCCAACCTATTCAGACCTACAAGTAGTGAGGGCACATTAGTAATTCTGGGGCAGACCCAAAGGGCACATTAGATGCCCCAAAGGGCACAGTACCCCTTGGTATATGCCTAGCGAGAACACTGCTATTAAACAAGACTGATATTTTATATCTAAAAACCAGCCGGGTATTTTTTTACACAAATCATTCAATTGAAGGTAGTGTTCAGCAACAGATTAGTCTTAGCTTAATGCAGCTGTAGAATGGATCAGAGAGTCTCATCATGTAGCGCTGCAAGCGAAAGTGCTGACACCGCAATTTCATAGTGCGCTTCCAGTTGCAATCAGAACTTGCCAAGACAGAACTATCATCGCTACCTAGCACTCTTTCGCCGTCTAGGCAACACAACACTAACCTAGCTTGACGTACCTTGGCCTATTGAGCCTGCAAACTTTCAGTAGCTTCCACTGCGCTCGTGGCTATAGTGGCATACATACATACATACATACAGACAAACGAAAAACATGAAAGCAATCTTAGGACCAGTGGGGCGCGCGCCCAGCTGGTAACTAGATATACGCATTGCGCAGATGGGGCCTCGCACAGAGGTATGACATATGATAGTTAGCACAAAACCACACCCACTAGAACGTTTGGGAGCTGCATCGCCCATGCAATTGCTGGAGAAGCTACTCACGAATGGACCTTCAGGAGACGGATGTCTTCTGTATACAACACAGTTCCAAGGACCAGTTATGGCTGCTACACGAGAGCAGAGTTGCTTGAAACTCATGTTCGTATCGCTCGCGATCGATCCGCGTACCGTCCGTCTCCAGCGGTCAGATCTCTGCTGAAACAGAGGCTACACAAACTCTAATTGCGTTGGAGCTGTAGTAAGCCTACCTGGGTAAAAAGAAGTGATTGATTTGTCCAGATCTCTGATCCTTCATGCGCCAGAAGTACAAAGGTGGCATCCATGTAACTGGTCAGGATGCCATCTTATACACATGCTTGCCCCCGGGGCCAAAAGCGTTCCGTTACAGACGTAGTAATAACACGTATACAAACGTACAGACATAGTAATAACACGTATAAGGAATGTAACCTGAGATTCAGTTGCATTCCTAAGTATGACAGAAGTTGCGCACATACATACATATATACGCTAGCTGAGATTTCAGCCCACATTGCACAATTAGTTGCCTCGCACTAAGGCGCTTGGCAATAATCTACATTCAACCAACACATGGTTAGATGTTACATGCAGTATTCATTTTCTATGCAATACTGTGCTAGACCGTATCTAATAATTAATATCACCAAATTAACTATCTTAATACTGCAGATGCTTTCGGCATAGACGCAGAAGCCAGCAGTTACACTACAAGAGTCATTTAGAATATGATAATCCTGTTTATGGTGAAGCTGGACAGAGTCTTCTTGGCAAAGTTAGCTCAACATCATTGCAATCTAGCTTGACATTTTAAAGTTGAAATTCATGATATTTAATAACTCATTCCCAGGCCATGTGAAAATGGGCTGCATATGTATGTAGATAGTGTGATTAGTTGTGGGCGGTTGGTATGACTTCAAATTCGCCACACCTCACTTCTTTAGCTGGTAGTAGGAGCTTCAGTTTGTGCTTTATTGTGGGTGACGTCATTGCCAATTACCTGAAGTGTTCAACAGACGATATGGACAGCATCAGTGCAGTAAAATACTTTTGTGACCACAACACGGATGGAAAGCAGTGACACAGAAAATTCGGACCCTACATGTTATAATGGATTGGATTTGACTTCCTCCTGAAGCATGACTACAGATGCTAGCTCAGAATTGAAGACATTTTCTGGTACTATAGTTTGCATAGTGGATGCAAAAGTACTTCTTCACATGGCCTGGGAAATAGGCTATATATTTGCATGCACAACAGAAGGGGAAATACAGTCCTGCATGCATACAGTAAAATAGCTAGTGGACCTATAGGCTATTTTTGAGTTACATGTATAATATTATGCATTTCCTTAGAACTCCAACGCTTCAGCAATGGACAATCCTATATATGGATATTATACATCAACTCATACAGAAGAAAGTTCTATTCAAGTTGATGAGGATGGAGATGAGAATGGCAATCACACTATCACAGAGTTCTCTTCAGTAGCCACTGCTGCAAATCCCAAATGTTTGGATTCAGATGTTACTGCCTTGATTTCACCATACGCTGATATACAAGATATACAACCAAATTCAGATTGAATGTTGTCTACATCCCAATGTAACAAGTTATTACTGTAATAAGCTAAGCATCTTGCTGTGCCTGTGTGTTTTTATTTTTGCTGTAAAAATGAGATAATGTACTATATAGCATCACTGCATATATCTATGATCCAGCACTTTGTATGATAGTAGAATGTTGTTGATGTATTCTGATGTCTAAGATTATGAGCATTTACCCACACTATTTCATTATGTCAAGTCTATGCTCCAGTTCTGTAGGACACAGGAGCCAGCTATGCAAAACATAAAAGCATGAAGACATAGACCTTCAGAGCCATAAGATTTGTATAACTGGTTTGTGCAACAATGTATTAAGGTAGCAAGGGAAATTGAAAAAAAATCCCCGTAAAACTGCTCATGAATAATTAATGAGCAATCAGCAAGGTCACATGAGCTACGTAAAGTTAATGAGATTCATTGAACTATTTACATTTTCCCATGGCGGCAACTGGAATCGACAGCGGGGGGGGGGGTGTCACTTTGATGTGGAAATCGGCACTTTCAAGGGCAAATTCGGCACTTTGATGTGGCCGAGCGGTACTTTGATGTTCACTTTCAACAGTTTTTTTTTTGTTTTTTTTTGCTTTGCATGAATAAAACACTTTAATAGACCTATGTACAATGTAATCACTTGGATGTGCACCAAAATTCAGGAATACTAGTTCTGGAGGGATTGATTTTCCAGAAATTTTGGGCTGCCAGATAAAAATTTTCATACCAAAATTTACATGAAAGTAGTCTCATGCCCAGACCTCTATGTGAACGTTACCAGACCATTCCAAGGTTGAGTAGAGGTCTGGACAAGAGACCGTCTACTACATTCGTCAATTACCAGCACAGAGTTGATACTCACTTTCCCCTTCATTCCTACAGCAGTGTCTGAGTAGGGTTGTCAGCAAGGCCTCTCAGCTGATTGAGAACCATACCACTGACTTTGCGGAGGCATGGATGCATATAAGGTATAAATTTGATGGAGGAAAGAATATCAACAGAATCCAGAGTGGATCTTGGCAAACCCGTTGCTATGGTACGCCAGAATTTAGGAATAAAGTGGGGGCTCATTGTGTAGGAGAAAGCGACAGGTTAACTACACAACAGCCAAGTATAAACAGCTGCAACTGAATAACAGCTGTACTTGTAACAGCAGTACAAGGGAATCTCTATAATCAGGTCCCTTCATCCCTCCGTTTAAAGGTCACCTTGATGAGTCCCAACACACATACATATTATTATATGAGTGGCAGGGTAATATGGATACATGAAGGTATTGCACGAGTGTGTAGGTATTTCCCGAGCCAAAAAAAAATACTGTACGAGAGTGCAATGCCTAGCCATATTACCTCTCATGAGTGCAGTGATAGATCTATTATATAAGTCACAAAAAACACATTACAAAAAATGAAAAGACATATAGGGATGGAATCCCCAAAAAGCAACCAAACAAGGTAGGAACGAATGACACCGCAGTACCTTTATGGACTCCCATCCCTATATCTTTGGACATTTTTTCAAACAGGTCTTAGCTATGCTCGTTAGCTACATGGAATGACGGGATGTTAAATCGTGATGTGTACATCCTGTGGCAGTTTTTTTGAAAGCACTCTTGTGTGATTATAATCTTAATCACAAATGGATTACATTATGCTGTTGGTCGAAGACAGTAGTGTGTTGTTACAGGCAAGATGTTGCTGTACAAGTGGGGTTGGTGTGTGTGGAAGGATGTGGAGTGCAGTATATATTGAGTCTACCTACAGTATATGCTGCTGTGTATAATAAGTTATAGTGTGAGGTCATGTGTGTTGTGCATGTAAAGTACTGCAATAATTTATTGGATGTGGATATGGCTGGTGTCACATGTAGGGGATTGTGCACGCGTGTAGTTGATTATGTCCAAAGATAGAGGGATGGGAGTCCATAAAGGTACTGTGGTATCATTCGTTCCTACGACATAGTTTGGTTGCTTTTTGGGAATTCCATCCCTATATCAGAGGCGTAGCTACCATTAAAGGACTATCTGTGACATAGAAACTGTGAAGACTTTATTTAAACTGACCATTACTGGCCCGTCCCCTAAGGAATAGTCATTAAGACTGGTCAGTTTAACTAAAACATTGCGAGTTCTGCTATGTTAGTAACACTTCAAGGACTATCTGTGAGTTAGAAGAATTTATTTAAACTGACCAAGACTACGTAACTGGACCATTCCCTAAGGGATAATTATCATTAAGACTGGTAAGTTTAAATAAAACATTGCCAGTTCTGCTATGTTAGTAACACTTAAAGGACTATCTGTGACATACAAACTGTCAAGAATTTATTTAAACTGACCAAGACTATGTAACAGGACCGTTCCCTAAGGGATAATCATTAAGACTGGTAAGTTTAAATAAAACATTGCCAGTTCTCTATGTTAGTAGCACTTAAAGGACTATCTGTGACATAGAAACTGTCAAGACTTTATTTAAACTGACCAAATAACTGGCACGTACCCTAAGGGATAATCATTAAGACTGGTCAGTTTAATTAAAACATTGCCAGTTTTGCTATGTAAGTAACACTTAAAGGACTAACTGTGACATAGAAACTGTCAAGACTTTAATTAAACTGACCAGTTGGACTAACTGACCCATACCCTAAGGAATAGTCATTAAGACTGGTCAAAACATTGCCAGTTCTGCTTTGTTAGTAACACTTAAAGGACTATCTGTAACTTAGAAACTGTCCAGACTTTATTTAAACTGAACAGTTAGACTAACTGGCCATCAAGACTGGTCAGTTTAACTTAAAGATTGCCAGTTCTGTTATGTTAGTAACATTTAAAGGACTATCTGTGACATAAAAACTATCAACACTTTTTTTAAACCAACGAATTCCCCTAGGGGATAATCATTAAGACTGGTTAGTTTAACTAAAACATTGCCACTCCTGCTATGTTAGTGACTATCTGTGACATAGAAACTGTCAAGACTTCATTTAAACTGACCACTTGGACTAACTGGCCCGTACCCTAAGGGATAATCATTAAGACTGGTCAGTTTATCTACAACATTGCCAGGTCTGCTATGTTAGTAACACTTAAAGGACTTTCTGTGACATAGCAACTGTCAAGACTTTATTAAAACTGAAAAGTTCAACTAACGGACCCGTCCCCTAAGGGATAGTCATTAAGATTGGTCAGTAAAACTAAAACGTTGCCAGTTTTGCTATGTTAGTAACACTTAAAGGACTATCTGTGACATAGAAACTGTCAAGACTTTTATTAAACTGACTAAGACTAACTTGACCGTTCCGTAAGGGATAATCAATAAGACTTGTAAGTTTAAATAAAACATTGCCAGTTCTGCTATCTTAGTGACACATAAAGGACTATCTATGATATTGAAATTGTCCAGATTTTATTTAAACTGACCAGTTGGACTACCTTGCCCGTACCCTAAGGGATAATAATTAAGACTGGTCAGTTTAACTAAAACATTGCCAGTTCTGTTAGGTTAGAAACACTTAAAGGACTATCTGTGACATAGAAACTGTGAAGACTTTATTTAAACTGACCAGTTGGACTTACTGGCCCGTCCCCTAAGGAACAATCATTAAGACTGGTCTGTTTAACTAAAACATTGCCAGTTCTGCTATGTTAGTAACACTTAAAAGGACTATCTGTGACATAGAAACTGTCAAGAATTTCTTTAAACTGACCAAGAGTACGCAACTGGACCGTTTCCTAAGGGATAATCATTAAGACTGGTAAGTTTAAATAAAACATTGCCAGTTCTGCTATGTTAGTAACACTTAAAGGACTATCTGTTACAGAAACTGTCAAGAATTTATTTAAACTGACGAAGACTACGTAACTGGACCATTCCCTAAGGGATAATCATTAAGACTGGTAAGTTTAAATAAAACATTGCCAGTTCTGCTATGATAGTATCACTTAAAGGACTACCTGTGACATAGAAACTGTCAAGACTTTATTTAAACTGACCAAATAACTGGCACGTACCCTAAGGAATAATCATAAGACTGGTCAGTTTAATTAAAACGTTGCCAGTTCTGCTATGATAGTATCACTTAAGGACTATCTGTGACATAGAAACTGTCAAGAATTAAACTGACCAAGACTACGTAACTTGACCGTTTCCTAAGGGATAATCATTAAGACTGGTCAGTTTAACTAAAACATTGCCAGTTCTGCTATGTTAGTAACACTTAAAGGACTATCTGTGACATAGAAACTGTCAAGAATATATTTAAACTGACCAAGACTACGTAACTTGACCGTTTCCTAAGGGATAATCATTAAGGCTGGTAAGTTTAAATAAAACATTGCCAGTTCTGCTATGATAGTATCACTTAAAGGACTACCTGTGACATAGAAACTGTCAAGACTTTATTTAAACTGACCAAATAACTGGCACGTACCCTAAGGAATAATCATTAAGACTGGTCAGTTTAAATTAAAACATTGCCAGTTCTGCTATGATAGTAACACTTAAAGGACTATCTGTGACATAGAAACTGTCAAGACTTTATTTAAACTGACCAGTTGGACTAACTGGCCCGTACCCTAAGGGATAATCATTAAGACTGGTCAGTTCATCTAAAACATTGCCAGGTCTGCTATGTTAGTAACACTTAAAGGACTTTCTGTGACATAGCAACTGTCAAGACTTTATTAAAACTGAAAAGTTCAACTAACTGGCCCGTCCCCTAAGGGATAGTCATTAAGACTGGTCAGTTTAACTAAAACGTTACCACTTTTGCTATGTCAGTAATTACCACTATCTGTGACATAGAAACTGTCAAAACTCTGACCAAGACTAACTCGACCGTTCCGTAAGGGATAATCAATGATTTAAATAAAACATTGCCAGTTCTGCTATGTTAGTAACACTTAAAGGACTATCTGTGACATAGAAACTGTCAAGTTTAAATAAACATTGCCAGTTCTGCTTTAGTAACACTAAAGGACTATCTTGAATGAAATTCAAGACTTTAATTAAAACTGACCAGTTGGACTAACTGGCACATACCCTAAGGAATAGTCATTAAGACTGGTCAGTTTAACTAAAACATTGCCAGTTCTGCTATGTTAGTAACACTTAAAGGACTATCTGTGACATAGAAACTGTCAAGACTTTAATTAAACTGACCAGTAGGACTAACTGACCCATACCCTAAGGAATAGTCATTAAGACTGGTCAGTTTAACTAAAACATTGCCAGTTCTGCTATGTTAATAACACTTAAAGGACAATCTGTGACATAGAAACTGTCAAGAATATATTAAAACCGACCAAGACTACGTAACTGGACCATTTCCTAAGGGATAATCATTAAGGCTGGTAAGTTTAAATAAAACATGGCGAGTTCTGCTATGTTAGTAACACTTAAAGTACTATCTGTGACATAGAAACTGTCAAGACTTTATTTAAACTGACCAGTTGGACTAACTGGCACGTACCGTAAGGGATAATCATTAAGACTTGTCAGTTTAATTAAAACATTGCCAGTTCTGCTATGTTCGTAATGCTTCACTAACTGGCCGGTATCCTAAGAGATAATCATTAAGACTGGTCAGTTTAACTAAAACATTGCCAGTTCTGCTATGTTAGTAACACTTAAAGGACTATCTGTGACATAAAATCTGTCAACTTAAACTAACGATAGTTACTCCAACTGGTCAGTTTAAATACAGTCAGTTTAAATGTCACAGATAGTCCTTTATGTGTTGCTGTCAGCAGAAAGGACTATATGTGACATGGAAACTGTCTAGACTTTATTGAAACTGACTAGTTGGAGTAATTGGTCTGTACCCTAAGTGATAATCGTTAAGACTAGTCAGTTTAAGCTAAAACATTGCCCGTCCCTTAGGGGACGGGCCAATTAGTCGAACTAGTAAGTTTAAATAAAGTCCTGACATTTTCTATGTCACAGATAGTCCTTCAAGAGTTACTAACATTGCAGAACTTGTCAGTTTAAATGATTATCCCTTAGAGTACGGTCCATTTAGTCCAACTAGTCAGTTTAAAAAAAGTCTTGACAGTTTCTATGTCACAGATAGTCCTTTAAGTGTTACTAACATAGAAAAACTTGTCAGTTTAAATAAAGTCTTCACAGTTTCTATGTCAAAGATAGGCTTTTAAGTGTTACTAACACAGCAGAACTGGCAAAGTTTTATCTAAACCTTTGATGATTATACTTTTGATGATTATACCTTAGGGGATGGTCTAGTTAGTCCAACTAGTAAGTTTAAATAAAGTCTTGACAGATTCTATGTCACAGATAGTCCTTTAAGTGTTACTAACATAGCAGAACTGGCAATGTTTTAGCTTAAACTCAACAGTCTTAATGATTATCCCTTAGGGTACAGACCAGTTACTCCAACTGGTCAGTTTAATTAAAGTCTTGACACTTTCTATGTCAGAGATAGTCCTTTATGTGTTGCTAATATAGCATAACCGGCAATGTTTTATTTAAACTTGCCAATCTTAATGATTACGCCTTAGGGAACGGTCCAGTTAGTCTTGGTCAGTTTAAATAAAGTCTTGACAGGGGATAATCATTAAGACTGGTCAGTTTAACTAAAACATTGCCAGTTCTGCTATGTTAGTGACTATCTGTGAAATAAAAACTGTCAAGACTTTATTTAAACTGACCAGTTGGACTTACTGGCCCGTCCCCTAAGGGATAGTCATTAACACTGGTCAGTTTAACCAAAACGTTGCCAGTTTTGCTATGTTAGTAACACTTAAAGGACTATCTGTGACATAGAAACTGTCAAGACTTTTATTAAATTGACAAAGACTAACTTGACCGTTCCGTAAGGGATAATCAATAAGACTGGTAAGTTTAAATAAAACATTGCCAGTTCTGCTATCTTAGTAACACATAAAAGACTATCTGTGACATGGAAATTGTCAAGATTTTATTCAAACTGACCAGTTGGACTACCTGGCCCGTACCCTAAGGGATAATAATTAAGACTGGTCAGTTTAACTAATACATTGCCAGTTCTGTTATGTTAGTAACACTTAAAGGACTATCTGTGACATAGAAACTGTGAAGACTTTATTTAAACTGACCAGTTGGACTTCCTGGCCCGTCCCCTAAGGAATAGTCATTAAGACTGGTCAGTTTAACTAAAACATTGCCAGTTCTGTTATGTTAGTAACACTTAAAGGACTATCTGTGACATAGAAACTGTGAAGACTTTATTTAAACTGACCAGTTGGACTTACTGGCACGTCCCCTAAGGAATAGTCATTAAGACTGGTCAGTTTAACTAAAACATTGCCAGTTCTGCTATGTTAGTAACACTTAAAGGACTATCTGTGAGATAGAAGAATTTATTTAAGCTGACCAGTTGGACTTAACTGGCCCATTCCCCTAAGGAATAGTCATTAAGACTGGTAAGTTTAAATAAAACATTGCCAGTTCTGCTATGTTAGTAACACTTAAAGGACTATCTGTGACATAGAAACTGTCAAGACTTTTATTAAATTGACAAAGACTAACTGGACCGTTCCGTAAGGGATAATCATTAAGACTGGTAAGTTTAAATAAAACATTGCCAGTTCTGCTATGTTAGTAACACTTAAAGGACTATCTGTGACATGGAAACTGTCAAGACTTTTTTTAAAACTGACCAGTTGGACTAACTGGCCCGTACCCTAAGGGATAATCATTAAGACTGGTCAGTTTAACTAAAACATTGCCAGTTCTGCTTATGTTAGTAACACTTAAAGGACTATCTGTGACATAGAAACTGTGAAGACTTTATTTAAACTGACCAGTTGGACTTCCTGGCCCGTCCCCTAAGGAATAGTCATTAAGACTGGTCAGTTTAACTAAAACATTGCCAGTTCTGTTATGTTAGTAACACTTAAAGGACTATCTGTGACATAGAAACTGTGAAGACTTTATTTAAACTGACCAGTTGGACTTCCTGGCCCGTCCCCTAAGGAATAGTCATTAAGACTGGTCAGTTTAACTAAAACATTGCCAGTTCTGCTATGTTCGTAATGCTTCACTAACTGGCCAGTATAAGAGATAATCATTAAGACTGGTAAGTTTAAATAAAACATTGCCAGTTCTGCTATGTTAGTAACACTTAAAGGACTATCTGTGACATAGAAATTGTCAAGATTTTATTTAAACTGACCAGTTGGACTAACTGGCCCGTACCCTAAGGGATAATCATTAAGACTGGTCAGTTTAACTAAAACATTGCCAGTTCTGCTATGTTAGTAACACTTAAAGGACTATCTGTGACATAGAAACTGTGAAGACTTTATTTAAACTGACCAGTTGGACTAATCCTGGCCCGTCCCCTAAGGAATAGTCATTAAGACCAGTTCTGCTGTGTTATGGTCAGTTTAACTAAAACATTGCCAGTTCTGTTATGTTAGTAACACTTAAAGGACTATCTGTGACATAGAAACTGTGAAGACTTTATTTAAACTGACCAGTTGGACTTCCTGGCCCGTCCCCTAAGGAATAGTCATTAAGACTGGTCAGTTTAACTAAAACATTGCCAGTTCTGCTATGTTAGTAACACTTAAAGGACTATCTGTGAGATAGAAGAATTTATTTAAGCTGACCAAGACTACGTAACTGGACCATTCCCTAAGGGTTATCATTAAGACTGGTAAGTTTAAATAAAACATTGCCAGTTCTGCTATGTTAGTAACACTTAAAGGACTATCTGTGACATAGAAACTGTCCAGACTTTTTTTAAATTGAAGAGTTAGACTAACTGGCCCGTATCCTAAGAGATAATCATTAAACTAGTCAGTTTAACTTAAAGATTGCCAGTTCTGCTGTGTTAGTAACACTTAAAGGACTATCTGTGACATAGAAACTGTGAAGACTTTATTTAAACTGACCAGTTGGACTTCCTGGCCCGTCCCCTAAGGAATAGTCATTAAGACTGGTCAGTTTAACTAAAAGATTGCCAGTTCTGCTATGTTAGTAACACTTAAAGGACTATCTGTGAGATAGAAGAATTTATTTAAGCTGACCAAGACTACGTAACTGGACCATTCCCTAAGGGTTAATAATAAGACTGGTAAGTTTAAATAAAACATTGCCAGTTCTGCTATGTTAGTAACACTTAAAGGACTATCTCAGACATAGAAACTGTCAAGACTTTTATTAAATTGACAAAGACTAACTTGACCGTTCCGTAAGGGATAATCAATAAGACTGGTAAGTTTAAATAAAACATTGCCAGTTCTGCTATCTTAGTAACACATAAAAGACTATCTGTGACATGGAAATTGTCAAGATTTTATTCAAACTGACCAGTTGGACTACCTGGCCCGTACCCTAAGGGATAATAATTAAGACTGGTCAGTTTAACTAAAACATTGCCAGTTCTGTTATGTTAGTAACACTTAAAGGACTATCTGTGACATAGAAACTGTGAAGACTTTATTTAAACTGACCAGTTGGACTTCCTGGCCCGTCCCCTAAGGAATAGTCATTAAGACTGGTCAGTTTAACTAAAACATTGCCAGTTCTGTTATGTTAGTAACACTTAAAGGACTATCTGTGACATAGAAACTGTGAAGACTTTATTTAAACTGACCAGTTGGACTTCCTGGCCCGTCCCCTAAGGAATAGTCATTAAGACTGGTCAGTTTAACTAAAACATTGCCAGTTCTGCTATGTTCGTAATGCTTCACTAACTGGCCAGTATCCTAAGAGATAATCATTAAGACTGGTAAGTTTAAATAAAACATTGCCAGTTCTGCTATCTTAGTAACACATAAAAGACTATCTGTGACATGGAAATTGTCAAGATTTTATTCAAACTGACCAGTTGGACTACCTGGCCCGTACCCTAAGGGATAATAATTAAGACTGGTCAGTTTAACTAATACATTGCCAGTTCTGTTATGTTAGTAACACTTAAAGGACTATCTGTGACATAGAAACTGTGAAGACTTTATTTAAACTGACCAGTTGGACTTCCTGGCCCGTCCCCTAAGGAATAGTCATTAAGACTGGTCAGTTTAACTAAAACATTGCCAGTTCTGTTATGTTAGTAACACTTAAAGGACTATCTGTGACATAGAAACTGTGAAGACTTTATTTAAACTGACCAGTTGGACTTCCTGGCCCGTCCCCTAAGGAATAGTCATTAAGACTGGTCAGTTTAACTAAAAGATTGCCAGTTCTGCTATGTTAGTAACACTTAAAGGACTATCTGTGAGATAGAAGAATTTATTTAAGCTGACCAAGACTACGTAACTGGACCATTCCCTAAGGGTTATCATTAAGACTGGTAAGTTTAAATAAAACATTGCCAGTTCTGCTATGTTAGTAACACTTAAAGGACTATCTGTGACATAGAAACTGTCCAGACTTTTTTTAAATTGAAGAGTTAGACTAACTGGCCCGTATCCTAAGAGATAATCATTAAACTAGTCAGTTTAACTTAAAGATTGCCAGTTCTGCTGTGTTAGTAACACTTAAAGGACTATCTGTGACATAGAAACTGTGAAGACTTTATTTAAACTGACCAGTTGGACTTCCTGGCCCGTCCCCTAAGGAACAGTCATTAAGACTGGTCAGTTTAACTAAAACATTGCCAGTTCTGCTGTGTCAGTAACACTTAAAGGACTATCTGTGACATAGAAACTGTCAAGACTTTATTTAAACTGACCAGTTGGACTTCCTGGCCCGTCCCCTAAGGAATAGTCATTAAGACTGGTCAGTTTAACTAAAAGATTGCCAGTTCTGCTATGTTAGTAACACTTAAAGGACTATCTGTGAGATAGAAGAATTTATTTAAGCTGACCAAGACTACGTAACTGGACCATTCCCTAAGGGTTATCATTAAGACTGGTAAGTTTAAATAAAACATTGCCAGTTCTGCTATGTTAGTAACACTTAAAGGACTATCTGTGACATAGAAACTGTCCAGACTTTTTTTAAATTGAAGAGTTAGACTAACTGGCCCGTATCCTAAGAGATAATCATTAAACTAGTCAGTTTAACTTAAAGATTGCCAGTTCTGCTGTGTTAGTAACACTTAAAGGACTATCTGTGACATAAAAACTGTCAACACTTTTTTTAAACCAACGAGTTGGACTAACTGCCCCTTCCCCTAGGGGATAATCATTAAGACTGGTCAGTTTAACTAATACATTGCCAGTCCTGCTATGTTAGTGACTATCTGTGACATAAAAACTGTCAAGACTTTATTTAAACTGACCAGTTGGACTTACTTGCCCGTGCCCTAAGGAATAGTCATTAAGTCTGGTCAGGTTAGCTAAAACATTGCCAGTTCTGCTATGTTAGTAACATTTGAAGGACTATCTGTAACATAGGAATTGTCAAGAAATTATTTAAACTGACCAATGCTACGTATCTGGACCGTTCCCTAAGGAATAATCATTAAGACTGGTAAGTTTAAATAAAACATTGCCATTTGTGCTATGTTAGCAGCACTTAAAGGACTATCTGTGACATAGAAACTGTCAAGACTTTATTTAAACTGACCAGTTGCACTAACTGGCACGTACCCTAAGGGATAATCATTAAGACTGGTCAGTTTAATTAAAACAATGCCAGTTCTGCTATGTTAGTAACACTTAAAGGACTATCTGTGACATATAAACTGTCAAGACTTTAACTAAACTGACCAGTTGGACTAATTGACCCATACCCTAAGGAATAGTCATTAAGACTTGTCAGTTTAACTTAACATTGCCAGTTCTGCTATGTTAGTAACACTTAAAGGACTATCTGTGACATAAAAACTGTCAACACTTTATTTAAACTGACCAGTTGGACTAACTGGCACGTACCCTAAGGGATAATCATTAAGACTGGTCAGTTTAACTAAAACATTGCCAGTTCTGCTATGTTAGTAACACTTAAAGGACTATCTGTGACATAGAAACAGTCAAGACTTTAATTAAACTGACCAGTTGGACTAACTGACCCATACCCTAAGGAATAGTCATTAAGACTGGTCAGTTTAACTAAAACATTGCCAGTTCTGCTATGTTAGTAACACTTAAAGGACTATCTGTGACATAAAAACTGTCAACACTTTATTTAAACTGACCAGTTGGACTAACTGGCCCTTACCCTAAAGGATAATCATTAAGACTGGTCAGTTTAACTAAAACATTGCCAGTTCTGCTATGTTAGTAACACTTAAAGGACTATCTGTGACATAAAAACTCTAAAGACTTTATTTAAACTGACCAGTTGGACTTACTGGCCCGTCCCCAAAGGAATAGTCATTAAGACTGGTCAGTTTAACTAAAACATTGCCAGTTCTGCTATGTTAGTAACACTTAAAGGACTATCTGTGATATGGAAATTGTCAAGATTTTATTTAAACTGACCAGTTGGACTACCTGGCCCGTACCCTAAGGGATAATAATTAAAGGACTATCTGTGACATAGAAACTGTCAAGACTTTATTTAAACTGACAAGTTCGACTAACGGGCCCGTCCCCAAAGAGATAGTCATTAAGACTGGCCAGTTTAATTAAAACGTTGCCAGTTCTACTATGTTAGTAACACCTAAAGGACTACCTGTGACATAGAGACTGTCAAGACTTTATTTAAACTGACCAAGACTAACTGAACCGTTCCCTAAGGGATATTCATTAAGACTGGCAAGTTTAAATCAAACATTGCCAGTTCTGTTATGTTAGCACTTAAAGGAATAGCTATCTGTGACATAGAAACTGTCAAGACTTTGTTTAAACTGACCAAGACTAACTGGACCGTTCCCTAAGGGATAAGGCTGGAAAGTTGTTCTGCTATGTTAGCAACACATAAAGGACTATCTGTGACATAAAAACTGTCAAGACTTTATTTAAATTGACCACTTGGACTAACTGGCCCGTATCCTAAAGGATAATCATTAAGACTGGTCAGTTTAACTAAAACATTGCCAGTTCTGCTATGTTAGTAACACTTAAAGGACTATCTGTGACATAGAAACTGTCAAGACTTTATTTAAACTGACCAGTTGGACTAACTGGCACGTACCCTAAGGGATAATCATTAAGACTGGTCAGTTTAATTAAAACATTGCCAGTTATGCTATGTTAGTAACACTTAAAGGACTATCTGTGAAATAGAAACTGTCAAAACTTTTTTTTAAACTAACGAGTTGGACTAACTGGCCCTTCCCCTAGGTGATAATCATTAAGACTTGTCAGTTTAACTTAACATTGCCAGTTGTGCTATGTTAGCAACACATAAAGGACTATCTGTGACATAGAAACTGTCAACACTTTATTTAAACTGACCAGTTGGACTAACTGGCCCTTACTCTAAAGGATAATCATTAAGACTGGTCAGTTTAACTAAAACATTGCCAGTTCTGCTATGTTAGTAACACCTAAAGGACTATCTGTGACATAAAAACTGTAAAGACTTTATTTAAACTGACCAGTTGGACTTACTGGCCCGTCCCCAAAGGAATAGTCATTAAGACTGGTCAGTTTAACTAAAACATTGCCAGTTCTGCTATGTTAGTAACACTTAAAGGACATAGAAACTGTCAAGAAATTATTTAAACGGACCAATGCTACGTAACTGAACCGTTCCCTAAGGGATAATCATTAAGACTGGTAAGTTTAAATAAAACATTGCCAGTTCTGCTATGTTAGTAACACTTAAAGGACTATCTGTAACATAGAAACTGTAAAGACTTTATTTAAACTGAACAGTTGGACTAACTGGCCCGTATCCTAAGAGATAATGATTAAGACTGGTCAGTTCAACTAAAACATTGCCAGTTCTGCTATGTTAATAACGCTTAAAGGACTATCTGTGACATTAAAACTGTCAACACTTTTTTTAAACTAACGAGTTGGACTAACAGGCCCTTCCCCTAGGGAATAATCATTAAGACTGGTCAGTTTAACTAAAACATTGCCAGTTCTGCTATGTTAGTGACTATCTGTGACATAAAAACTATCAAAACTATGTTTAAACCAACGAATTGGACTAACTGGCATTTCCCTTAGGGGATAATCATTAAGACTGGTCAGTTTAAAAAAACATTGCCAGTTCTGCTATGTTAGTAACACTTAATTAACTATCTGTGACATATAAACTGTCAATACTTTATTTAAAGTTACCAGTTCTGCTATGTTAGTAAACCACTTAAAGGACTATCTGTGACATAGAAACTGTCAAGACTTTATACAAACTGACAAGTTCTGCTATCTTAGTAACACTTAAAGCACTATCTGTGACATAGAAACTGTCAAGACTTTATTTAAACTTACTAGTTGGACTAATTAGACCGTCCCCTAAGACATAATAAATAAAACTTAAACTGTCAAGATTTTATATAAACTGACAAGTTCTGCTATGTTAGTAACACTTAAAGGACTATTTGTGACATAGAAACTGTCGAGACTGTATTTAAACTAACCAGTTCTGCTATGTTAGTAACACTTAAAGGACTATCTGGGACATAGAAACTGTCAGGACTTTATTTAAACTGACCAGTTCTACTATGTTAGTAACACTTGAAGGACTATCTGTGATATAGAAACTGTCATGACTTTATTTAAACTTACTATTTGGACTAATTAGACCGTTCCCTAAGGGATAATCATTAAGACTGTTCAGTTTAAATAAAACTTTGCCAGTCCTGCTATGATAGTAACACTTAAAGGACTATCTGTGACATATAAACTGTCAAGACTTTATATAAACTAATCAGTTCCTTAGTACCATTTAAAGTACAATTTGTGACAAAGAAACTGTCAAGACTTTATTTAAACTGACCAGTTGGACTAATTGGCCCGTCCCCCAAGGGATAATCATTAAGACTGGACAGTTTAAATTAAACTGACCAGTTCTGGTATGTTAGTAACACTTAAAGGACTATCTGTGACATAGATACTGTCAAGACTTTATTTAGTTCTGCTATGTTAGTAACACGTAAAGGACTATCTGTGACATAGAAACTGTCAAAACTTTATATATACTTACTAGTTGGACTAACTAGACCGTCCCCTAAGGGATAATCATTAAGACTGTTCAGTTTAAATAAAACTGTGCCAGTTCTACTATGTTAGTAACACGTAAAGTACTATCTATGACATAGAAACTGTCAAAACTTTAGATATAGTTACTAGTTGGACTAACTAGACCGTCCCCTAAGGGATAATCATTAAGACTGGTCAGTTTAAATAAAACTGTGCCAGTTCTGCTATGTTAGTAACACTTAAAGGACTACCTGTGACATAGAAACTGTCAAGACTTTATTTGAACTGACCATTTGGACTAATTGACCTGTCCCCTGAGGGATAATCATTAAGACTGATTACTAGTTACACTTAAAGGACTATCTGTGACATAGAAACTGTCAAGACTGTGTATAAACTGACAAGTTCTGCTATGTTAGTAACACTTAATGAACTATCTGTGACATATAAACTGTCAATACTTTATTTAAAGTGACCAGTTCTACTATGTTAGTAAACCACTTAAAGGACTATCTGTGACATAGAGACTGTCAAGACTTTATTTAAACTAACCAGTTCTGCTATGTTAGTAACACTTAAAGGACTATCTGGGACATAGAAACTGTCAAGACTTTATTTAAACTGACCAGTTCTACTATGTTAGTAACACTTGAAGGACTATCTGTGATATAGAAACTGTCAAGACTTTATTTAAACTAAACAGTTCTGCATGTTAGTAACACTTAAAGACTATCTGTGACATAGTCAAGACTTTATATAAACTAATCAGTTCCTTAGTACCATTTAAAGTACAATTTGTGACAAAGAAACTGTCAAGACTTTATTTAAACTGACCAGTTGGACTAATTGGCCCGTCCCCCAAGGGATAATCATTAAGACTGGACAGTTTAAATTAAACTGACCAGTTCTGGTATGTTAGTAACACTTAAAGGACTATCTGTGACATAGATACTGTCAAGACTTTATTTAGTTCTGCTATGTTAGTAACACGTAAAGGACTATCTGTGACATAGAAACTGTCAAAACTTTATATATACTTACTAGTTGGACTAACTAGACCGTCCCCTAAGGGATAATCATTAAGACTGTTCAGTTTAAATAAAACTGTGCCAGTTCTACTATGTTAGTAACACGTAAAGTACTATCTATGACATAGAAACTGTCAAAACTTTAGATATAGTTACTAGTTGGACTAACTAGACCGTCCCCTAAGGGATAATCATTAAGACTGGTCAGTTTAAATAAAACTGTGCCAGTTCTGCTATGTTAGTAACACTTAAAGGACTACCTGTGACATAGAAACTGTCAAGACTTTATTTGAACTGACCATTTGGACTAATTGACCTGTCCCCTGAGGGATAATCATTAAGACTGATTACTAGTTACACTTAAAGGACTATCTGTGACATAGAAACTGTCAAGACTGTGTATAAACTGACAAGTTCTGCTATGTTAGTAACACTTAATGAACTATCTGTGACATATAAACTGTCAATACTTTATTTAAAGTGACCAGTTCTACTATGTTAGTAAACCACTTAAAGGACTATCTGTGACATAGAAACTGATCAAGACTTTATTTAAACTGACGAGTTCTGCTATGTTAGTAACACTTAAAGGACTATCTGGGACATAGAAACTGTCAAGACTTTATTTAAACTGACCAGTTCTACATTGTTAGTAACACTTAACGTACTATCTGTGACATAAAAACTGTCAAGACTTTATTTAAACTAAACAGTTCTGCTATGTTAGTAACACTTAAAGCACTATCTGTGACATAGAAACTGTCAATACTTTATTTAAACTTACTAATTCGACCGTCCCCTAAGGGATAATTAATAAAACTCTGCAAGTTCTGCTATGTTTAGTAACACTTAAAGGACTATCTGTGACATAGAAACTGTCAAGAATTTATATAAACTGACAAGTTCTGCTATGTTAGTAATACCACTTAAAGGACTATCTATGACAGAAACCATCAAGACTGTATTTAAACAACCAGTTCTGCTATGCTAGTAACACTTAAAGGACTATCTGGGACATAGAAACTGTCAAGACTTTATTTAAACTGACCAGTTCTGCTATGCTAGTAACACTTAAAGGACTATCTGGGACATAGAAACTGTCAAGACTTTATTTAAACTTACTATTTGGACTAATTAGACAGTCCCCTAAGGGACAGTCATTAAGACTGTTCAGTTTAAATCTTTGCCAGTCCTGCTATGATAGTAACACCTAAAGGACTAACTGTGACATATAAACTGTCAAGACTTTATATAAACAGACAAGTTCTGCTGTTAGTAACACTTAAATGATTATCTGTGACATAGAAACTGTCAAGACTTTATTTAGTTCTGCTATGTTAGAACCACTTGAATGACTGTCTGTGACAGAATCTGTCAAGACTTTATTTAAACTAACCAGTTCTGCTATGTTAGTAACACTTAAAGCACTATCTGTGACATAGAAACTGTCAAGACTTTATTTAAACTTAGTAATTAGACCGTCCCCTAAGGGATAATAAATAAAACTTTGCAAGTTCTGCTATGTTTAGTAAAACTTAAAGGACTATCTGTGACATAGAAACTGCCAAGACTTTATATAAACTGACAAGTTCTGCTATGTTAGTAACACTTAAAGGACTATCTGTGACATAGAAACTGTCAAACTGTGTTTAAACTAACCAGTTCTGCTATGTTAGTAACACTTAAAGGACTATCTGGGACATAGAAACTGTCAAGACTTTATTTAAAGTGACCAGTTCTACTATGTTAGTAACACTTAAAGGACTATCTGTGACATAAAAACTGTCAATACTTTATATAAACTTACTAGTTGGACTACCTAGACCGTCCCCTAAGGGATTATATAATCATTAAGACTGGTCAGTTTAAATAAAACTGTGCCAGTTCTACTATGTTAGTAACACGTAAAGGACTATCTATGACATTGAAACTGTCAAGACTTTATATAAACATACTAGTTGGACTAACTAGACCGTCCCCTAAGGGTTATATAATCATTAAGACTGGTCAGTTTAAATAAAACTGTGCCAGTTCTACTATGTTAGTTACACGTAAAAGACTATCTATGACATAGAAACTGTCAAGACTTTATTTAAACTTACTAATTAGACCGGATAATAAATAAAACTTTGCAAGTTCTGCTATGTTTAGTAACACTTAAAGGACTATCTGTGACATAGAAACTGTCAAGACTTTATATAAACTGACAAGTTCTGCTATGTTAGTAACACTTAAAGGACTATCTGTGACATAAAAACTGTCGAGACTGTATTTAAACTAACCAGTTCTGCTATGTTAGTAACACTTAAAGGACTATCTGGGACATAGAAACTGTAAGGACTTTATTTAAACTGACCAGTTCTACTATGTTTGTAACACTTGAAGGACTATCTGTGATATAGAAACTGTCAGGACTTTATTTAAACTTACTATTTGGACTAATCAGACCGTCCCCTAAGGGATAATCATTAAGACTGGTCAGTTTTATATAAAACATTGACATTTCTGCTATGTTAGTAACACTTAAAGGACTATCTGTAACATAGAAACTGTCAAACTTTGTTTAAACTGACCAATTGTTTGTTTTATATAAATGTACCTTTCCTCTAGGGGAAAATCATTAAGACTGGTCAGTTTTATATAAAACATTTTTGCTATGTTAGATGGACATTTGCTGTCCTGCAGCAAATACGGTTAATGGGCAGTAAGGGCTGCTGGTGCTGGGTAGTTGTTAGTTTACAACTTCACACCAAATGGTTGTTACCTTCACATAAGAAGGCTGTGAGCACGTGTGCTGAACTCCCTTCTAGAAGGTTCTCTCAAAACCACAAGGGCCACAGCTATAAAAGCGGGAGACTCTACATAACTTACCAGCCTTTGGAGAAAGGAGTCTCAAGCAAGTAGTGACCTAGCTTTGAGTGACTTTTGCGAGCATTGACCGAGCAGTGTCAGAGCACTTTAGCAATTATTGACTGAGCAGTATCAGAGCACTCACTATCACCATCTTTGAAAACCCAGCTGCTAAGAGAAGAGTGGATCCTGCCCCAGCGACTCTCTAACCTTTCCCAGCATACAGAATCATTACAGTATTGTGTGCGGCGTGTGCATGTCCCATTACCGCGGGACCAACCGGATACATATACAACCAGGAGGTAATCTTCCCACTCAACTGTGAGTTACCCTACCACTTATCACTCATATAAAGTAATATGGCACCTAAGCGTGCAAGTACTAATAAAGGGAAAGGCAAAGCACCTCCACCAAAACGCCCTCGCCGGGAGACGGTTGCGGAAGAATTTCGTGGGTATTCACTGCGAGAGCTACAGCAACTGCCTGCAGAACTGCTCCGTCTGCGTCTAGAATCGCTCCATCAGGTGGTTACGGGGAATAAAAAGGCGTTAGCACAAAGGCTTTACGATGCCCTCAATCCTCAAACTCCAATCTCCCACCAGGCGACAGGCGGCACTGAAACAAATACGTCAGGACTGCTGCAATCGGCAGATTTCCGATCGGCAGTCAAAACCATAAGCAACAGAAAGCCTAGAGAATCGGCTCAGCACCTCCATAGAACGAAGCATACAGTCTTCTCTGCATCCTCCTCCCCCAGCATGCTTGAGCCAGCAACAGCTATCAGAGACCAATAGGGACGGTGAGCAGCTCTCAGAACCCTCCCTTATCCTACAGGACGTAACTCCTGTGGTACCCTCAGTAGCAGAACACCCTCCTCTAGTATCTCACACAGGGTCACCCAGCCTACGGGCAGCAGCACTTCCCCCCATCCCAGTGAAGCTGGTACAGCGTATCACCCGGGGTGAGTTCATTGATTTTGAGCTCCTGTTGCATGAAAATATGCTCGGCAGTACCAGCATGCATCGGCCCGCAATCACGCTACACCTGGACGAGCATAATGAATATTGCATTTCGACCAAACAAAACACATCTGCCCCACGAGGTGGGAAAAAGCATCAAATCACAAATTTCACTTCGTGGATGGAGGCTTGGAACAATTACCTCTTGACCCTTGTGCACCACTTTCCCACCCGCGCTCGGGAGCTTATTGGCTACCAATATATAATTAGCAACGTAGCACGCAAGCAACCATTCCCCACAGTCATGGACTATGACAAGAAGTTTCGTACACGGGCGGCCACATTTCGCACCATTCAGTGGGACCAACGTGACCCAGAGCTGTGGTTAGAGTGTTTTTCGGTCAGCAACCAGATACCCCAGCGCATTCCCTGCCATCATTGTGGCAGCACTTCCCACTGGCCACAGAACTGTCCCACACAGTCTTTTCGTGGCCCTGGATTATCACACACTGGCAACACAACAACAACTCCTGTGCGAGGGCACACGACCTCCAGGCTTGCCCGGCCACTACCACACACATCTGCAAGGTCCACCTACTGCATCGACTACCAGAACCGACGGTGTACACGAGACAAGAATTGCCTGTATAGGCATGCCTGCCGAATCTGCGGTGGCTTACACCCGGACATCGACTGTCCCGGCCACCGTCCCGATTGAACAGCACACCATACACACCCCGTTATGAGTGCTTAGGTTTGAGCATGAATTACGATTCCACCCAGACAGCGAATTCGTGAACCAACTACTCTCCAATCTACGACATGGCTGCAACATTGGCTATGAAGGACCACGATTTCAGCACATAGCACAAAATTTGGCCTCTGCAAATACACAGCCATCTATCATTGACGACGCACTAGCAAAAGAATGTGCAGAAAATCGTATGGCTGGCCCATATCCTTATCCCCCTCTCCCGAACATGCGCTGCTCAGGCGTGGGGCTGGTCCCTAAAAAAGACAAAGGTTGGCGCATAATTTACCACCTTTCAGCTCCAGAAGGCTCCAGCATTAATGATTATATCGACCTACTGCGGTACTCCCTCACCTACTGCGGGATAGACGAAGCGGTTAACATTCTTAACAAGCTAGGACCGGGTGCAATAATGGGCAAAATAGACCTCAAAAATGCCTTTCGCATCTGTCCTGTGCACAAAGAAGACTGGGCACTCCTTGGTGTCCACTGGAGAGGACAATACTATGTTGACAAATGTCTACCTTTTGGACTACGCTCGGCCCCTTACCTATTTAACCAAATTGCGGAAGCGATAGAATGGATTTTAAGAACTAATTACAACATCCAGTACCTAATTCACTACTTAGATGACTTCTTTACTGCCAGCCCTGCACAATCACGCTGCTGCCAACACAACATGGACACAATGCTTGGAGTCTGTGACCAAGTCGGTGCACCAGTAAAACCAGAGGAAGTAGAGGGCCCCTCAACAACCTTAGGGTTCCTCGGGATTGAGCTGGACTCCATAGCAATGACAGCACGACTTCCAGCAGCAAAGAAGGAGGAATTGCTGTCTGACCTGCAACAATTCATACACCGCCACAAATGCTGTAAGCGAGAACTTCTCTCCTTGATCGGAAAACTCTCATTTGCATGCAAAGTCGTCCCAGCCGGTCGGATATTCCTTCGCCGATTGATTGACAAGAGCACAACAGTGTCCCGGCTCCGAGATCGCTTACGTATCACGCAAGATGTCAAAGCTGACATCCAGTGGTGGTTAGACTTCCTACCCACGTGGACTGGCGTTTCACTTCTACTTGAGTCCGACTGGACTTCCAGCCACAGCATGGAGCTCTACACAGATGCATGCGGCGGCATTGGGTTTGGTGCCTACTGGAATGGGCAGTGGCTCCAAGATCACTGGCCACCTCAGCACAGCGACAAGTCAATAGCATGGAAAGAACTGTTTGCTGTAGTAACAGCGACACTTGCGTGGGGAGCACAGTGGTCAAAAAAGCGTATCCTTTTTCACTGCGATAACATGGCTGTCTGTGACATATGGAAACGGGGCTCATGTCGAAATAAAGAAATCATGCAATTGGTCCGTCGGCTATATTTGCATGCAGCAGCTTGTAATTTTACAGTGCTAATAGTGCACATTCCAGGTAAACAAAATGATATTGCCGATGCACTCTCCCGCTTTCAGGACCAGAGATTCCGGAGCCTGGCCCCAGCGGCAGCCACAACACCTACCCCCATCCCTGCAGCGGCGATGCAGCTCTAACGGCAGATCTTCTCCTATACCAAGAAGCAGCAGTAGCACCCTCAGCGAGGAGAACGTACGCAGCGGGACTGCGACGTTTTGAACAGTTTTGTGCAAGTTACTCAATAACTCCCTACCCAGCCTCCACCCTCACTCTAAAGTACTTTACCAGCCACCTCGCTCGCAGTGTCACCTACCAGACCATCAAGGTGTATCTGGCAGCTATCCGACTCAAACACATTGAACTGGGACATCCGGACCCCACCACTGCACCTATCCTGAAGTACTTTGTGGGAGGCATCAAGCGTATCAGAGGGTCACAGCAACATCAGCGTCTCCCCATTACAATTGAGATACTACGCAGACTAAAGCTTCACCTCCGTAACACCCCTGGCTACTTATACCAAGATCGACGCATGCTATGGGCTGCATTTACTACTGCCTTCTTTGGATTTCTCAGAGCAAGCGAATTTGTATGCCCATCAACGTCAAGGTTCGATCACAATACTACCTTGATGTGGTCAGACATCATGCTAGGACAATCTCGACTGAAGATACACATAAAGGGTTCCAAAACGGATCCATTTCGCCAAGGTCACTCTCTCCTCCTGGGTGCCTCCTCTTCCTCAGTTTGCCCAGTAACGGCAATGCAAAAATTTCGGGAAGTCATTGGTACCCCAAATCTCACTTCCCCCGTCTTTACCTTCACCGACGGCTCATTCCTGACTAGGGAACGCCTGACTATGACACTTCGTCAACTCCTACAAACAGCCGGATATGATGCTGCAGCATACGCAAGCCATAGCTTTCGGCGGGGAGCAGCTACCACGGCAGCTGCAGCAGGTCTCCCAGTATGGCTAATTCAGACCCTGGGAAGGTGGGCGAGCGACTGCTACCGGCGCTACATAGACTGTCCAGAGGAAACCCTGCTATCTGTACCCTCCCAGCTAACCAGTGTGCGGAGTGCGAGCACTGAGGGGCGTTGCTGAATGTGAAGCAGGGTCACTCTATCTATGATTGGACGGTGAATTTCGTATTTTTTTGCCGTAGACGCCCTAAAATATCTGCTAGCATGACGATACGGCTATCAGTGGATTGTACAGGTCCTTAGCAGCATAACGGTGCATTTCCGATGTTTATACGCTGCATGGTTCTCGAGATAGAGCTGTTTGTCTGAAAACTTCAGCATTATCTTCACTGAACATGATGCTGAAGTTTTTAGTGGATAGAAGCAGGCAAAACAGCTCTATCTTTGGAATGCCACATCGTATAAACATCGGATTGCACCGTTATGCTGCTAAGGACCTATACAATCCACTCATAGCCGTATCGTCATGCTAGCAGGTGTTTTAGGGCGTCTGCGGCCAAAAAATACGAAATTCACTGTCCGATCATGGATAGAGTGACCTTGCTTCACATTCAGCAACGCCCCTCAGTGCTCGAGGCAGTTACAACTACGAAAAGTGGGCGTGCAGCAGCAGGGTCGTGGAGCTTCCCAATGCTGCAGAAATTTTACCGACAGTTGCTTTAGAGAAGAGACAGGGAACGGAGCCCGATAATACATACACTTGACCGATCTTTGATATATTCGGACTTACTTTTGGAAGGCTATAGCTCCACAACCAAGCAACGGAGGAACACCAAACTTGGAACTCAGAGTATGAAGGGTCTTTAGTATCGATCGAAGGCCCAACCCACTTCCGGTAATTTAAACTAACCAGTTGGACTAATTAGCCCTTCCTCTAGGGGATTAATCATTAAGACTGGTCAGTTTTATATATATTTTTGCTATGTTAGTAACACTTAAAGGACTATCTGTAACATAGAAACTGTCAAGACTTTGTTTAAACTGACCAATTGGCCCTTCCTCTAGGGGAAAATCATTAAGACTGGTCAGTTTTATATAAAACATTGCCATTTCTGCTATGTTAGTAACACTTAAAGGACTATCTGTAACATAGAAACTGTCAAGACTCTGTTTAAACTGACCATTTTGACTAATTGGCCCTTCCTCTATGGAAAAATCATTAAGACTGGTTAGTTTTATATAAAACATTGACATTTCTGCTATGTTAGTGACACTTAAAGGGCTATCTGTACCATAGAAACTGTTAAGACTTCTCTTAAACTGACCAGTTGCCATTTCTGCTATGTTAATAACACTTAAAGGACTATCTGTAGCATAGAAACTGTCAAGACTTTGTTTAAACTGACCAATTTGTTTATTTTATAAAAACTTACCCTTCCTCTAGGGGAAAATCATTAAGACTGGTCAGTTTTATATAAAACATTGCCATTTCTGCTATGTTAGTAACACTTAAAGGACTATCTGTAACATAGAAATTGTCAAGACTTTGTTTAAACTGACCAGTTGGACTAATTGGCCCTTGCTTTAGGGGAAAATTATTAAGACTGGTCAGTTTTATATAAAACATTGCCATTTTTGCTATGTTAGTAACACTTAAAGGACTATCTGTAACATAGAAACTGTCAAGACTTTGTTTAAACTGACCATTTGGACTAATTGGCCCTTCCTCTAGGGAAAAATCATTAAGACTGGTCAGTTTTATATAAAACATTGCCATTTCTGCTATGTTAGTGACACTTAAAGGGCTATCTGTACCATAGAAACTGTTAAGACTTCATTTAAACTGACCAGTTGCTATTTCTGCCATTTCTGCTATGTAACATAGAAACTGTCAAGACTTTGTTTAAACTAACCAGTTGGACTAATTAGCCCTTCCTCTAGGGGATAATCATTAAGACTGGTCAGTTTTATAGAAAACATTGACATTTCTGCTATGTTAGTGACACTTAAAGGGCTATCTGTACCATAGAAACTGTTAAGACTTCATTTAAACTGACCAGTTGCCATTTCTGCTATGTTAATAACACTTAAAGGACTATCTGTAACATAGAAACTGTCAAGACTTTGTTTAAACTGACCAATTGGCCCTTCCTCTAGGGGATAATCATTAAGACTGGTCAGTTTTATAGAAAACATTGACATTTCTGCTGTGTTAGTGACACTTAAAGGACTATCTGTAACATAGAAACTGTCAAGACTTTATTTAAACTGACCAGTTGGACAAACTGGCACTTCCTCTAAGGGAAAATGATTAAGACTGGTCAGTTTTATATAAAACATTGCCATTTCAGCTCTGTTAGAGATTACCACTTGAAGGACTATCTGTAACATAGAAACTGTCGAGACTTTGTTTAATCTGACCAGTTCGACTAACTGGCTCATCCTCTAGGAGAAAATCAGTATGAATGGTCAGTTTTATGTAAAACATTGCCATTTTTGCCAAAGGGCTATCTGTAACATAGAAACTGTCAAGACTTTGCTTAAACTGACCAACTGGCCCTTCCTCTACGGGAAAATCATTAAGACTGGTCAGTTTTATATAAAACATTGCCATTTTTGCTATGTTAGTAACACTTAAAGGACTATCTGTAACATAGAAACTGTCAAGACTTTGTTTAAACTGACCATTTGGACTAATTGGCCCTTCCTCTAGGGGAAAATCATTAAGACTGGTCAGTTTTATATAAAACATTGCCATTTTTGCTATGTTAGTAACACTTAAAGGACTATCTGTAACATAGAAACTGTCAAGACTTTGTTTAAACTGACCATTTGGACTAATTGGCCCTTCCTCTAGGGAAAAATCATTAAGACTGGTCAGTTTTATATAAAACATTGACATTTCTGCTATGTTAGTGACACATAAAGGGCTATCTGTACCATAGAAACTGTTAAGACTTCATTTAAACTGACCAGTTGCCATTTCTGCTATGTTAGTAACACTTAAAGGACTATCTGTAACATAGAAACTGTCAAGACTTTGTTTAAACTAACCAGTTGGACTAATTAGCCCTTCCTCTAGGGGATAATCATTAAGACTGGTCAGTTTTATAGAAAACATTGACATTTCTGCTATGTTAGTAACACTTAAATGACTATCTGTAACATAGAAACTGTCAAGACTTTGTTTAAACTAACCAATCAGCCCTTCCTCTAGGGGAAAATCATTAAGAATGGTCAGTTTTATATAAAACCTTGCCAATTGTGCTATGTTAATAACACTTAAAGGACTATCTGTAACATAGAAACTGTCAAGACTTTGTTTAAACTAACCAGTTGGACTAATTAGCCCTTCCTCTAGGGGATTAATCATTAAGACTGGTCAGTTTTATATATATTTTTGCTATGTTAGTAACACTTAAAGGACTATCTGTAACATAGAAACTGTCAAGACTTTGTTTAAACTGACCAATTGGCTAATTAGCCCTTCATCTAGGGGAAAATCATTAAGACTGGTCAGTTTTATATAAAACATTGCCATTTGTGCTATGTTAGTAACACTTAAAGGAATAGCTATTTGAAACTCTCAAGACGTTATTTAAACTGACCTGTTGCCACTTTCTCTTTGGGAAAATCATTAAGACTGGTCAGTTTTATATAAAACATTGCCATTTCTGCTATGTTAGTAACACTTAAAGGACTATCTGTAACATAGAAACTGTCAAGACTTTGTTTAAACTGACCAGTTGGACTAGTTGGCCCTTCCTCTAGGGGATAATCATTAAGACTGGTCAGTTTTATATAAAACATTGCCATTTCTGCTATGTTAGTGACACTTAAAGGACTATCTGTAACATAGAAACTGTTAAGTCTTCATTTAAACTAAGCAGTTGCCATTTCTGCTATGTTAGTAATACTTAAAGGACTATCTGTAACATAGAAACTGTCAAGACTTTGTTTAAACTGACCAGTTGGACTAGTTGGCCCTTCCTCTAGGGAAAATCATTAAGACTGGTCAGTTTTATATAAAATATTGACATTTCTGCTATGTTAGTGACACTTAAAGGGCTATCTGTACCATAGAAACTGTTAAGACTTCATTTAAACGGACCAGTTGCTATATCTGCTATGTTAGTAACACTTAAAGGACTATCTGTAACATAGAAACTGTCAAGACTTTGTTAAACTGACCAGTTGGACTAATTGGCCCTTCCTCTAGGGAAAAATCATTAAGACTGGTCAGTTTTATATAAAACATTGCCATTTCTGCTATGTTAGTGACACTTAAAGGGCTATCTGTACCATAGAAACTGTTAAGACTTCATTTAAACTGACCAGTTGCTATTTCTGCTATGTAACATAGAAACTGTCAAGACTTTGTTTAAACTAACCAGTTGGACTAATTAGCCCTTCCTCTAGGGGATAATCAGTGAGACTGGTCAGTTTTATAGAAAACATTGACATTTCTGCTATGTTAGTGACACTTAAAGGGCTATCTGTACCATAAAAACTGTTAAGACTTCATTTAAACTGACCAGTTGCCATTTCTGCTATGTTAATAACACTTAAAGGACTATCTGTAACATAGAAACTGTCAAGACTTTGTTTAAACTGGCCATTTGGACTAAGTGGCCCTTCCTCTAGGGGAAAATCATTAAGACTGGTCAGTTTTATATAAAACATTGACATTTCTGCTGTGTTAGTGACACTTAAAGGACTATCTGTAACATAGAAACTGTCAAGACTTTATTTAAACTGACCAGTTGGACAAACTGGCACTTCCTCTAAGGGAAAATGATTAAGACTGGTCAGTTTTATATAAAACATTGCCATTTCAGCTCTGTTAGAGATTACCACTTGAAGGACTATCTGTAACATAGAAACTGTCGAGACTTTGTTTAATCTGACCAGTTCGACTAACTGGCTCATCCTCTAGGAGAAAATCAGTATGAATGGTCAGTTTTATGTAAAACATTGCCATTTTTGCCAAAGGGCTATCTGTAACATAGAAACTGTCAAGACTTTGCTTAAACTGACCAACTGGCCCTTCCTCTACGGGAAAATCATGACTGGTCAGTTTTATATAAAACATTGCCATTTCTGCTATGTTAGTAACACTTAAAGGACTATCTGTAACATAGAAACTGTCAAGACTTTGTTTAAACTGACAAGTTGGACTGACTCGCACTTCATCTATGTGAAAATCACTAAGACTGGTCTGTGTTATATTAAAAAATTGCCATTTCTGCAATGTTAGTAACACTTAAAGTACTATCTGTAACGTAGAAACTGTCAAGACTTTGTTTAAACTGACCAGTTCGACTAACTGGCTCTTCCAATCATTAAAAACTGGTCAGTTTTATATATAAAACATTGCCATTTCTGCTATATTAGAGGACTATATGAAACATAGAAACTGTCAAGACTTTATTTAAACTGACCAGTTGGACAAACTGGCACTTCCTCTAGGGAAAAATCATTAAGACTGGTCAGTTTTATATAAAACATTGTCATTTCTGCTATGTTAGTGACACTTAAAGGACTATCTGTAACATAGAAACTGTCAAGACTTTATTTAAACTGACCAGTTGGACTAACTGGCACTTCCTCTAGGGAAAAATCGTTAAGAGTGGTCAGTTTTATATAAAACATTGCCATTTGTGCTATGTTAGTAACACTTAAAGGACTATCTGTAACATAGAAACTGTCAAGACTTTATTTAAACATGACAAGTTGGACTAATTAGCCCTTCCTCTAGGGGACAATCATTAAGACTGGCCAGTTTTTTTATAAAACATTGCCATTTGTGCTATGTTAGTAATTACCACTTAAAGGACTATCTGTAACATAGAAACTGTCAAGTCTTTGTATAAACTGACCAGTTGGACTAATTGACCATTCGTCTATGGAAAAACCATTAAGACTGGTCAGTTTAAATAAAACATTGCCATTTGTGCTATGTTAATAACACTTAAAGGACTATCTGTAACATAGAAACTGTCAAAACTTTGTTTAAACTGACCAGTTGGACTAAATGGTACTTCCTCTAGGGGAAAATCATTAACACTGGTGATAAAACATTGCCATTTGTGCTATGTTAGCAACACTTAAAGGACTATCTGTAACATAGAAACTGTCAAGACTTAGTTTAAACTGACCTGTTAGACTAACTGACACTTCCTCTAGGAGATAATCATTATACTGGTCAGTTTAAATAAAACTGTGCCAGTTCTACTATGTTAGTAACACGTAAAGGACTATCTATGACATTGAAACTGTCAAGACTTTATATAAACATACTAGTTGGACTAATTAGACCGTCCCCTAAGGGATAATAAATAAAACTTTGCAAGTTCTGCTATGTTTAGTAACACTTAAAGGACTATCTGTAACATGGAAACAGTCAAGACTTAGTTTTAAACTGACCTGTTGGACTACCTGGCACTTCCTATAGGAGAGAATCATTAAGACTGGTCAGTTTTATATAAAACATTGACATTTCTGCTTTGTTAGTAACACTTAAAGGACTATCTGTAACATAGAAACTGTCAAGACTTTGTTTAAACTAACCAATTGGCCCTTCCTCTAGGGGAAAATCATTAAGACTGGTCAGTTTTATATAAAACATTGCCATTTCTGCTATGTTAGTAACACTTAAAGGACTCTCTGTAACATAGAAACTGTCAAGACTTTGTTTAAACTAACCAGTTGGACTAATTAGCCCTTCCTCTAGGGGATAATCATTAAGACTGGTCAGTTTTATAGAAAACATTGACATTTCTGCTATGTTAGTAACACTTAAAGGACTATCTGTAACATAGAAACTGTCAAGACTTTGTTTAAACTGACCAGTTCGACTAACTGGCTCATCCTCTAGGGGAAAATCAGTATGAATGGTCACTTTTATATAAAACATTGCTATGTTAGTAACACTTAAAGGACTATCTGTAACATAGAAACTGTCAAGACTTTGTTTAAACTGACCATTTGGACTAATTGGCCCTTCCTCTAGGGAAAAATCATTAAGACTGGTCAGTTTTATATAAAACATTGCCATTTCTGCTATGTTAGTGACACTTAAAGGGCTATCTGTACCATAGAAACTGTTAAGACTTCATTTAAACTGACCAGTTGCTATTTCTGCTATGTAACATAGAAACTGTCAAGACTTTGTTTAAACTAACCAGTTGGACTAATTAGCCCTTCCTCTAGGGGATAATCAGTGAGACTGGTCAGTTTTATAGAAAACATTGACATTTCTGCTATGTTAGTGACACTTAAAGGGCTATCTGTACCATAAAAACTGTTAAGACTTCATTTAAACTGACCAGTTGCCATTTCTGCTATGTTAATAACACTTAAAGGACTATCTGTAACATAGAAACTGTCAAGACTTTGTTTAAACTGACCAATTGGCCCTTCCTCTAGGGGAAAATCATTAAGACTGGTCAGTTTTATATAAAACATTGCCATTTCTGCTATGTTAGTAACACTTAAAGGACTATCTGTAACGTAGGAACTGTCAAGACTTTGTTTAAACTGACCAATTGTTTGTTTTATATAAATTTACCCTTCCTCTATGGGAAAATTAATAAGACTGGTCAGTTTTATATAAAACATTGCCATTTCTGCTATGTTAGTAACACTTAAAGGACTATCTGTAACATACAAACTGTCGAGACTTTGTTTAAACTGACCAGTTGGACTAATTGGCCCTTCCTTTATGGGAAAATCATTAACACTGGTCAGTTTTATATAAAACATAGCCATTTTTGCTATGTTAGTAACACTTAAAGGACTATCTGTAACATAGAAACTGTCAAGACTTTGTTTAAACTGACCAGTTCGACTAACTGGCTCATCCTCTAGGGGAAAATCAGTATGAATGGTCACTTTTATATAAAACATTGCTATGTTAGTAACACTTAAAGGACTATCTGTAACATAGAAACTGTTAAGACTTTGTTTAAACTGACCATTTGGACTAATTAGCCCTTCCTCTAGGGAAAAATCATTAAGACTGGTCAGTTTTATATAAAAATTTTGCCATTTCTGCTATGTTAGTGACACTTAAAGGGCTATCTGTACCATAGAAACTGTTAAGACTTCATTTAAACTGACCAGTTGCTATTTCTGCTATGTAACATAGAAACTGTCAAGACTTTGTTTAAACTAACCAGTTGGACTAATTAGCCCTTCCTCTAGGGGATAATCAGTGAGACTGGTCAGTTTAAAAAAAACATTGCCATTTCTGCTATGTTAGTAACACTTAAAGGACTATCTGTAACATACAAACTGTCAAGACTTTGTTTAAACTGACCAGTTGGACTAATTTACACTTCCTCTAGGGGAAAATCATTAGAGTGGTCAGTTTTGTTTAAAACATTGCCATTTCTGCTATGTTAGTAACACTCAAAGGCCTATCTATAACATAGAAACTGTCAAGACTTTATTTAAACTGACAAGTTGGACTGACTCGCACTTCATCTATGTGAAAATCACTAAGACTGGTCTGTGTTATATAAAAAAATTGCCGTTTCTGCAATGTTAATAACACTTAAAGTACTATCTGTAACGTAGAAACTGTCAAAACTTTGTTTAAACTGACAAGTTCGACTAACTGGCTCTTCCTGTACGGGAAAATCATTAAGACTGGTCAGTTTTATATAAAATATTGCCATTTCTGCTATGTTAGTGACACTTAAAGGACTATCTGTAACATAGAAACTGTCAAGACTTTATTTAAACTCACCAGTTGGACAAACTGGCACTTCCTCTACGGGAAAATCATTAAGACTGGTCAGTTTTATATAAAACATTGCCATTTCTGCTATGTTCATAACACTTAAAGGACTATCTGTAACATACAAACTGTCAAAACTTTGTTTAAACTGACCATTTGGACTAAGTGGCCCTTCCTCTAGGGGAAAATCATTAAGACTGGTCAGTTTTATATAAAACATTGACATTTCTGCTGTGTTAGTGACACTTAAAGGACTATCTGTAACATAGAAACTGTCAAGACTTTGCTTAAACTGACCAGTTGGACAAACTGGCACTTCCTCTAGGGGAAAATCATTAAGACTGGTCAGTTTTATATAAAACATTGCCATTTGTACTATGTTAGTAACGCTTAAAGGACTATATGAAGCATAGAAACTCTCAAGACTTTATTTAAAATGACCAGTTGGCAATTCCTCTTGCAGAAAATTATTAAGACTGGTCAGTTTAAGTAAAACATTGCCATTTGTGCAATGTTAGTAACACTTAAAGGACTATCTGTAACATAGAAACTGTCAAGACTTTGTTTAATCTGACCAATTGTTTGTTTTATATAAATTTACCCTTCCTCTAATGGAAAATTAATAAGACTGGTCAGTTTTATATAAAACATTGCCATTTCTGCTATATGTTAGTAACACTAAAGGACTATCTGTAACATACAAACTGTCAAGACTTTGTTTAAACTGACCAGTTGGACCTAATTGGCCCTTCCTCTACGGGAAAATCATTAAGACTGGTCAGTTTTATATAAAACATTGCCATTTGTGCTATGTTAGTAACACTTAAAGGACTATATGAAGCATAGAAACTCTCAAGACTTTATTTAAACTGACCAGTTGGCAATTCCTCTTGGGGAAAATTATTAAGACTGATCAGGTCAAGTAAAACATTACCATTTGTGCAATGTTAGTAACACTTAAAGGACTATCTGTAACATAGAAACTGTCAAGACTTTGTTTAAACTGACCAGTTGGACTAATTGGCCCAACCTCTATAGAAAACCCATTAAGACTGGTCAGTTTAAATAAAACATTGCCATTTGTGCTATGTTAGTAACACTTAAAGGACTATCTGTAACATAGAACAGTCAAGACTTTGTTTAAACTGACCAGTTTGACTAATTTGTACTTCCTCTAGGGTAAAATCATTAACACGGGTCAGTTTAAATAAAACATTGCCATTTGTGCTATGTTAGCAGCACTTAAAGGACTATCTGTAACGTAGAAACTGTCAAGACTTAGTTTAAACTTACCTGTTGGACTAACTGGCACTTCCTCTACGGGATAATCATTAAGACTGGTCAATTTAAATAAAACTGTGCCATTTCTACTATGTTAGTTACAAGTAAAAGACTATCTATGACATAGAAACTGTCAAGACTTTATTTAAACTTACTAGTTGGACTAATTAGACCGTCCCCTAAAGGATAATAAATAAAACTTTGCACGTTCTGCTATGTTTAGTAACACTTAAAGGACTATCTGTAACATGGAAACAGTCTAGACTTAGTTAAAACTGACCTGTTGGACTAACTGGCACTTCCTATAGGAGAGAATCATTAAGACTGGTCAGTTTTATATAAAACATTGCCATTTGTTCTATGTTAGTAACATTTAAAGGACTATATAAAACATAGAATCTGTCATGACTGTATTTAAACTGAACAGTTGGCACTTCCTCTAGAGGAAAATCATTAAGACTGATCAGTTTAAATGCCATTTGCACTATGTTAGTAACACTGAAAGGACTATCTGTAACGTAGAAACTGTCAAGACCTTATTTAAACTGACCAGTTGGAGAAACTGGCAATGTTAGTAACACTTAAACGACTATCTGTAACATAGAAACTGTCAAGAATTTATTTAAACTTGCCAGTTGTACTAGCTGACACTTCCTCTAGGGAATTTTTATATAAAACATTGCCATTTCTGCTATGTTAGTAACACTTAAAGGACTATATGAAGCATAGAAACTGTCAAGACTTTATTTAAGCTGTCCAGTTGGCACTTCCTCTTGGGGAAAATCATTAAGACTGGTCAGTTTAAATAAAACATTGCCATTTGTGCTATGTTAGTAACACTTAAAGGACTATCTGTAACATAGAAACAGTCAAGACTTTGTTTAAACTGACCAGTTAGATTAATTGGTCCTTCAACTAAGGGAAAATCATTAAGACTGGTAAGTTTTATATAAAACATTGCCATTTGTGCTATGTTAGTAATTACCACTTAAAGGACTATATAAAGCATAGGAACTCTCAAGACTTTATTTAAACTGACCAGTTGTCACTTCCACTAGGGAAAAATCATTAAGACTGGTCAGTTAAAAAAAAAACATTGCCATTTGCGCTATGTTAGTAGCACTTAAACGACTATCTGTAACATAGAAACTGTCAAGACTTTGTTTAAACTGACCAGTTGGACTAATTGACCCTTCCTCTAGGGAAAAATCATTAAAACTGGTCAGTTTTTATAAAACATTGCCATTTCTGCTATGTTAGTAACACTTAAAGGACTATCAGTAACATACAAACTGTCGAGACTTTGTTTAGCTAACTAATTGGCCCTTCCTCTAGGGGAAAATCATTAAGACTGGTCAGTTTTATATAAAATATTGCCATTTCTGCTATGTTAGTGACACTTAAAGGACTATCTGTAACATAGAAACTGTCAAGACTTTGTTTAAACTGATCATTTTGACTAATTAGCCCTTTTTCTAGGGGAAAATCATTATAACTGGTCAGTTTTATATAAAACATTGACATTTCTGCTATGTTAGTGATACTTAAATGGCTATCTGTACCATAGAAACTGTTAAGACTTCATTTAAGCTGACCAGTTTCCATTTCTGCTATGTTAGTAACACTTAAAGGACTATCTGTACCATAGAAACTGTCAAGACTTTGTTTAAACTGACCAGTTGGACTAATTTACCCTTCCTCTAGGGAAAAATCATTAAGACTGGTCAGTTTTTATAAAACATTGCCATTTCTGCTATGTTAGTAACACTTAAAGGACTATCAGTAACATACAAACTGTCGAGACTTTGTTTAGCTAACTAATTGGCCCTTCCTCTAGGGGAAAATCATTAAGACTGGTCAGTTTTATATAAAATATTGCCATTTCTGCTATGTTAGTGACACTTAAAGGACTATCTGTAACATAGAAACTGTCAAGACTTTGTTTAAACTGATCATTTTGACTAATTAGCCCTTTTTCTAGGGGAAAATCATTATAACTGGTCAGTTTTATATAAAACATTGACATTTCTGCTATGTTAGTGATACTTAAAGGGCTATCTGTACCATAGAAACAGTTAAGACTTCATTTAAGCTGACCAGTTGCCATTTCTGCTATGTTAGTAACACTTAAAGGACTATCTGTATCGTAGAAACTGTCAAGACTTAGTTTAAACTGACCATTTGGTCTAATTGGCCCTTCCTCTCGGGGAAAATCATTAAGACTGGTCAGTTTTTTTATAAAACATTGCCATTTCTGCTATGTTAGTAACACTTAAAGGACTATCTATAACATAGAAACTGTCAAGACTTTATTTAAACTGACAAGTTGGACTGACTCGCACTTCATCTATGTGAAAATCACTAAGACTGGTCTGTGTTATATTAAAAAATTGCCATTTCTGCAATGTTAGTAACACTTAAAGTTCTATCTGTAACGTAGAAACTGTCAAGACTTTGTTTAAACTGACAAGTTCGAGTAACTGGCTCTTCCTTTACGGGAAAATCATTAAGACTGGTCAGTTTTATATAAAATATTGCCATTTCTGCTATGTTAGTAACACTTAAAGGACTATCTGTAATGTAGAAACTGTCAAGACTTTGTTTAAACTGACCAGTTGTCATTTCTGCTATGTTAGTAACACTTAAAGGACTATATGAAACATAGAAACTGTCAAGACTTTGCTTAAACTGACCAATTGGCCCTTCCTCTAGGGGTAAATCATTAAGACTGGTCAGTATTTAAAACGTTGCCATTTCTGCTATGTTAGTGACAATTAAAGGGCTATCTGTAACATAGAAACTGTTAAAGACTTTATTTAAACTGACCAGTTGCCATTTCCACTATGTTAATAACACTTAAAGGACTATCTGTAACATAGAAGACTTTGTTTAAACTGACCAGTTGGACTAATTGGCCCTTCCTATAGGAGAAAATCATTAAGACTGGTCAGTTTTATTTAAAACATTGCCGTTTGTGCTATGTTAGTAACACTTAAAGGACTATCTGTGACATACAAAGACTTTGTTTGAACTGACCAGTTCAAGTAACTCGCTCTTCCAATCATTAAAGACTGGTCAGTTTTATATATAAAACATTGCCATTTCCGCTATGTTAGTAACACTTAAAGGACTATCTGAAACTTAGAAACTGTCAAGACTTGACCAGTTGGCACTTCCTCTAGGGGAAAATCATTAAGACTGGTCAGTTTAAATGCCATTTGTGCTATGTTAGTAACACTTAAAGTACTATCTGTAAGATAGAAACTGTTAAGACTTTGTTTTAACTGACCAGTTCGACTAACTGGTTCTTCCTCTATGGGAACATCATTAAGACTGGTCAGTTTCCATTTCTCCTATGTTAGTAACACTTAAAGTACTATCTGTAACATAGAAACTGTCAAGACTTTATTTAAACTGACCAGCTGGACTAACTGGCACTTCCTCTAAGGGAAAATCATTAGAGTGGTCAGTTTTGTATAAAACATTGCCATTTCTGCTATGTTAGTAATTACCACTTAAAGGACTATATGAAACAAAGACACTGTCAAGACTTTGTTTAATCTGACCAGTTTGACTAACTTGCTCATCCTCTAGGAGAAAATCAGTATGAATGGTCAGTTTTATGTAAAACATTGCCATTTTTGCCAAAGGACTATCTGTAACATAGAAACTGTCAAGACTTTGTTTAAACTGACCAACTGGCCCTTCCTCTAGGTGAAAATCATTAAGACTGGTTAGTTTTATATAAAACATTGCCATTTCTGCTATGTTAGTAACTCTTAAAGGACTATATGAAACATAGAAACTGTCGAGACTTTGCTTAAACTGACCAATTGGCCCTTCCTCTAAGGGAAAATCATTAAGACTGGTAAGTATTTACGACATTTCTGCTATGTTAGTGGCACTTAAAGGGCTATCTATAACATAGAAACTGTTAAGACTTCATTCAGTTGCCAATTCCACTATGTTAGTAACACTTAAAGGACTATCTGTAACATAGAAGACTTTGTTTAAACTGACCAGTTGGACTAATTGGCCCTTCCTATAGGAGAAAATCATTAAGACTGGTCAGTTTTATTTAAAACATTGCCGTTTGTGCTATGTTAGTAACACTTAAAGGACTATCTGTGACATACAAAGACTTTGTTTGAACTGACCAGTTCAAGTAACTCGCTCTTCCAATCATTAAAGACTGGTCAGTTTTATATATAAAACATTGCCATTTCCGCTATGTTAGTAACACTTAAAGGACTATATGAAACATAGAAACTGTCAAGACTTTATTTAAACTGACCAGTTGGCACTTCCTCTAGGGGAAAATCATTAAGACTGGTCAGTTTAAATAAAACATTGCCATTTGTGCTATGTTAGTAATTACCTGTTAAAGTACTGTCTGTAAGATAGAAACTGTTAAGACTTTGTTTTAACTGACCAGTTCGACTAACTGGCTCTTCCGCTACGGAAAAATTATTAAAACTGGTCAGTTTTATATAAAACATTGTCATTTCTCCTATGTTAGTAACACTTAACGGACAATCTGTAACATAGAAACTGTCAAGACTTTATTTAAACTGACCAGCTGGACTATTCATCTATGTAAAAATCACTAAGACTGGTCTGTGTTATATTAAAAATTGCCATTTCTGCAATGTTAGTAACACTTAAAGTGATATCAAACTGACCGGTTGGAGTAACTGGCACTTCCTCTAGGGGAAAATCACTAAAACTAGTCAGTTTAAATAAAACAATGTCTTTTCTGCTATGTTGGTGACATTTCTAAGACTATCTGTAACATAGAAATTTTGTTTAAACTGACCAGTTGGACTAATTGGCCCTTCCTCTAGGAGAAAATCATTAAGACTGGTCAGTTTAATTAAAACAGTGTCATTTCTGCTATGTTGGTAATTTACCCCTTAAAGGACTATCTGTAACATAAAAACTGTCAAGACTTTGTTTAAACTGACCAGTTCAACTAACTGGCTCTTCCAATCATTAAAAACTGGTCAGTTTTATATATAAAACATTGCCATTTGTGCTCTGTTAGTAACACTTAAAGGACTATATGAAACATAGAAACTGTCAAGACTTTATTTAAACTGACCAGTAGGCACTTCCTCTTAGGAAAAATCATTAATACTTGTCAGTTTTATATAAAACATTGCCATTTCTGCTATGTTACCACTTAAAGTACTATCTGTAACCTAAAAACTTTGAAGTCTTTATTTAAACTGACCAGTTGGGCTAACTCGCACATCCTCTTGGGTAAATCATTAAGACTGGTCAGTTTAAATAAAACATTGCCATTTCGGCTATGTTAGTAACACTTAAAGGACTATCAAACTGTCCGGTTGGACTAACTGGCACTTCCTCTAGGGGAAAATCACTAAAACTAGTCAGTTTAAATAAAACAATGTCTTTTCTGCTATGTTGGTGACATTTCTAAGACTATCTGTAACATAGAAATTTTGTTTAAACTGACCAGTTGGACTAATTGGCCCTTCCTCTAGGAGAAAATCATTAAGACTGGTCAGTTTAATTAAAACAGTGTCATTTCTGCTATGTTGGTAATTTACCCCTTAAAGGACTATCTGTAACATAAAAACTGTCAAGACTTTGTTTAAACTGACCAGTTCAACTAACTGGCTCTTCCAATCATTAAAAACTGGTCAGTTTTATATATAAAACATTGCCATTTGTGCTCTGTTAGTAACACTTAAAGGACTATATGAAACATAGAAACTGTCAAGACTTTATTTAAACTGACCAGTAGGCACTTCCTCTTAGGAAAAATCATTAATACTTGTCAGTTTTATATAAAACATTGCCATTTCTGCTATGTTAGTAACACTTAAAGTACTATCTGCAAACTAGAAACTTTGAAGACATTATTTAAACTGACCAGTTGGACTAACTCGCACATCCTCTTCGGAAAATCATTAAGACTGGTCAGTTTGAATAAAATATTGCCATTTCGGCTATGTTAGTAACACTTAAAGGACTATCTGTAACTTAGAAACTGTCAAGACTTTATTTAAACTGACAAGTTGGACTGATTCGCACTTCATCTATGTGAAAATCAAGATTGGTCTGTGTTATATAAAAAATTGCCATTTCTGCAATGTTAGTTGCACTTCCTCTAGCGGAAAATCATGAAGACTTCTCAGTTTAAATAAAACATTGCCATTTATGCTATGTTAGTAACACTTAAAGTACTATCTGTAAGATAGAAACTGTTAAGACTTTGTTTAAACTGACCAGTTCGACTAACTGGCTCTTCCTCTACGGAAAATCATTAAGACTGGTCAGTTTTATATAAAACATTGCCATTTCTCCTATGTTAGTAACACTTAAAGGACTATCTGTAACAGTGAAACTGTCAAAACTTTATTTAAACTGACCAGCTGGACTAACTGGCACTTCCTCTAGGGGAAAATCATTAGAGTGGTCAGTTTTGTATAAAACATTGCCATTTCTGCTATGTTAGTAACACTTAAAGGACTATCTATAACATAGAAACTGTCAAGACTTTATTTAAACTGACAAGTTGGACTGACTCGCACTTCATCTATGTGAAAATCACTAAGACTGGTTGTGTTATATTAAAAAATTGCCATTTCTGCAATGTTAGTAACACTTAAAGTATTATCTGTAACCTAGAAACTGTCAAGACTTTGTTTAGCTAAACTGACAAGTTCGACTAACTGGCACTTCCTCTAGTGGAAAATCATTAAGACTGGTCAGTTTTATAGAAAACATTGACCATTTCTGCTATGTTAGTGACACTTAAATGGCTATTTCATCGAAAAATTTGAACCCCCAAAAAATGGTCCCCCCGGTCCTTGTTATATTTTGAAATGTATTTGGACCCCCCGGAACTTATATTTCGGCGCAAGTGGTGAAATATATATGGACCCCCTCTGAATTTTTTGTTCCCCCATGACCATATGTTTTGCAGCGCTTTTTCTCATCTTTTGATAAAGCCGGTGGGTAGATAGATGTTTTAGCAGAGAGCTAAACTATTGTGCAAGCACACTATAAATATAAAGAGCTAGAAGCTTGTAACTAGCAGCTCCGCCCACTCGAGCGAAATCACAGCCATCTACTGACAATCATTCGCCGGTTGGTAGTCCAGAGCTAGGAGCTATGAAGGGTTAGCAAGGAGCTATATAGAAGCTAGAAGATAGGATAAGCTGAGAACTAGAAGATAGAGTTTCTCGGCTTCCATGGTACGCGCATATAGGAAGGGGGGAAAATATTTCAAGATCATTTATTTCCACGGCGAAAGTTGAAATATTTGTTCCGGGGGAACGAATATTTCGGGGGTCCAAATATTACGTGACACCTATCTGTACCATAGGAACTGTTAAGACTTCATTTAAACTGACCAGTTGCCATTTCTGCTATGTTAGTAATTACCACTTAAAGGACTATCTGAAGCATAGAAACTGTCAAGACTATGTTTAAACTGACCAGTTGGACTAGTTGGCCCTTCCTCTAGGTGAAAATCATTAAGACTGGTCAGTTTTATATAAAACATCGACATTTCTGCTTAGTTAGTGACACTTAAAGGGCTATCTGTAACATAGAAACTGTTAATACTTCATTTAAACTGACCAGTTGCCATTTCTGCTATGTTAATAACACTTAAAGGACTATCAGTAACATAGAAACTGTCAAGACTTTGTTTAAACTGACCATTTGGACTATTTGGCCCTTCCTCTAAGGAAAAATCGTTAAGACTTATCAGTTTTATTTAAAACATTGCCATTTCTGCTATGTTAGTGCCACTTAAAAGGACTATCTGTACCATAGAAACTGTCAAGACTTTGTTTAAACTGACCACTTGGACTAATTGGCCTTTCATCTAGGGGAAAATCATTAATGACTGTTCAGTTTTGTATTAAAACATTGACATTTCTGCTATGTTAATGGCACTTAAAGGGCTATCTGTAACATAGAAACTGTTAAGATTTCATTTAAACTCACCAGTTGCCATATCTGCTATGTAAGTGACACTTAAAGGACTATCTGTATCATAGATACTGTCAAGACTTTGTTTAAAATGACCAGTTGGACTAATTGGCACTTCCTCTATGGGAAAATCATTAAGACTGGTCAGTTTTATATAAAACATTGCCATTTCTGCTATGTTAGTGACACTTAAACGACTAACTGTAACATAGAAACTGTCAAGACTTTGTTTAAACTGACCAGTTGGACTGATTAGCCCTTCCTCTAGGGTAAAATCATTAAGACTGGTCAGTTTTATATAAAACATTGCCATTTCTGCTATGTTAGAGACACTTAAAGGACTATCTGTAACATAGAAACTGTCAAGACTTTGATTAAACTGACCAATTGGCCCTTCCTCTATGGGAAAATCATAAAGACTGTTCAGTTTTATATAAAACATTGTCATTTGTGCTATGTTAGTAACACTTAATGGACTATCTGTAACATACAAACTGTCGAGACTTTGTTTAGTTAGACTAATTGTCCCTTCCTCTAAGGGAAAATCATTAAGACAGGTCAGTTTTGTATACAACATTGCCATTTTTGCTATGTTAGTAATTACTACTTAAAGGACTATATCTGTAACATAGAAATTGTCAAGACTTTGTATAAACTGACCATTTGGACTAATTGCACCTTCCTCTAGGGGAAAAGCATTATGACTGGTCAGTTTTGTATTAAATATTGACCTTTCTGCTTTGTTAATGACACTTAAAGGGCTATCTGTACCATAGAAACTGTTAAGACTTCATTTAAACTGACCAGTTGCCATATCTGCTATGTAAGTGACACTTAAAGGACTATCTGTATCATAGATACTGTCAAGACTTTGTTTAAAATGACCAGTTGGACTAGTTGAAAATCATTAAGACTGGTCAGTTTTGTATAAAACATTTCATTTCTGCTATGTTAGTGGCTCTTAAAGGACTATCTGTAACATAGAAACTGTCAAGACTTTGTTTAAACTGACCAGTTGGACTAATTAGCCCTTCCTCTAGTAGAAAATCATTAAGACTGGTCAGTTTTATATAAAACATTGCCATTTGTGCTATGTTAGTAACACTTAATGGACTATATGAAGCATAGAAACTCTCAAGAATTTTTTTAAACTGACCGGTTGGCACTTCCTCTAGGGGAAAATCATTAAGACTGGTCAGTTTTATATAAAACATTCCCATTTCTGCTATGTTAGTGACACTTAAAGGACTATCTGTAACATAAAAACTGTTAAGACTTCATTTAAACTAACCAGTTGCCATTTCTGCTATGATAGTAACACTTAAAGGACTATCTGTAACATAGAAACTGTCAAGGCTTTGTTTAAACTGACCATTTGGACTAATTGGCCCTTCCTGTAGGGGAAAATCATTAAGACTGTTTGACATTTCTGCAATGTTAGTGACACTTAAAGGTCTATCTGTAACATAGAAACTGTTAAGACTTCATTTAAACTGACCAGTTGCCATTCCTGCTGTGTTAGTGACACTTAAAAGACTATCTGTAACATAGAAACTGTCAAGACTTTGTTTAAACTGACCAGTTGGACTAATTTACCCTTCATCTAGGGCAAAATCATTAAGACTGGTCAGTTTTTATTATAAAACATTGCCATTTCTGCTATGTTAGTAACACTATATCTGTAACATACAAACTGTCGAGACTTTGTTTAATCTGACCAGTTAGACTAATTAGCCCTTCCTCTACGGGAAAATCATTAAGACTGGTCAGTTTTATATAAAACATTGCCATTTCTTCAACACTTAAAGGACTATCAGCAACATAGAAACTGTTAAGACTTCATTTTAACTGACCAGTTGCCATTTATGTTATGTTAGTAACACTTTAAGGACTATCTGTAACATAGAAACTGTCAAGACTTTGTTTAAACTAACCAGTTTGACTAAATAGCCCTTCCACTAGGGGATAATCATTAAGACTGGTCAGTTTTATATAAAACATTGCCATTTCTGCTATGTTAACAACACTTAAAGGACTATCTGTAACATAGAAACTGTCAAGAGTTTATTTAAACTGACCAGTTGGACTAACTGTCACTTCCTCTAGGTGAAAATCATTAAGACTAATCAGTTTTATATAAAACATTGCCATTTCTGCTATGTTAGTAACACTTAAAGGACTATGTGAAGCGTAGAAACTCTCAAGACTTTATTTAAACTGACCAGTTGGCACTTCCTCTAGTGGAAAATCATTAAGACTGGTCATTTTTATATAAAACATTGCCATTTCTGCTATGTTAGTGACACTTAAAGGACTATCTGTAACATAGAAACTGTCAAGACTTTACTTAAAATGACCAGTTGGACTAACTGGCACTTCCTCTAGGGGAAAATCTTTAAGACTGGTCAGTTTTTTTTTATAAAACATTGCCATTTCTGCTATGTTAGTATCACTTAAAGGACTATCTGTAACATAGAAACTGTCAAGACTTTGTTTAATCTCACCAGTTAGACTAACTGGCCCTTCCTCTAGGGGAAAATCATTAAGACTGGTCAGTTTTATATAAAACATTGCCATTTCTGCTATGTTATTAACACTTAAAGGACTATCTGTATCATAGAAACTGTCAAGACTTTGTTTAAACTGACCAGTTGGACTAGTTGGTCCTTCCTCTAGGGAAAATTGCATTTCTGCTATGTAAACACTTAAAGGACTATCTGTAACATCATTAAGACTGGTCAGTTTTATATAAAACATTGACATTTCTGCTATGTTAGTGACACTTAAAGGACTATCTGTAACATAGAAACTGTCAAGACTTTGTTTAAACTGACCAGTTGGACTTCTGCTATGTTAAGACTGGTCATTTTTATATAAAACTATTTCTGTAAATCATTAAGACTGAAACTCAGACTTTGTTTAAAACTTGCCATTTCTGACTAATTGGCCCTTCCTCTAAAGGAAAATGAAGCATGACTGGTCAGTTTTATATAAAACATTGCCATTTCTGCTATGTTAGTAACACTTAAAGGACTATCTGTAACATAGAAACTGTTAAGACTTCATTTTTATACTAAAACATTGCCATTTCTGCTATGTTAGTAACACTTAAAGGACTATCTGTAACATAGAAACTGTCAAGACTTTGTTTAAACTGACCAGTTGGACTAGTTGGCCCTTCCTCTACGGAAAAATCATTAAGACTTCTCAGTTTTATATAAAACTATGTACTGTAAACTTGGCTGGGAAAGAGTTAAAGGACTATATGAAGCATGGAAACTACTCTCAAGACTTTATTCAAACTGACCAGTTGGCACTTCCACTAGGGGAATAAAATTAAGACTGGTCAGTTTTATGTAAAACATTGACATTTCTGCTAAGTTAGCAACACTTAAAGGACTATCTGTAACATAGAAACTGTTAATACTTCATTTAAACTGACCAGTTGCCATTTCTGCTATGTTAGTAACACTTAAAAGACTATCTGTAACTTACAAACTGTCAAGACTTTGTTTAATCTCACCAGTTAGACTAATTGTCCCTTCCTCTAGGGAAAATGATTAAGACTGGTCAGTTTTATATAAAACATTGCTATGTTAGTAACAATTAAAGGACTATCAGTAACATAGAAACTTCATTTTAACTGACCAATTGCCATTTTTGCTATGTTAGTAACACTTAAAGGACTATCTGTAACATAGAAACTGTTAAGACTTCATTTAAACCAACCAGTTGCCATTTCTGCTATGTTAGTAACACTTAAAGGACTATCTGTAAGCATAGAAACTGTCAAGACTTTGTTTAACCTGACCAGTTGGACTAGTTGGCCCTTCCTGTAGGGGAAAGTCATTAAGACTGGTCAGTTTTATATAAAACATTGCCATTTCTGCTATGTTAGTAACACTTAAAGGACTATCAGTAAGCATGGAAACTGTCAAGACTTTATTTAAACTGACCAATTGGCCCTTCCTCTAGGGGAAATCATTAAGACTGGTCAGTTTTATATAAAACATTGACATTTGTGCTATGTTAACAACACTTAAAGGACAAACTGTAACATAGAAACTGTCAAGAGTTTATTTAAACTGACCAGTTTGACTAATTGGCCCTTCCTCTAGGGAAAATCATTAAGACTGGTCAGTTTTATATAAAACATTGCCATTTCTGCTATGTTAGTAACACTTAAAGGACTATATGAAGCATAGAAACTCTCAAGACTTTATTTAAACTGACCAGTTGGCACTTCCTCTAGTGGAAAATCAGTAAGACTGGTCATTTTTATATAAAACATTGCCATTTCTGCTATGTTAGTGACACTTAAAGGACTATCTATAACATAGAAACTGTCAAGACTTTACTTAAACAGACCAGTTGGACTAATTGGCCCTTCCTCTAGGTAAAAATGATTAAGACTGGTCAGTTTTATATAAAACATTGCCATTTCTGCTATGTTAGTAACACTTAAAGGACTATCTGTAACATAGAAACTGTCAAGACTTTGTTTAAGTAACACTTAAAGGACTACCAGTTAAGACTAATTAGCCCTTCCTCTAGGGGCTAATCATTAAGACTGCTCAGTTTTATATAAAACATTGACATTTCTGCTTTGTTAGCAACACTTAAAGGACTATCTGTAACATAGAAACTGTCAAGACTTTGTTTAAACTGACCAATTGGCCCTTCTTCTAGGGAAAATCATTAAGACTGGTCAGTTTTATATAAAACATTGCCATTTCTGCTATGTTAGTGACACAAAAGACTATCTGTAACATAGAAACTGTCAAGAGTTTATTTAAATTGACCAAGACTAATTTAAATACAACACTACCTGTAGTGCTATGTTAGTAAAACTTAAAGGATTATCTGTGACATAGAACTGTCAAGATTTTATTTGAACTGACTTGCATTACCAGTTCTGATATGTTAGTAACACTTAAAGGACTGTCTGTGATATAAAAACTGTCAACACTTTATTTAAACTGATCAAGACTAACTTAAATAAAACACTGCCATATCTGCTATGTTAGTAACACTTAAAGGACTATCCGTAACCTAGAAACTGTCAAGACATTATTTAAACTGACCATTTGGACTAACTGGCCCGTATCCTAAGGGATACTTATTAAGAATGGTCAATGTAAATAAACCGTTGCCAGTTCTGCTATGTGAGTAACACATAAAGGAATATCTGTGACATAGAAACTGTCAAGACTTTATTTAAACTGATCTGTTGGACTAACTGGCCGGTATCCTAAGGAATAATTATGAAGATTGATCAGTTAAACTAAACCATTGCTAGTTCTGCTATGTTTGTAACACTTAAAAGTCTATCTGTGACCTAGAAACTGTCAAGACTTTATATAAGTTGATCAAGATTAACTTAAATACAACATTACCAGTTGTGCTATGTTAGTAACACTTAAAGAACTATCTGTGACATAGAAACTGTCAAGACTTTATTAAAACTGACCAAGATTAACTGGACCGTTCACAAAGGGATAATCATTAAGGCTGGCAAGTTTAAATAAAACACTGCCAATTCTGCTATGTTAGTAACAAGTAAAGGACAATCTTTGACATAGAAACTGTCAAGACTTTATTTAAACTGCCCGGTTAGACTAATTGGCTGGTACCCTAAGGGATAATCATTAAGACTGGTCAGTTTAATTAAAACATTGCCAATTCAGCTATGTTAGTAACACTTAAAGCACTATCTGTGACATAGAACTGTCAAGACTTTATTTAAACTGACTTAAACAAAACATTACCAGTTCTGCTATCTTAGTAACACTTAAAGGATTATCTGTGACATTGAAACTGTCAAGACTTTTTTTAAACTGATCAAGACTATCTTAAATAAAACATTTACAGTTCTGCTATGTTAGTAATACTTAAAGGACTATCTGTGATATACAAACTGTCAAGACTTTATTTGAACTGACCAAGACTAACTAGACCATTCCATAAGGGATAATCGTTAAGATTGACAAGTTTAAATAAAACATTGCCAATTCTGCTATGTTAGTAACACATAAAGGACTATCTGTGACATAGAAATTGTCAATGCTTTATTTAAACTGACCAGTTGAACTAACTGGCCCATACCCTAAGGGATAATATGGTCAGTTCATCTAACACATTGCCAGTTCTGCTATTTTAGTAACACTTAAAGGACTATCTCTCACATAGAAACTGTCAAGACATTTTTTAAACTGACCGTTTGGACTAACTGGCCTGTATATTACGACTGCTCATTTAATTGCCAGTTCTGCTATGTTAGTAACACTTAAAAGCCTATCTGTTACTGAAACTGTCAAGACTTTATTCAAGACTAACTTAAATAAATCATTTCCAGCTCTGCTATGTTAGTAACACTTAAAGGACTATCTGTGACATCGAAACTGTCAAGACTTTATTTAAACTGACCAGTTGCGATCCTGTTAGTCCAACTGATTAGTTTCAATAAAGTCTTGACAGTTTCTATGTCACAGAATGTCCTTTAAGTGTTACTAACATACCGGAACTGGCAAGTCTTAATGATTATCCCTTAGGTGACGTGCCAGCAACTCCAACTGGTCAGTTTAAAATAAACATTTTCTTTGTTTGTGTTTCTCTGTAATGGGTCTGAATGAAAAGACTTGTAAGTGATTATTTGTATGGTGAGCCTACTTCAGTCTCAGGTCTTCATGGTTAGGCACATAGTATAGCTATTATATTTTGTGGTGGGGTGTTGTGGGCATGCCTACAACACTGTGATGTCTAATAATACCCTGCTATAGGAGAAACTTCTTGTTATCTTTATAAAGTGAAGACATCCCTGCACATTGCTTTTCGCTAGTTTGTAACAGTGAGGCTCAAGTAAAATTAGCTAATTGCCTAGTAATAAAATTTACAGGTTGTGGTAGCTATTTACAGGGTAGCAGTGGTTATCAAGACTAGGGTATACGTAAATGAATTAAACTGGGCCTGAAAGTTTGAAGTCAACCAGCAGAAACAGCAGGAGCAGCTAGGAACAGTAAGAACAGTTAGGAACAGGAGGAACAGCAGAAACAGATAGGAACAGCAGGAACAGCAGAAACAGCAGGAACAGCAGAAACAGCAGGAACAGCAGGAACACCAAGGAACAGTAGGAATAGCAGGAGTGCCACGCAACAGTAAGGAACAGCAGGAAGAGCTAGGAACATCAAGGAACTGCAGGTGTATTAAGAAACAGCAGGAATGCCACAAAAAAGCTGGGAACAACAAGGAACAGCAGGAACACCACGAAACAGCTGGAATAAATAGGAACATCAGGAACAGGAAGGAACAGCAGGAGTAGCAAGTACACAACAGAACTGCAGGAACAGCAGGAACACCACGGAACAGCATGAACAGCATGGAACTGCAGAAAAAGCTGGAACACAACGGACAAGCTGGAAGAGCAGAAACAGCAAGGAACAGTAGGAATACAATGGAACTGCATGAACATTAAGGAACAGCAGAAGTAGTAAGAACAAAATGGAACAGCAGAAACAGTTGGAACAGCAAGGAACAGCAGGAACACAATGAAACAACAGGAATAGCAAGAACAGCAAGGAACAGCAAGGAACAGGAAGAACAGCAGGAACACAGCAGAACAGCAGGAACAGCAGGATCAGCAGGAACAACAAGGAGCATTTTGAACAGCAAGGAACAGCAGGAACAGCACTGAACAGCAGAAACAGCACGGAACAACAGAAACATCAGGAACACAGTGCAATAGCAGGAACATTAACAACAGCAAGGAACAGCAAGGATCAGTAGAAAAGCAATGGAACAGCTGGAACAGAAGGAACTACAAGGAATAGCAGAAACAGCATGGAACAGCAGGAGTACCAAGTACACAACGGAACAGCAGGAACAGCAGGAACACCACGGAACAGCAGGAACAGCATGGAACAGCAGGAACAGCTGGAACACAACGGAAAAGCTGGAAGAGCAGAAACAGCAAGGAACAGTAGAAATACAACGAAACAGCAGGCACAGCAAGGAACACCAGAACACAACGGAAATGCAGAAACAGTAGGAACAGCAAGGAACAGTAGGAACACAACAGAACAGCAGGAACAGCAGGAACAGCAAGGAACAGCAGGAATACAACGGAACAGCATGAACAGCAGGAACAGCAAAGAAGAGCAGGAACAGCTGGAACACAACAGAACAGTAGAAACAGCAGGATCAGCAGGAACAGCAAAAAACAGCATGAACAGCAAGGAACCGCAGGACACCTCTGAACAGCAGGAACAGTACGGAACCGCAGGAACAGTAAGGAAAACAGGAACAGCAGGAACACAACAGAACAGCAGGAACAGCACAGAAGAGCAGGAACAGCCGGAACACAACGGAACAGCAGGAACAGCAGGAACAGCAGGAACAGCAAGGAACAGCAAGAATACAACAGAACAGCATGAACAGCAGGAACAGAAAAAGAACAGCAGGAACAGCAGGAACACAACGGAAAAGCTGGAAGAGCAGAAACAGCAACGAAGAGTAGAAATACAACGAAACAGCAGCAACAGCAAGGAATAGCAGAAGTAATAAGAACACAACGGAACAGCAGAAACAGTACCAACAGCAAGGAACAGCAGGAACAGCTGGAACACAACAGAACAGCAGAAACAGCAGGATCAGCAGGAACAGCCAAAAAACAGCATGAACAGCAAGGAACAGCAGGAACAACACAGAAGAGCAGGAACAGCAGGAATACAACGGAACAGCAGGGACAGCAGGAACAGCAGGAACAGCAAGGAACAGCAGGAATACAACAGAACAGCATGAACAGCAGGAACAGAAAAGAACAGCAGGAACAGCAGGAACACAACGAAACAGCAAAAACAGCAGGATCAGCAGCAACAGCAGTAACAGCAGGAACAGCAAGGAACAGCAGGAATACAACAAAACAGCATGAACAGCAGGTACAGCAAAAAATAGCATGAACAGCAAGGAACAGCAGGACACCACTGAACAGCAGGAACAGTATGGAACAGCAGGAACAGTATGGAAAAGCAGGAACAGCAGGAACAGCACGGAACTGCAGGAACAGTAAGGGAAAGCAAGAACAGCAGGAACATGACAGAACAGCAGGAACAGCACAGAAGAGCAGGAACACAACGGAACAGCATGAACAGCAGGAACAGCAGGAACAGCAAGGAACAGCAGAACCGCATGAACAACAGAACAGCATGAACAGCAGGAACAGAACGGAACTGCAGGAACGGATGAAACACAACAAGCTGGAAGAGCAGAAACAGCAAGGAACAGTAGGAATACAACGGAACTGCATGAACATTAAGGAACAGCAGAAGTAGTAAGAACAAAATGGAACAGCAGAAACAGTTGGAACAGTAAGGAACAGCAGGAACACAACGAAACAACAAGAATAGCAAGAACAGCAAGGAACAGCAGGAATACAACCGAACAGCAGGAACAGCAGGAACAGCAAGGAACAGGAAGAACAGCAGGAACGCAGCAGAACAGCAGGAACAGCAGGATCAGAAGGAACAACAAGGAACATTTTGAACAGCAAGGAACAGCAGGAACAGCACTGAACAGCAGAAACAGCACGGAAAAACAGAAACATCAGGAACACAGCGCAATAGCAGGAACATTAACAACAGCAAGGAACAGCAAGGATCAGTAGAAAAGCAATGGAATAGCTGGAACAGAAGGAACTACAAGGAACAGCAAAAACAGCAAGGAACAGCAGGAAAACAACAGAACAACAGGAACAGCGGGAACATCAAGGAACAGCAGGAACACAACGGAACAGTAGGAACAGCAAGGAACAGCAGGAGTACCAAGTACACAACAGAACAGCAGGAACAGCAAGAACAGCAGGAACACCACGGAACAGCAGGAACAGCAGGAACAGCTGGAAAACAACGGAAAAGCTGGAAGAGCAGAAACAGCAAGGAAAAGTAGAAATACAACGAAACAACAGGAACAGCAAGGAACAGCAGAACACAACGGAACAGCAGAAACAGTAGGAACAGCAGGGAACAGCAGGAACACAACAGAACAGCAGGAACAGCAAGGAACAGCAGGAATACAATGAAACAGCAGCAACAGCAAGGAACAGCAGAAGTAGTAAGAACACAACGGAACAGCAGAAACAGTAGCAACAGCAAGGAACAGCAGGAACACAACGCAACAGCATGAACAGCAGGAATAGCAAGGAACAGCAGTAATACAATGGAACATAATGACCAGCATGAACAGCAAGGAACAGCAGGAACAGCTGGAACACAACAGAACAGCAGAAGCAGCAGGATCAGCAGGAAGAGCAAAAAAGAACAGCATGAACAGCAAGGAACAGCAGGAACAGCACGGAACCGCAGGAACAGTAAGGAAAAGCAGGAACAGCAGGAACACATCAGAACAGCAGGAACAGCACAGAAGAGCAGGAACAGCAGGAACACAACGGAACAGCAGGAACAGCAGGAACAGCAAGGAACAGCAAGAATACAACAGAACGGCATGAACAGCAGGAACAGAAAAGAACAGCAGGAACAGCAGGAACACAATGAAACAGCAAAAACAGCAGGATCAGCAGGAACAGCAAAAAACAGCAGGAACACCATTGAACAGTAGGAACAGCAAGGAACAGCAAGGAACCACAAGAACACAATGCAACAGCCGGAACGGTAAGGAACATCTACGAACTGCAGGAACAGCAAGCAACAATAGAAACAACAGGAACACCACAGTACAGCAGAAACAGCAGGAACAGCAGGAACACCACGGAACAGCAGGAACAGAAGGAAGAGCAAGCAACAAAAGTAACACCAAGGAACAACAGGAACAGCAAGGACCAGTAGGAACACAACGGAATGGCAGGAACTGCAGGGAACAGCAGGAACAGCAGGAACACAACAAAGCGGCAGGAACAGCAATGAACAGCAGGAACACAATGGAACAGCAGGAACGGCAAGGAACAGCATGAACACAATGAAACAGCAGTAACAGCAGGAACAGCAAGGAACAGAAGGAATAGCAGGAACACTACGGAAAAGCAAGAACAGCAGGAACAACAAGGAATTGCAGAAACACAGTGGAACTGTAGGAACATCACGGAACAGCAGGAACAGTACGGAACAGCAGGAACAGCGGGAACACAGCACAAAAGCAGGAAGAGCAGAAACTGCAAGGAACAGCAGGAACACAACGGAACAACAGGAACAGCAAGAACAGCAAAAATACAACGGAACAGCAGGAACAGCAGGAACAGCAAGGAAGAGGAGGAACAGCAGGAACACAACAGAACAGCAGAAACAGCAGGATCAGCAGGATAAACAAGAAACATATTGAACTGCAAGGAACAGCAGGAACACCAGTGAACAGCAGAAACAGCACGGAACAACAGGAACAGCAGGAACACAGCGGAATAGCAGGAACAGCAACAACAGCAAGGAACAGCAAGGATCAGTAGGAAAGCAACGGAACAGCTGGAACAGCAGGAACTGCAAGGAACAGCAGAAACAGCAAGGAAAGGCAAGAAAACAACAGAACAACAGGAACAGCAGAAACAGCAAGGAACAGCTGGAATAGCAGGAACAGCAAAAAACAGCAGGAACACAACAGAAGAGCAAGAACAGTAGGAACAGCAAGGAACCGCAAATCACAACGGAACAGCAGGAACAGCAAGGAACCGCAAATCACAACGGAACAGCAGGAACAGCAAGGAACAGTAGGAACAGCAGGAACACCACGGAACAGCAGGAACAGAAGGAAGAGCAAGCAGCAGCAGGAACAGGAAGGAACAACCGAAACAGCAAGGAAAAGGGGGAACACAACGGAACAGCAGGAACAGCAAGGAATGGCAGGAACAGTAGGAACACAACGGAACAGCAGGAATAGCAATGAACAGCAGGAACACAACGGAACATTAGGAACGGCAAGGAACAACAAGGAACAGAAATAATAGGAACACCACGAAACAGCAGGTACAGCAGGAACAGCAAGGAACAGCAGGAACAGTAGGAACACTGCGGAACAGCAAGAATAGTAGGAACAACAACGAACTGCATGAACACTGCCGACCATCAGGAACAGCGCGGAACAGCAGAAAACTGCAAGGAACAGCAGGAACAGTAGGAACACAATAGAACAGCAGGAACAGCAAGATCAGCAAGAAGAGCAAGGATCAGCAGGAAAACAACGGAACAGCAGGTTCAGCAAGGAACAGCAGAAACACAACGGAACAGCAGGAACAGTTGGAACAGCAAGGAACAGCAGAAACACAACAGAACAGCAAGGAATATCAGGAACAACATGTAACACAACGGAACAGCAGGAACAGTTGGAACAGCAAGGAACAGCAGAAACACAACAGAACAGCAAGGAATATCAGGAACAACAGTAACAGCAAGGAACAGCTGCAACACAACGGAAGAAATAGATCAGCAAGGAACACAAAAAACAGCAGGAACAGCAAGGAACTGCAAGAACATCAAAAACACGACAAAGCAGCAAGAACAGCAGGGACACTACTGAACAGCAGAAACAAAACGGAACAGCAGGAACAGAATGGAACAGCAGGAACTACAGGAACAGCAAGGAACGTGAGGAACACCACAGAACTGCAGGAACAGCAGAAAGAGCAAGAACACCACGGAACAGCAGGAACAGCAAGGAACAGCAGGAACACTAAGGAACAACAGATTCAGCAAGGTACAGCAGGAACACAACAGAACAGCAGGAACAGCAAGGAAAAACAGTAACAGCAGGAACACAATTGAACAGCAAGGAACAGCAGGAACAACAGGAACACCACAGAACAGCAGAAACAGCAGCAACAGCAAGGAACAGCAGGGAACAGCAGGAACACCACGAAACAGCAGGAACAGCAGGAACAGCAAGGAAAAGCAGAAACACAACGGAACAGGAGGAACAGTAGGAACAGCAAAGAACAGCATGAACAGCAGGAACACAACGGAACAGCAAGGAACAACAAGAACAGCAGGAATAGCAGGAACAACAGAAACAGCAGGTACAGCAGCAACAGCAAGGAACAGCAGGAACAGCAGGAACAGCAAGGAACAGCAGGAACACCGAGGAACAACAGGATCAGCAAGGAACAGCAGGAACACAAAAGAATAGTAGGAACATCAAGGAACTGCAGGGAACTGCGGGAATACAATTGAACAGCAAGGAACAGTAGGAACAGCAGGAACACCACAGAACAGCAGAAACAGCAGCAGCAGCAAGGAACAGCTGGAACACAACGGAAGAAATAGATCAGCAAAGAACATTAAAAAAAAGGAAGGAACAGAAAGGAACTCCAAGAACATCAAAATCACGACGAAGCAACAAGAATAGCAGGAACACCACGGAACAGCAGAAACAGAATGGAACAGCAGGAACAACAGGATCAGCAGGAACATCAATGAACATTTTGAACACCAAGGAACAGCAGGAACAGCACTGAACAGCAGAAACAGCACGGAACAACAGAAAAAGCAAGGAACAGCAGGAACACAGTGGAACAACAGGAACAGCAAGGAACAGCAAGGAACAGTAGGAACACCACAGAACTGCAGGAACAGCAGAAAGAGCAGGAGCACCACGGAACAGCAAGAACAGTAAGGAACAGCAGGAACACCTAGGAACGACAGATTCAGCAAGGAACAGCAGGAAAACAACAGAACAGGAGGAACAGCAAGGAACAGCAGGAATACCAAGTACACAACGGAACAGCAAGAATAGCAGGAACAGAATGGAACAGCTGGAAGAGCAAAGAACAGCAGCAGTAGCAAGTACACAACAGAACAGCAGGAACAGCAGGATCAGCAGGAACAACAAGGAACATCTTGAACAGCAAGGAACAGCAGCAACAGTACTGAACAGTAGGAGCAGCAGGAACACAATGGAAAAGCTGAAACAGCAGGAACACAACGGAACAACAGGAACAGCAAGGAATCAGCAGAAGTAGTAAGAACCAAATGGAACAGCAGAAACAGTAGGAACAGCAAGGAATAGCAGGAACAAAACGAAACAACAGGAATAGCAAGAACAGCAAGGAACAGCAGGAATACAACCGAACAGCAGGAACAGCAGGAACAGCAGGAACACCACGGAACAGCAGAAACAGAATGGAACAGCAGGAACAACAGGATCAGCAGGAACATCAAGGAACATTTTGAACACCAAGGAACAGCAGGAACAGCACTGAACAGCAGAAACAGCACGGAACAACAGAAAAAGAAGGAACGCAGTGCAATAGCAGGAACATTAACAACAGCAAGGAACAGCAAGGAATCAGTAGAAAAGCAACGTAACAGCTGAACAGCCGGAACTGCAAGGAACAACAGAAACAGCAAGGAACAGCAGGAAAACAACAGAACAGGAGGAACAGCAAGGAACAGCAGGAATACCAAGTACACAACGGAACAGCAAGAATAGCAGGAACAGAATGGAACAGCTGGAAGAGCAAAGAACAGCAGCAGTAGCAAGTACACAACAAAACAGCAGGAACAGCAGGAATAGCAGGAACACCACAGAACAGCAGGAACAGCATGGAACAGCAGGAACAGCTGGAACGCAACGGAAAAGCTGGAAGAGCAGAAACAACATGGAACAGTAGAAGTACAATGAAACAGCAGGAACAGCAAGGAACAACAGAACACAACGGAACAGCAGAAACAGTAGGAACAACAAGGAACAGCAGGAACACAACGGACCAGCAGGAACAGCAAGGAACAGCAGGAATACAATGGAACAGCATGAACAGCAGGAGCAGCAAGGAACAGCAGGAACACAATGGAACAGCAGGAACAGCAGGAACAGCAGGAATAACAAGGAACAGCAGAAATACAATGAAACAGCAGGAACACCAGGGAACAGCAGAACACAACGGAACAGCAGAAACAGTAGGAACAGCAAGGAACAGCAGGAACAAAACGGAAGCACAGGAACAGCTAGGAACAGCAGGAATACAACGAAACAGCAGGAACAGCCGGAACAGCTTGGAACAGCAGAAACACAACGGAACAGCAGGGACTGCAAGGAACAGTAGGAACAGCAGGAACACAATGGAACAGCAGGAACACAATGATACAGCAGGAACAGAAGGAGCAACAAGGAACAGCAGAAATACAACGAAACAGCAGGAACAGCAAGGAACAGCAGAACACAACGGAACAGTAGGAACAGCAAGGAACAGCAGGAACACAACGGAAGCGCAGGAACAGCAAGGAACAGCAGGAATACAACGAAACAGCAGGAACAGCAGGAACAGCTTGGAACAGCAGAAACACAACGGAACAGCAGCGACTGCAAGGAACAGTAGGAACAGCAGGAACACAATGGAACAGCAGGAACAGCAGGAACAGCAAGGAACAGCAGGAACACAATGGAACAACAGGAACAGCAAGAACAGCAAAAATACAACGGAACAGCAGGAACAGCAGGAACAGCAAGGAACAGGAGCAACAGCAGGAACACAACAGAACAGCAGAAACAGCAGGATTAGCAGGATAAACAAGAAACATCTTGAACTGCAAGGAACAGCAGGAACACAACTGAACAGCAGAAACAGCACGGAACAACAGGAACAGCAGGAACACAGCGGAATAGCAGGAACAGCAACAACAGCAAGGAACAGCAAGGATCAGTAGGAAAGCAACGGAACAGCAGTAACAGCAAGGAACAGCTAGGAACAGTAGGAACAGCAAGGAACAGTAGGAACAGCAGGAAGAGCAAGCAGTAGCAGGAACAGGAAGGAATAACCGAAACAGCAATGAAAAGGGGGAACACAACGGAACAGCAGGAATAACAAAGGAACGGCAGGAATAGTAGGAACACAACGGAACAGCAGGAATAGCAATGAACAGCAGGGATACAACGGAACATTAGAAACGGCAAGGAACAGCAAGGAACAGAAATAATAGGAACACCACAAAACAGCAGGTACGGCAGGAACAGTAAGGAACAGCAGGAACAGTAGGAACACTACGGAACAGAAAGAACAGTAGGAACAACAAGGAACTGCATGAACACTGCTGAACAGCAGGAACGGCGCGGAACAGCAGAAAACTGCAAGGATGAGCAGGAACAGTAGGAACGCAATAGAACAGTAGGAACAGCAAGATCAGCAAGAAGAGCAAGGATCAGCAGGAAAACAACGGAACAGCAGGTACAGCATGGAACAGCAGGGAAATAACGGAACAGTAGGAACAGTTGGAACAGCAAGGAACGGCAGAAATACAACAGATCAACAAGGAATATCAGTAACAGCATGTAACACAACGGAACAGCAGGAACAGTTGGAACAGCAATGAACAGCAGAAACACAACAGAACAACAAGGAATATCAGTAACAGCAAAGAACAGCTGCAACACAACGGAAGAAATAGATCAGCAAGGAACACAAAAAACAGCAGGAACAGCAAGGAACTTCAAGAACATCAAAAACACGACAAAGCAACAAGAACAGCAGGAACACTACTCGACAGCAGAAACAGAACGGAACAGCAGGGACAGAATGGAACAGCAGGAACTACAGGAACAGCAAGGAACATGAGGAACACCACAGAACTGCAGGAACAGCAGAAAGAGCAGGAACAGCACGGAACAGCAGGAACTGCAAGGAACAGCAGGAACACTAAGGAACAACAGATTCAGCAAGGAACAGCAGGAACACAACAGAACAGTAGGAACAGCAAGGAAAAGCAGTAACAGCAGGAACACAATTGAACAGCAAGGAACAGCAGAAACAGCAGGAACACTACAAAACAGCAGCAACAGTAGCAACAGCAAGGAACAGCAGGGAACAGCAGGAACACCACGAAACAGCAGGAACAGCAGGAACAGCAAGGAAAAGCAGAGACACAACGGGACAGGAGGAACAGTAGGAACTGCAAAGAACAGCATGAACAGCAGGAACACAACGGAACAGCAAGGAACAACAAGAACAGCAGGAATAGCAGGAACAGCAGAAACAGAATGGTAGGAACAGCAGTAACAGAATGGAACATCAGGAACAACAGGAACAGCAAGGAACAGCAGGATCACCAATGAACACCACGATTAGCAAGGAACAGCAGGAACACAACAGAACACTAGGAACATCAAGGAACAGCAGGAACAGCAGGAATACAATTGAACAGCAAGGAACAGCAGGAACAGTAGGAACACCACAGAACGGCAGAAACAGCAGCAAAAGCAAGGAACAGCTGGAACACAACGGAAGAAATAGATCAGCAAAGAACATAAAAAAACAGAAGGAACAGCAAGGAACTGCAAAAACACAACAAAGCAACAAGAACAGCAGGAATACCACGGAACAGCAGACACACAATGGAACAGCAGGAACAGAATGGAACAGCAGGAACAACAGGAACAACTAGGAACATCAGGAACACAACGGGACAGCAGGAAAAGCATGGAAAAACATGAACAGCAGAAATGCTACAGATTAGTAGGAACAGCAGGAACAGCAAGGAACAGCAGGAATACAGTGGAACAACAGGAACATCAAGGAACAGCAAGGAACAGCAGGAACACCACAGAACTGCAGGAACAGCAGAAAGAACAGGAACACCACGGAACAGCAGGAATAGCAAGGAACAGCAGGAACGCCAAGGAACAACAGATTCAGCAAGGAACAGCAGGAACACAACAGAACAGTATGAACAGCAAGGAAAAGCAGGAACAGCAGGAACACCACAGAACAGCAGATACAGCAGCAATAGCAAGGAACAGCAGGGAACTGCAGGAACACCACGGAACAGCCGGAACAGCAGCAGCAGAATGAACAGCAGGAACACAACAGAACATCAGGAACAGCAGGATCAGCAGGAACAACAAAGAACATCTTGAACAGCCAGGAACAGCAGGAACAGCACTGAACGGTAGGAGCAGCAGGAACACAATGGAAAAGCTGGAACAGTAGGAATACAACGGAACAGCGGGAACAGTAAGGATCAGCAGAAGTAGTAAGAAGAAAATGGAACAGCAGAAACAGTAGAACACCAAGGAACAGCAGGAACACAACGAAACAACAGGAATAGCAAGAACAGCAAGGAACAGAAAGAATACAACCGAACAGCTGGAACAGCAGGAACAGCATGGAATAGGAGGAACAGCAGGAACACAACAGAACAGCAGGAACAGCAGGATCAGCAGGAACATCTAGGAACATCTTGAATACCAAGGAACAGCAGGAACAGTACTGAATAGCAGAAACAGCACGGAACAACAGAAAAAGAAGGAACGCAGTGCAATAGCAGGAACATTAACAACAGCAAGGAACAGCAAGGATCAGTAGAAAAGCAACGTAACAGCTGCAACAGAAGGAACTACAAGGATCAGCAGAAACAGCAAGGAACAGCAGGAAAACAACAGAACAGGAGGAACAGCAAGGAACAGCAGGAATACCAAGTACACAACGGAACAGCAAGAATAGCAGGAACAGAATGGAACAGCTGGAAGAGCAAAGAACAGCAGCAGTAGCAAGTACACAACAAAACAGCAGGAACAGCAGGAATAGCAGGAACACCACAGAACAGCAGGAACAGCATGGAACAGCAGGAACAGCTGGAACACAACGGAAAAGCTGGAAGCGTAGAAACAGCTAGAAACAGTAGAAATACAACGAAACAGCAGGGATAGCAAGGAACAGCAGAAGAAGTAAGAGCACAACGGAACAGCAGAAACAGTCAGCAGGAACATCTAGGAACATCTTGAATACCAAGGAACAGCAGGAACAGTACTGAATAGCAGAAACAGCACGGAACAACAGAAAAAGAAGGAACGCAGTGCAATAGCAGGAACATTAACAACAGCAAGGAACAGCAAGGATCAGTAGAAAAGCAACGTAACAGCTGGAACAGAAGGAACTACAAGGATCAGCAGAAACAGCAAGGAATAGCAGGAAAACAACAGAACAGCAGGAACAGCAAGGAAGTAGGAACATCAAAGAACAGCATGAAAATCAGGAAAACAATTGAACAGCAGGAACGCCACAGAACAGCAGAAACAGCAGCAACAGCAAGGAACAGCTCGAACACAACGGAAGAAATAGATCAGCAAAGAACATTAAAAAAACAGAAGGACTGCTTTTCCTTTCTTTTCCTGCTGTTCCGTTGTATTCCTGATGTTCCTTGCTGTTCCTGTTGATCCTGCTGTTCCATTCTGTTCCTGCTGTTCCGTTCTGTTTCTGCTGTTCCGTGGTGTTCCTGCTGTTCTTGTTGTTTCGCCGTGTTTTAGCTGTTCTTGCAGATCCTTGCTGTGGAACTGCAGGAACACCACTGAATAGCACGAACAGCAGGAACAGTAAGGAACAGCAGGAACACCAAGGAACAGCAGATTCAGCAAGGAACAGCAGGAACACAACAGAACAGTAGGAACAGCAAGGAAAACCAGGAACAGTAGGAACACAATTGAACAGCAAGGAATAGCAGGAACAGCAGGAACACCACAGAATAGCAGAAACAGCAGCAATAGCAAGGAACAGCATGGAACAGCAGGAACACCACGGTACAGCAGGAACAGTAGGAACAGCAGGAAAAGCAGAAACACAACGGAACAGGAGGAACAGTAGGAAGAGCAAAGAACAGTATGAACAGCATGAACACAACGGAAGAGCAAGGAACAGCAAGAACAGCAGGAATAGCAGGAATAATACAGAACGGTAGGAACAGCAGCAACAGCAAGGAACAACAGAAACAGCAGGAACACCACGGAACAGCAGGAACAGCAGAAACAGCAAGGAACAGCAACAACAGCAGGAATGCAACGGAACAGCAGGAACAGCAGGAATAGCAGGAAGAGCATGAACAACACAGAACAGCAGGAACAGCAGCAACAGCAAGGAACTGCAGGAACAGCAAGGAACAGCATGGAACAGTAGGCATACAATGGAACAGCAGAAACAGCAAGAACAGCAAGGAAGAGAAGGAACAGCAAGGAACCGCAAGAACGCAAATGAACAGCATGAACAGCAGGAACAGCTAAGAACAGCAAGAACACAACGGAACAGCAAGATCAGCAAAAAACACGAAGGAACCGCAGGAACAGGAAGGAACAGTAGGAACAGAAAGAACCCCTTGGAACAGCAGGAACAGCAACGAACACCACTGATACTGTAAAACAGCACGGAACAGCAGGAACAGCGGGTACACAACGGAAAAGTAGGAATATCTGGAACAGCTATGAATAGAAGAAACAAAACGTAACAGCAGGAACAGCAAGAAACAGCAGGAACTGCCGGAACACAACGGAACAGCAGGAACAGCAGGAACAGCAAAGAACAGCAGGAACGCAACGGAACAGCATGCTCTTAAGTGGTAGTATAGAGTCTGATAACCACAATGGAGGCTATTGAAAAATGAGTAGCGTTCGGATAAATAGTTACGAAGAATTTTTTTGCGCTTGTATGGCTTCATGCTCTTAAGTGGTAGTATAGAATCTGATAACCACAATGGGGTATTGAAAAATTTGAGAAGCGTATGGATTAATAGTTACAAAGAAACTTTTTGCACTTGTATGGCTTCATGCTCTTAAGTGGTAGTATAGAGTCTGATAACCACAATGGGGATATTGAAAAATTTGAGAAGCGTTCGGATAAAGAGATACAAAGAATTTTTTTGCAATTGTATGGGTTCATGCTCTTCAGTGGTAGTATAGAGTCTAATAACCACAATGGGGCTATTGAAAAATTTGAGAAGCGTTCGGATAGAGTTACACAGGATTTTTTTGCACTTGTATGGCTTCATGCTCTTAAGAGAGTCTGAAAAACCACAATGGGGTTTTGAAAAATTTGAGAAGTGTACGGATAAATAGTTACAAAAATACTTTTTTACACTTGTATGGCTTCATGCTCTTAAGTGGTAGTATAGAGTCGGATAACCACATTGGGCCTATTGAAAAATTTGAAAAGCGTTCGGATAAATAGATACCAAAAAACTTTTTCGCACTTGTATGCCTTCATGCTCTTAAGTGGTAGTATAGAGTCGGATAACCACATTGGGGCTATTGAAAAATTTGCGAAGCGTTCGGATAAATAGATACAAAGAAATTTGTTAGCACTTGTATGGCTTCATGTTCTCAAGTGGTAGTATAGAGTGTGGTAACCACCATGGGGCTATTGAAAAATTTGAGAAGCGTTCGGATAAATAGATACAAAGAAACTGCACTTGTATGGCTTCATGCTGTTAAGTGGTAGGATAGAGTCTTATAACAACAATGGAGAAAGTGAAAAATTTGAAAAGCGTTCGGATAAAGTTACAAAGAATTTTTTGCACTTGTATGGCTTCATGCTCTTAAGTAGTAGTATAGAGTGTGATAGCCACAATGGGACTATTGAGGAGCGTTTGGATAAATAGTTACAAAGAAATTTTTGCACTTGTATGGCTTCATGTTCTTAAGTGGTAGTATAGAGTCTGATAATCACAATGGGACTATCAAAAAATGTGGAGCGTTCAGATAAATAGTATCAATGAAATTTTTTGCGCTTGTATGGCTTCATGCTCTTAAGTGGTATTACAGAGTCTGATAAATACCATGGTGCTATTGAAAAATGAGAAGCGATCAGATAAATAGATACAAAGAATTTTTTTTCCACTTGTATGCCTTCATGCTCTTAAGTGGTTGTATAGAGTCTGATAATGCAGAAAGTGAAAAATTTGAAAAGCATTGAGATAAATTTACAAAGAAATGTTCTGCACTTGTATGACTTCTTGTTCTTAAGTGGTAGTATAGAGTATGATAACCACAATGGAGCTATTGAAAAATTTGAGAAGCGTTCGGATAAATAGTTACAGAATTTTTTTGCACTTGTATGGATTCATGCTCTTAAGTGGTAGTATAGAGTCTGATAACCACAATGGAGCTATTGAAAAATTTGAGAAGCGTTCGGATAAATAGTTACAAAGAAATTTTTTGCACTTGTATGGCTTCATGCTCTTAAGTGGTAGTATAGAGTCTGATAACCACAATGGAGCTATTGAAAAATTTGAGAAGCGTTCGGATAAATAGTTACAAAGAATTTTTTGCACTTGTATGGCTTCATGCTCTTAAGTGGTAGTATAGAGTCTGATAACTACAATGGAGACATTGAAAAATTTGAGAAGCGTACGGATAAATAGTTACAAAGAAACTTTTTTGCACGTGTACGGCTTCATGCTCTTAAGTGGTAGTATAGAGTATGATAACCACAATGGGACTATTGAAAAATGTAAGAAGCGTTCGGATAAATAGTTACAAAGAAATTTTTTGCACTTGTATGGCTTCATGCTCTTAAGTGGTAGTATAGAGTCTGATAACCACAATGGAGCTATTGAAAATTTGAGAAGCGTTCGGATAAATAGTTACAAAGAAAATTTTTTGCACTTGTATGGCTTCATGCTCTTAAGTGGTAGTATAGAGTCTGATAACCACACAATGGTGCTATTTATAAATTAGAGAAACTTTCGTAAAAATAGATACAAATTTTATTTTGCAATTGTACGGCTTCATGCTCTTAAGTGGTAGTAGAGTCAGATAACTACAATGGGGCTGTTGAAAAATTAAGAAGCGTTCGGATAAAGATAGCTAAAACACAGCAAAGCCAGCATGCTCTTAAGTGGTAGTATAGAGTTTCATGACCACAATGGAGCTATTGAAAAATTTGAAAAGTTCGAATAAATAGTTAAAGAAACTTTTTTGCACTTGTATGGCTTCATGTTCTTAAGGAGCGGAATGGCATGTACAGAATGGAACAGCAGGAACAGGAACAGCAAGGAACTTCTGAATCACAATAGCAGGAACACAGCGGAAAAGTAGGAACAGCTACGAAACGCAAGGAACAACTGGAACACCACAGAACTGCAGGAATAGCAGAAATATCAAGAACAGTAAGGAATAGCAAGAACACAACGGAACAACAGATTCTGCAAGGAACAGCAGGAACGCAACAGAACAGTAGGAACATTAAGGTAAAGTAGGAACAGCCGGAACACAATTGAGGCACCAAGGAACTGCAGGAACACAACAGAATAGTAGAAACAACAGCAGCAGCAAGTAACAGCTGAAAACGATAGGAACACTACGGAACAGCATGAACAGCAGAAACAGCATGGAAAAGCACAAAAACAACGGAACAGGAAAACAGAAGGAATAGCAAAGAACAGCATGATCAGCATGAGCCCAACGGAACAGCTAGGAACAACAAGAACAGTAGGAATAGTAGGAATATTACAAATCGGCGAGAACAGCAGTAACAACAAAGAACAGCAGAAACAGCATAAAAACTACGAAACAGCAGGAACAGCTGGAAAATGAAGGTAGAGAAAGAACAGCTAGGAAAAGCAGAAACACAACAGAACAGGAAGAACAGCAAGGAACAGAAAGGAACAGCAGGTATACGATGGAACAGCAAAGACCAACATGAACAGTAGGATTGCATCGGAACAACATGGACCAGCAGGAAAAAGGAAGAGCAGGAAGAACACAGAACCGTAGGAACAGCAGGAACAGCAGGAATAGCAAGGAATAGTATGGAACAGTTGGCGTACAATGGAAAAGCAGGAGAAGTAGGAAGAGTAGGATCAACACAGAACCGCATGAACAGGAAGGAATAGCATGGAACAGTAGGCATAAAATGGAACAGGAGAAACAGCAGGAACAGCAAGGAAGAGGAGGAACAGCAAGGCACCGCAAAAACACAAATGAAGAGCAGGACCTGCGTGAATAGCAAGGAACATAAGAACAGAGCGGAACAGCAAGATCAGCAGAAAACGCGAAGGAACCGTAGGAAAAGCAAGGAACAGCAGGAACAGCAAGAACACTTTCGAACAGCAGGAACATCAACGAAAACCACCAATAGTGTAAAACAGTACATAACAGTAGGAAAAGCGTGTACACATCTGAATAGTTGGAAAATCAGGAACAGGTATGACTAGCAGAAACAAAACGTAATAGTAGGAACAGCAAGAAACAGTAGGAACTGTCCGAACACAACGGTTCAGCAGAAATAGTAGGAGCAGCAAAGAACAGCAAGAACGTAACGGACCAGCATGCTCTTAAGTTGTAGTATAGAGCCTGATAACCACAATGTAGCTATTGAAAAATTTAAGAGTGTTCGGATAAGTTGTTACGAGAGTTTATTGTATTTGTATGGCTTCATGCTCTTAAGTGGTAGTATGGAGTCTCAATCAAAATTGAGTTATAAAAGTAAGATGCATTCAAAGGAATAGTTACAACGAAAGTTTTTTGTACTTATGTAGCCGCATACACTTAAGTAGTAGCATAGGGTCTGATAACAAAAATGGATCTATAAATAAATCTGAATAGAGTAAAGATAAGTTATCAAGAAAATTTTTTCCTTGTACGACTTCATACTCTTTAGTGGTAGTAGAGTCTGATAACCACTATGGGGCTATTGAAAAATTTGAAAGAGTGTTCGGATAAGTTGTTACGAGAGTTTATTGTATTTGTATGGCTTCATACTCTTTAGTGGTAGTAGAGTCTGATAACCACTATGGGGCTATTGAAAAATTTGAGAACTACGGATAAATAAAATTTTAGCACTTGTAAAGCATCTCACACTTAAGTAGTAGTACAGCAATTGATAACAACAATGGAGCTATTGAAAAATTTGAGAAGGGCACAGATAAAGGTGCAAAGCAATTTTTTTTGCCATTGTATGGCTTAAAGCTCTATATAGAGCCTGAAAACTACAAAAGTGTTATTGAAAAATGTGACAAGCATTCCGTTAACTAGTTACAATATAAATTAACGTTTGCAAGACTTCAAGCTGTTCAGTAGTATTTGAGTGTCTGATAACCACAATGGAGCTATTGAAAAATTTGAGAAGGGCACAGATAAAGGTGCAAAGCAATTTTTTTTGCCATTGTATGGCTTAAAGCTCTATATAGAGCCTGAAAACTACAAAAGTGTTATTGAAAAATGTGACAAGCATTCCGTTAACTAGTTACAATATAATTTTTTACGTTTTCAAGACTTCAAGCTGTTCAGTAGTATTTGAGTGTCTGATAACCACAATGGAGCTATTGAAAAATGTGAGAAGGGTTCTGATAAAGTTACAACGAAATTGTTGTTAACGAACGCAATATGCTGTTAAGAAATTTAATAATCTTTAAGGCTTTAACTCTTTACCAAACTTGCGCATGCGTATATTACGTCATTGCGTGACTACAAGAAATTAATCAGTCAACGTTGTCGAATAACGGGAAGCAGTCCTGAAGCTTCATTTTGATATCTCATTCAAGTATTTTTGTCAGGGAGAGCACCATCAACAGCATGAGAAACAAAACACAAAGGTAAAAATACAAGAGCGATAGGTTAATAAACTTGCTATTATCATTCGACAGAGTCATCGTTGAACAAAGTAAGTTATAAAAAGGTAAGTTATAAAAAGAATAAAGGGGTTCATATAGTATGCCTGGACTCCCGCGGATCTGGCAAAGCGTTTTGTGCAGTCTCTGTTGTTCTGCCATGGCCTCAGCAACTTCCTCCCCCGCCTCCCTCTCCAGGTATTCTCACACCCAAAAGTGTGTTGTGCCTAACTGAAATAACAAAAAATCTTTTCGATAACTAATAATAACCTGTATTACTCTTGCTTACATACAGATCCAGCTGACTAAGACGACCATGGAGGATGATCAGGCCATTTCCTGATCAACACTGATCTTTTGTAATAGAGATGTTTGCAGAGTTGCTAGCACTACACACAAGCCTAGAATATTCACTATTATTAATTTGTTTACTGAACAGCCATTATTCACTGTACAGCATATCGCGACTTGAATAGGAAGCTCCGTCGCTATATAGTTTGGGAATCTCCCAGGAATGTAGTTGAGCCGTTAGAACACGATTAGTTTTCAGGACGCGTAAACGCATTTTTGGTCGTTAGCAGAATGATAATTTAAGACGCGTATACGCGTCTTTTTTGTCGGTTAAGAGTTAAACTTTAAAATTATTCTTAACGAACGCAAAAGCTGTTAAATTTTGGCAGGTGTTAAGATTTAGCAGTTTATAAAATAATTCAAACCTTGTTTGTTGATATTCTAAAATTGTTCTATAGGAATTTTCAAACACTGATAAATTCTTACATAAAGAGAATTTTGCCCTTTGGTGACTTACTACTTTAAAATCATGTTATAGACTTAAAGGAAAATCGAGCTAAGAATTCTTTGATCTTTTAGAAGCAAAGGCGGTAGTAAATAGTGTTTAAAACAATGGCGGTATGTAAACTTCTGATTACTTCTGATTACCTTGAGAAAAGATTTTAAAGATAATTCTTATTTCGGAATGCACTTACATTAGCTGTTATAGCAGTTTGAACATTTGTGGCATAAATGTATTCCTTTTTTAGGAATAGGCATTAACCCCCTGAGCGCGGTGAACGCATATATACGCTCTACGTTAGTCAATCTTCACCGCGGCGAGCGTGTATATACACATATATTGGTATTCATAGCCTACCGTGATGCTGACACTGCTAACAAGCTTTCGAAGAAGCCCCTACTAATCCCTAATGGCGTTTGCAACTTCAGTAATCGATCTGAAGCTCCACCTAGCGATCGAACGAATCTAAGCGCTTACTTTTTGTAGTACTGTTTTTAAACTGGCTGCTTATTCAAGTTTTCTTGCACTAGGAACGCAGTTAGTAGCGGTCGAAAAGCTGATTATAGGCTTGAGGAATAAATCCAGTCCCTATCCACCCCAGTAACTCACCAGCTAGAGGGCAGACATCGCCAGCTCCAGAACACGAAGAGTAAGAAGGTTAGCGCTCGAGTTTAGCTTAGCCTAACGGTATAGTCAGTACGCAATGACGCTATTAGCACACAATTTAACGACAGCTTGACAGTTCCTATCCTCCAAAGTTGCCGTTCACTAAGTAAACTAGCTAGCAGCCATTGAAAACTTCGAGTTCATGTACCTAGGTCATAATTAAATACAGCTTCCGCGTGGACAAATGGAATTTAATTTCCACAACCGCGCCCTAAAGGTTAAAACTTGCTTACATTTGTTAAAGTTGCGATATGAACTTTTGTGTTGTTTAACCGTTCAGTTGTATTAAATTGATTAATTTTTATAGAAATTTTTTATACTTATTTGTGCTATCGTATCATCCAATACATGAAAAATTACTGAGCATTCTGATAAGCGATTTGAAAATATTGAACATTTCAAATGGCTATAAAAAGTTTATTCTTATAGGAAATTTTTATCGACTTGATTATTTCAGATTATCTATTCAATGGAAGTTTCGCACTTTTTAAGAATAACAAAGTCGAGTTGAATCAAGAATAGCTTTTAAACCGTATAACATAATTTTATGTAAGCTGTTTTTGTCAGAAAAAGGTTTTAAACAGCAACACAAGCAATCAAGAATCAAAGCTATTAACTTTTGGTACAATTTGGATTATTGCAGATTCATGTTGAAGGGTAGCTTTGAAAGTACCAAACGAGCGTTATTCTCAAAAAGGTTTTTGCACTTTTGTTTTCATTCTGTAAAATGGCTTTGTAGATACAAATTGCACAAATATTAAAACCTGTTCACAAAGAGATTCTTTGAACTTTTGTTGCCATGCTGTAAAATGTCTTTGGAAAAAGATTGCCTTGACATGTTCGCATTTTGGTCTTCCCTGCTTCAATAATGAAAAACTGTAGTATATACCTATCACAGATTTTTACCATTATGCTGTTAGAGCTGATATTTTATTTTTTATCATTCTCAAAGAGTATAGAATTTTAATTGATATGCTGTTAAAGCGGATGTTATTATTCTTTAGAGGTTTTAAGCTGTAAAATTGTTCGTAACGAACGCAATATGCTGTTAAGAAATTTAATATTCTTTTGAGAATATAAACTTTAAAATTATTCTTATAGAACGCAATAAGCTGTTGAAAAATTTATCGATCAATCTAAGCTATTTACAGATTAATGCTTGTTTGTAGCTTACCTAAAATGAGATCTTTGAGAAAGATTACTGTAATTTTAAAGGAGATATATATTCTAGGCAGTATTTAATTAAACTGTTTTTGCAAAGAGTTTTATTTTACCATTGTAGTAAACTGGTTCTGTAAAATTGAACAGAGTTCAGACAATTCTGAAAAAGATAAAATATTGCTCCCTTATTTATCGTATGGATATACAGCCAGAAGTTTTTTAAAACATTTTTTTGAGATGTAGTTACCGATTAAGTTTTCTGAAATGGTTTCGTATTAATCAACTGCTTGCAAAAGAAAAACTTACTCAAAGATGCAAGGTTTTGTAGAAGTCAATAAGTTAATTTGTAACTTCGTCTCAAAAAATATCTTTAAAAAATTTCTGGCAGTATGTCCTTGCTACGAATAAGTGAGCAATATTTCATGCTTTGTCAGATGTTAGAAATCTTATTAGTTTAATTTTATAGAACCTGTTTAGAACAATCTTAAAAAAATAACACTGACATAAGTTTAATTAAATGATGTATTGAATTGATAGATCCTTTAAATTACAGTAATCTTTCACAAAGATCTCATTTTAGGTGAGTTACAAATAAGCGTCAATCCGCAAAAAGGTCAGAATGAAAGTTAAAATAATTAACAGCTTATTGCGTTCGCTAAAAATAATTTTAAAGCTTAAATCCTCAAAAGATTACTATATTTCTTAATAGCATAATGCGTTCGATAAGAACAATTTCGTTGTAACTATTTATCGGAATGTTTACATTTCTAATAGTTCCTTTGTGATTTTCTGGCTCTGTAAAGACCATTAAACCTTACAACTGCTAAACATTTTCTTTGTATTAGTTGTACCATGGGTTTCTAGGGTGTATGGGAATTGTACCTTGAGTGTAGTTGTATGTATTCCCGAGGGCGAAGCCAGAGGGAATACATACAACTACACGAATTTAAACGCAATTCCCATACACCTAAGAAACCCATGGTACAGCTGACTTATACCATAATCCAATTAGATACAGGTGTTGTGATAAATAATTGCATTTATGACGTCAAAGAAGGCAATTACCTAGATATTCAATTCTTCGATTTGAATTTGAAAGGATAGTAAGAACGAGTTTCCGAATTTGAGTGTAGTAAGCAATGGCGAATTGTGTTATATCTCCTAGTTTTTTGAAGAGTATAAAATATCCACCCTCTCCTGCAACAAAGAAGCGCATCAAGGAAAACTTCAGCCTTGGAATAGAGGAGTGGGAGTGTAGTTCAGATGATGACGATTTTGTGCTACCACCTCCAACTAAGCGGAGAGGTAATTGTAGTAATAAGGGCTCTAGCAACCGATTTGCTAAACCTACAAGTCTGGCTGATCTGGGTGTTGTACCGAAGAATACCGAGAAGAATGAGAAGTGGGGTTTGCGAGAGTTTATGGATTGGATACAGTAGCGGAATGGGAAGAGCTCCGATACTGGTGAGTGTCCCAAGGACATTCTGGAGACTGAGGATGCCGACTGCCTGAGTAAATGGCTGTCTCTTTTCACCGTTGACGTGCGGAAAAAGGACGGTGGTAAATACCCACCGCAACTATTCACATGTTGCTGTGCAGCCTGCAGAGAATAATGAGACGAAAAACCGCCGCCCTTTCAATATATTTGATAAGAATGACGTGCACTTCAGAAGCTTTCACGGGACCATGGAGTCTGTTTTTCAGAGTTTGCACAAGGAGGGTTTCGGATCGGAGGTTAATCATGCAGCCGAGATTTTAGATGAAGAAGAAGCTACCCTATGGAGTAAACAAATTCTTTGTGATCATTCTCAACTTGCGCTAGTCAGGGCTGTGTTCTATAAGAACGGGAAGAATTTCTGCCTTCGAGGGGGACAAGAACATCGGCAGCTCAAGCTTTCACAGCTAATGAGGGAGAAAACCTACTGGAAGTATGTTGAAATTGGGTCAAAAAACTTCCGAGTCGGTATTGCTGACTTAAGGCGTGAGAACAAGGTGGTGCAACAGTTCCCTTGTGCATCAGTTGGGAATAGATGCCATGTACATCTGCTTGATTTGTATGTGGCGAAACTAACTGAGGAAGCCAAGCAGAAAGGTGGCTTATTCTTTGCTGATGTATTTCTTCAGTTGCAGTTCCTTGCTGTTCTGTATTCCTACTTTTTATGCTGTTCCTTGTTGTTCAATTGATTCCTGCGTTTCATGCTCTTATTTGTTGTTCCTACTGTTCTGTTGTGATTTTCAATAGCTCCATTATGGTTATAGGACTGTATACTACTACTTAAGAGCATGAACAATTATTTGTACCTATTTATTCGATTGCTCCTCAAATTTTCAATAGACCCATTGTGGTTATCAGACTATACTACCACTTAAGAGCGTAAAGCCATACAAGAGCAAAAAGTTTCTTTAACTATTTATCCTAATGTTTCTCAAATTTTTAAGTAACTCCATTGTGGTTATCAGACTCTATACTACCATCTAACAGCTTGAAGCCATACAAGTGCAAAAAATTTCTTTGTATCTATTTATAAGAACGCTTCTCACATTTTTAAATAGTCCGATTGTGGTCATCACACTCTACACGACCACTTAAGAACATCAAGCCATACAAGCGCAAAAAAATTCTTTGTAACCATTTATCCGAACGCTCACATTTTCCAATAGTTCTATTGTGATTGTCACACTCTATACTACCACTTAAGAGCATCAAGTGCAAAAAAATTCTTTGTATCTATTTATCCGAACCCTCACATTTTTCATTGTGGTTGTCACACTGTATTCAACCACTTAACAGCATGAAGCCATACAAGAGCAAAAATTTTCTTTATCTATTTATCCGAACGCTTCTCAAATTTTTCAATATACCCATTGAGATTATCAGACTCTATACTATCACTTAAGAGCATGAAGCCATACAATGGCAAAAATTCTTTGTAATCCGAACGCTTCTCAAATTTTTCAATATACCCATTGAGATTATCAGACTCTATACTATCACTTAAGAGCATGAAGCCATACAATGGCAAATTCTTTGTAACTATTTTTCCGATCGGTTCTCACATTTTTCAATAGTGACATTGTGGTTATCACACTCTATACTATCACTTAAGAACATGAAGCCATACAAGTGCAAGAAATTTCTTTGTAACCATTTATCCGAACGCTTCTCACATTTTCCAATAGTCCCATTGTGGTTGTCACACTCTATACTACCACTTAAGAGCATCAAGCCATACAAGCGTAAAAAAATTCTTTGTAACTATTTATCCGATCGCTTATCACATTTTTCAAGTCCCATTGTGCTTAACACATTCTATATTACCACTTAAGAGCATTAACCGATTATACGCGGTAATTAGCGCACGCCGCTGTATACGGTAGCGGAAATTAATCGTAAGGTGGAAGTAATTTCACAGCCTCGTGGCAAAAACTATTTATATCTTCTAAACGCTAGAAGATCGCTACGGGCAACTTGATACCAAGGCGAAGCACGATCCCAGGGCTTTCCAATGGTGCCAAGAACGCGGGGCTGTCTCCATCCTGGACAAGGATAACGCGCTGGATATCGATGGGTGAGTTAATTTGGTAGCGGTAGCTACTAACTCTTGGCCAGTACCCGTTTCTTCTGTCGCTTTGTGATAGAACAGACGAGTATTGGCTGGGCTTGTGTGTAAAAGTGTTAGTCTAGTACCTATGATAGGAACAGTAGCAAATAGAATGACCCAAGCAAGGAAATCGTCTCGCGCACTAAGACCGAATTTTCCAACGGTCTGGGTCCCGAGACTATCTGTAGTTTGTGGGCTAGTTAGGGGAAGAAGTAACAGAAAGCAATAGAGGTTGAAGAATGTTTCTGTCAACACTAGGCATATTATATTACGAGTGTGTGTGTGGGGGGGAGCAGTGCAATAGTCATGTAAGAGCAACAGATACACCAGTTGAAAGTCACTGCTCTGCTCCCACTAGGCGTTTGTGCCACAGAAAGAAGCAGTCACTAGAGGGATCTCCATTATGACACAGCCAAACGTTGCACTCTCGACAGAACCAGGTAGTGTCTGTGCGGTTGTGTGACTTGCTACATTGAGCACACCGCCCCCTCTGTTTCTTTGTTGGCTGAGAGTCGCTCTGGAGCTTGATGGGAAAGTGCCGTATTGGAAGGGGAACTATGGCAGAGGATTTACGGCCAGGTCTACGGCGACTACAATACTCGCCAATCAGCTGAGTTGCCAGTTTCAGCCGGAAGTCCTTGATTTTCATTCTGTGGTCAGGGTTGCACTCTTTGTGGAGGATGAATGCGTTGGTTATAGCAACATCCAACAAGAAGTAGAAAATATACTTGTAGAATTTTCTACTCTTGGTACGGCAGCTGTAGTATCCCCGCACCTGATCACCTCTGTCTACTCCTCCCATGTACGCATTGTATTGGAGCATGGACTCTGGGCATGTGACAGGGATTCGGGAGCCATCTCGTTGTCGCCTCTGTACAGTGGCAGATGCTTGGGGCTGAGTGGATGTTGACATCACTGTCACTGCTTTTCTGTCCATCCAGACACTTGCGGTGACCATTCCCTTCTGCACAGTTGTGTAGTCACCCCTTTGAAGGTAAGTGAACAAATGGTGTCTATACATGAATAATTCTCTTCACACATTTGACTAGTCTCAGATTATTGTGTAAGAGCTCAGACTATTGCCTATCTATGAGCCTGTGTCAGTACAAACCTTTATCACTCTAAGTATATTGCGTATATTGTTATTAATGTTATACCTTACCTCTTTGACAGCTTCACTCCCTTCAGCTCCTCAGGGAATCCTCTCCGGTCCTTCCTTGCAGTCCCACAACTGTATATTCCATCCTTCACCAAGTCCGCAAGGAGGTCGTGGTTGGTGAAGTAGTTGTCAAAGAAGACATGATGGTTCTTCCCCTTCAGCTCAGATGTAAGTTCTTTCACTACCCGGGTGCCAAGCCCCTTCTCCACTGAAGCACCCTTTCCGGTGTATACTTGAAACCGGGAGAAGTATCCATTAGTGCTGTCAGCCAGCACCCATACCTTGATGCCACGCTTGACTGGCTTCATGGGCATGAATTGCTTCAGTGAGGAGCGCCCCTGAAACTTGATCATGGCCTCATCTATTGCAGACTCTTTGTGGATGCTGTACAGCTCCTCGAACTTCTCACAAAAGTGGGTAATGATGGGGCGTACCTTTCCGAGGCGATCATACTCTGGTGACTCCCTGGGCAGAAGAGTGGCATTGCTGACAAAGTGCATATATCGAGATAGATCACGGAACCTGTCGCGTGAAATCCTGTCAGCAATGGGAGAGTAGTGGAGGAGTGGGTCTCTCTTCCAATAGTCGTCGAGAGATGGTAGATGAACTATACCCATGAGGATAGAGAAACCCAGGAGTGCCTTGATATCCTCTGGTGTTATCTTGCTCCATGCGCTGTACTTTTCGTCCCCCATTACCTCCCTTGCATAGGCATTACTCTCTTCCACAATCAGTTGCACAAGATCGTCAGGGAAGAAGAGCCTAAAGACTTCAAGTGGCGAGTCTGGGATGGTGACTGTTGGACCAACAGGGGAGGAAAATGGCTGGATATCAATGCGCTTCAGCTGGGATGACCATGAGGTAGGTAAAGCCTGGGATGTGGGCAAAGCCTGCGCTGAAGGTAACGACTGGGCTGAGGTGGATTGAGCTGGAAGGGACTGCGGGCTAGGGGTTGCAGAATCTGGCACTGGGGGAAATAGCTGAATAGGAGTTGGGTAGTCCAACTCTGGGGGGTCGGGATTTTCCAAGTCTGAAACATCGTCATCGTCCAGGTCTGAAAAGTCATCATCTCTTTCCTCTTCCCCTAGGACAACAGAAAACTCATCATCACTACCCTCCATCATGGGCTCCTCAAGGTCATCCTGGTCCTCATCCATCATTAGAGCTTCTAGAGCCTCCTCTGCTGTCATACAGGCTCTCTTTGTCATCTTGGTTGACGCTGTTTGAATGCCAATGTATATTTGTTATTTTAGTGCCACTATCCTGAATCCATACAATAGTTTACTATAATCTTATTCATACTATTACTTACCTCAGGAAGTGTAGTGAAGATATACAAGTGCTCGTTACTCTGCGCTCCTCCTTCGCTACGCGAGTGTGAAAAGATCAATGGCAGTAGGCAGCTGACGCATAAATGCGTCTACCGCGCTTCGCGTGGTGCGCGCGTATGACGCAATAATGCGTCTATCGCGTATAATCGTTTAAAGCTATAAAGCCCAAAAAGTTTCTTTGTATCTATTTATCGGAACGCTTCTCAAATTTTTCAATAGCCCCATTGAGTTTATCAGACTCAATACTACCACTTAAGAGCATGAAGCCATACAAGTGCAATAAATTTCTTTGTAACTATTTATCCGATCGCTTCTCAAATTTTTCAATAGCCCCATTGAGGTTATCAGACTCTATACTATCACTTAAGAACATGAAGCCATACAAGTGCACAAAATTTCTTTGTATCTATTTATTAGAACGCTTCTCACATTTTTTAATAGTCCCATTGTGGTCATCACACTCTATACTACCACTTAAGAGCATCAAGCCATACAAGTGTAAAAATTTCTTTGTAACTATTTATCCGATCGCTTCTCACATTTTTCAATAGTCCCATTGTGGTTATCACATTCTATACTACCACTTAAGAGCATCAAGCCATACAAGTGCAAAAAAATACTTTGTAACTATTTATCCGTATGCTTCTCAAATTTTTCAATAGCCCATTGTGGTTATCAGACTCTATACTACCACTTAAGAGCATGAAGCCATACAAGTGCACAAAATTTCTTTGTATCTATTTATTAGAACGCTTCTCACATTTTTTAATAGTCCCATTGTGGTCATCACTCTCTATATTACCACTTAAGAGCATGAAGCCATACAAGTGCACAAAATTTCTTTGTAACTATTTATCCGAACGCTTCTCACATTTTTCAATAGTCCCATTGTGGTTATCAGACTCTATACTACCACTTAAGAGCATGAAGCCATACAAGTGCAAAAAATTTCTTTGTAACTATTTATCCGAACGCTTCTCACATTTTTCAATAGCCCATTGTGGTTATCAGACTCTATACTACCACTTAAGAGCATGAAGCCATACAAGTGCACAAAATTTCTTTGTATCTATTTATTAGAACGCTTCTCACATTTTTTAATAGTCCCATTGTGGTTATCAGACTCTATACTACCACTTAAGAGCATGAAGCCATACAAGTGCACAAAATTTCTTTGTATCTATTTATCCGAACGCTTCTCACATTTTTCAATAGTCCCATTGTGGTAGTCACACTGTATACTACCACTTAATAGCATGAAGCTATACAAGTGCAAAAAGTTTCTTTGTATCTATTTATCGGAACGCTTCTCAAATTTTTCAATAGCCCCATTGAGGTTATCAGACTCTATACTACCACTTAAGAGCATGAAGCCATACAAGTGCAAAAAATTTTCTTTCTATTTATCCGATCGCTTCTCACATTTTTCAATAGTCCCATTGTGGTTATCACACTCTATACTACCACTTAAGAGCATCAAGCCATACAAGTGCAAAAACATTCTTTGTAACTGTTTAACCGAACGCTCCTCACATTTTTCAAATAGTCCCATTGTGGTTGTGACACTCTATACTACCACTTAAGAGCATGAAGCCATACAATTGCAAAAAAGTTTCTTTGTAACTATTTATCCGTATGCTTCTCAAATTTTTCGATAGCCCCATTGTGGTTATCAGACTATACTACCACTTAAGAGCATGAACCCATACAATTGCAAAAAATTTCTTTGTAACTTTTGTTCCAGCTGTTCCTTGCTGTTACTGCTGTTCCTGATGTTCCTTGCAGTTCTGTTGTGTTTCTGCTGTTCCTTGCTGTTCCAACTGTACCTGCTGTTCCGTTGTGTTCCTGCCATTCCGTTGCTTTCCTGCTGATTCTTGCTCTTCCTTGCGGATCTTGCTGTTCCTGCGGTTCTATTGTCTTCCTACTGTTCCTGCTGTTCCTTGCAGTTCCCGCTGTTCCGTGCTGTTCCTGCTGTTCGGCAGTGTTCCTGCAGTTTCTCATTGTTCCTACTGTTCTTGCTGTTCAGTAGTGTTCCTACTGTTCCTGTTGTTCCTTGCTGTTCCTGCTGTGCCTGCTGTTTCGTGGTGTTCCTGCTATTTCTGCTGTTCCTGCTGTTCCTAGCTCTAACTTGCTGTCCCTGCTGTTCCGTTGTGTTAATGCTGTTCCTTGCTGTTCCTGCTGTTGCTTGCTCTTCCTTCTGTTCCTGCTGTTCCGTGGTGTTCCTGCTGTTCCTGCTGTTCTGTGGTGTTCCTGCTGTTCCTACTGATCCTTGCGGTTCCTACTGTTCCTAGCTGTTCCTTGGTGTTCCTGCTGTTCCGTTCTGTTTCTGCGGTTCCTTGCTATTCCTGCTGTTCCTGTTGTTCTGGTGTTTTCTTGCATTTCCTTGCTGTTTCTGCTGTTCCTTGCAGTTCCTGCTGTTCCAGCTGTTCCGTTGATTTCCTACTGATCCTTGCTGTTCCTTCCTGTTGTTACTGTTCCTGCTATTCCGCTGTGTTCCTGCTATTTCTGTTGTTCCGTGCTGTTTCTGCTGTTCAGTGGTGTTCCTGCTGTTCCTTGCAGTTCAAGATGTTTCTTGTTTATCCTGCTGGTCCTGCTGTTTCTGCTGTTCTGTTGTGTTCCTGCTGTTCCTCCTGTTCCTTGCTGTTCCTGCTGTTCCGTTGTATATTTGCTGTTCCTTGCTGTTCTTGCTGTTCCTGTTGTTCCGTTGTGTTCCTGCTGTTCCTTGCTGTTCCTGCTGTTCCTGCTGTTCCATTGTGTTCCTGCTGTTCCTACTGTTCCTTGCAGTTCCTGCTGTTCCGTTGTGTTTCTGCTGTTCCTTGCTGTTCCTGCTGTTCCTGCGGTTCCGTTGTGTTCCTGCTGTTCCTTGCTGTTTCTGCTCTTCCTGCTTTTCAGCTGTGTTCCTGCTGTTCCTGCTGTTCTATGCTGTTCCTGCTGTTCATTGCAGTTCCTGTTGTTACTGCTGTTTCATTGTGATCATGTTGTTCCTTGTTGTTCCCAGCCGTTCCTGCTGTTCCGTTGTGTTCCTGCTGTTCACTGCTCTTCCTGCTGTTCCGTCGTGTTCCTACTGTTCCTGCTGTTCCTTGCTGTTCCTGCCGTTCCGTTGTGTTCCTGCTTGTCCTTGCTGTTCCTGTTGTTCCTTGGTGTTCCTTTTGTTGCTTGCTCTTCCTTCGGTTGCTGCTGTTCCTGCTGTTCCTGCTGTACTATGGTGTTCCTGCAATTTCTACAGTTCCTTGCTGTTCCTGGAGTTCCTAGATTTTCCTTGCTGTTCCGGCTGATCCATTGTGTTTTGCGGTTCCTTGCTGTTCCTGCTGTTCCTGCTGTTCCATTGTGTTCCTGCTGTTCCTACTGTTCCTTGCAGTTCCTTCTGTTCCGTTGTGTTTCTACTGTTCCTTGCTGTTCATGCTGTTCCTGCTGTTTAGTTGAATTCCTGCTGTTCCTGCTGTGCCTACTGTTCCTGCGGTTCCGTTGTGTTCCTGCTGTTCCTTGCTATTTCTGCTCTTCCTACTTTCTGCTGTGTTCCTGCTGATCCTGCTGGTCCGTGCTGTTCCTGCTGTTCTGTGATGTTCCTGCTGTTCCACTGTGTTTCAGCAATTCATTGTTGTTCCTGCTGTTGTTGCTTTTCCGTAGTGTTCCTGCTGTTCCTGCTGTTCTGCTCTTCAATGCTGTTCCTGTTGTTACTGCTGTTTCATTGTGTTTATGCCATTCCTTGTTGTTCCTAGCCATTCCTGCTGTTCGGTTGTGTTCCTGCTTTTCATTGCTGTTCATGCCGATCCGTTGTGTTCCTTCTGTTCCTGCTGTTCCTTGCTGTTCCTGCCATTCCGTTGTGTTCCTGCTCGTCCTTGCTGTTCCTGTTGTTCTTGGTGTACCTTGTGTTGCTTGCTCTTCCTTCTGTTGCTGCTGTTCCTGCTGTTCCTGCTGTACTGTGGTGTTCCTGCTGTTTCTACTGTTCCTTGCTGTTCCTGGACTTCCTAGATATTCCTTGCTGTTCCGGCTGTTCCATTGTGTTCTTGTGGTTCCTTGCTGTTCCTGCTGTTCTTGCTGTTCTGTTGTGTTCCTGCTGTTCCGTGCAGTTTCGGCTGTTCCTGATGTTCCATTGTGTTCCTGCTGTTCCTTGCTATTTCTGCTCTTCCTACTTTCTGCTGTGTTCCTGCTGATCCTGCTGGTCCGTGCTGTTCCTGCTGTTCTGTGATGTTCCTGCTGTTCCACTGTGTTTCAGCAATTCATTGTTGTTCCTGCTGTTGTTGCTTTTCCGTAGTGTTCCTGCTGTTCCTGCTGTTCCTGCTCTTCAATGCTGTTCCTGTTGTTACTGCTGTTTCATTGTGTTTATGCCATTCCTTGTTGTTCCTAGCCATTCCTGCTGTTCGGTTGTGTTCCTGCTTTTCATTGCTGTTCATGCCGATCCGTTGTGTTCCTTCTGTTCCTGCTGTTCCTTGCTGTTCCTGCATTCCGTTGTGTTCCTGCTGTTCCTTGCTGTTCCTGTTGTTCTTGGTGTACCTTGTGTTGCTTGCTCTTCCTTCTGTTCCTGCTGTTCCTGCTGTTCCTGCTGTTACTGTGGTGTTCCTGCTGTTTCTACTGTTCCTTGCTGTTCCTGGAGTTCCTACATGTTCCTTGATGTTCCGGCTGTTCCATTGTGTTCTTGTGGTTCCTTGCTGTTCCTGCTGTTCCTGCTGTTCCTGTTGTGTTCCTGCTGTTCCTTGCAGTTTCTGCTGTTCCTGATATTCCATTGTGTTCCTGCTGTTCCTTGCTGTTACTGCTGTTCCTGCTGTTGCGTTGTTCCTGTTCCTGCTGTTCCTTGCTGTTCCTGATGTTCCATTATGTTTCTGCTGTTCCGTGCTGTTCCTGCTGTTCTGTTGTGTTTCTGCTGTTCCGTAGTGTTCCTGCTATTCCTGCTGTTCCTTGCTGTTCCTGCTGTTCAGTGGTGTTCCTGCTGTTCCTTGCTGTTCATGCTGTTTTTTGCTGTTCCTGCTGTTCCTGCTGTTTTTGCTGTTTCGTTGTGTTCCTGCTGTTCCTACTGTTCTTTTCTGTTCCTGCTGTTCATGCTGTTCTGTTGTATTCCTGCTGTTCCTTGTTGTTCCTGCTGTTCCGTTGTGTTCCTCCTGTTCCTGCTCTTCTGTGCTGTTCCTGCTGTTCTGTCTTGTTCTTGCAGTTCCTGCTTTTCCGTACTGTTCCTGTGGTTCCGTGCTGTTCCTGCTGTTCAGTGGTGCGCTGCTATTCCTTGCTGTTCCTGCTGTACCTGCTGTTCCTTGCTGTTCCTGGTGTTCCATTATGTTTCTGCTGTTCCGTGCTGTTCCTGCTGTTCTGTTGTGTTTCTGCTGTTCCGTACTGTTCATGCTGTTCTGTGGTGTTCCTGCTGTTCATGCTTTTCCTTGCTGTTCCTGCTGTTCCTTGCTGTTCCTGCTGTTCAATGGTGTTCCTGCTGTTCCTTGCTGTTCATGCTGTTTTTGCTGTTCCTGCTGATCCTGCTGTTTTTTCTGTTTTGTTGCGTTCCTGCTGTTCCTGCTGTTCTTTTCTATTCCTGCTGTTCATGCTGTTCTATTGTATTCCTACTGTTCCTTGCTGTTCCTGCTGTTCCTGCTGTTCCTGCTGTTCCGTTGCGTTCCTGCTGTTCCTGCTCTTCTGTGCTGTTCCTGCTGTTCTGTCGTTTTCCTGCTGTTCCTGCTTTTCCTTCAACTGTTCCTGCGGTTCCGTGCTGATCATGCTGTTTTTTGCTGTTCCTGCTGTTCCTGCTGTTTCTGCTGTTCGGTTGTGTTCCAGCTGTTCCTGCTATTCCTTGCTGTTCCTGCCATTCCGTTGTGTTCCTGCTCGTCCTTGCTGTTCCTGTTGTTCTTGGTGTACCTTGTGTTGCTTGCTCTTCCTTCTGTTGCTGCTGTTCCTGCTGTTCCTGCTGTACTGTGGTGTTCCTACTGTTTCCACTGTTCCTTGCTGTTCCTGGAGTTCCTACATGTTCCTTGATGTTCCGGCTGTTCCATTGTGTTCTTGTGGTTCCTTGCTGTTCCTGCTGTTCCTGCTGTTCTGTTGTGTTCCTGCTGTTCCTTGCAGTTTCTGCTGTTCCTGATATTCCATTGTATTCCTGCTGTTCCTTGCTGTTACTGCTGTTCCTGCTGTTGCGTTGTGTTCCTGCTGTTCCTGCTGTTCCTGATGTTCCATGATGTTTCTGCTGTTCAGTGCTGTTCCTGCTGTTCTGTTGTGTTTCTGCTGTTCCGTAGTGTTCCTGCTATTCCTGCTTTTTCTTGCTGTTCCTGCTGTTCAATGGTGTTCCTGCTGTTCCTTTCTGTTCATGCTGTTTTTTGCTGTTCCTGCTGATCCTGCTGTTTTTGCTGTTTCGTTGTGTTCCTGCTGTTTCTGCTGTTGTTTTCTGTTCCTGCTGTTCATGCTGTTCTGTTGTATTCCTGCTGTTCCTTGTTGTTCCTGCTGTTCCGTTGTGTTCCTCCTGTTCCTGCTCTTCTGTGCTGTTCCTGCTGTTCTGTCTTGTTCTTGCAGTTCCTGCTTTTCCGTACTGTTCCTGTGGTTCCGTGCTGTTCCTGCTGTTCAGTGGTGCGCTGCTATTCCTTGCTGTTCCTGCTGTACCTGCTGTTCCTTGCTGTTCCTGGTGTTCCATTATGTTTCTGCTGTTCCGTGCTGTTCCTGCTGTTCTGTTGTGTTTCTGCTGTTCCGTACTGTTCATGCTGTTCTGTGGTGTTCCTGCTGTTCATGCTTTTCCTTGCTGTTCCTGCTGTTCCTTGCTGTTCCTGCTGTTCAATGGTGTTCCTGCTGTTCCTTGCTGTTCATGCTGTTTTTGCTGTTCCTGCTGATCCTGCTGTTTTTTCTGTTTTGTTGCGTTCCTGCTGTTCCTGCTGTTCTTTTCTATTCCTGCTGTTCATGCTGTTCTATTGTATTCCTACTGTTCCTTGCTGTTCCTGCTGTTCCTGCTGTTCCTGCTGTTCCGTTGCGTTCCTGCTGTTCCTGCTCTTCTGTGCTGTTCTTGCTGTTCTGTCATGTTCCTGCTGTTCCTACTTTTCCTTACTGTTCCTGCGGTTCCGTGCTGATCATGCTATTCCTTGCTGTTCCTGCTGTACCTGATGTTCCTTGCTGTTCCTGGTGTTCCATTATGTTTCTGCTTTTCCGTGCTGTTCCTGCTGTTCCGTACTGTTCATGCTGTTCTGTGGTGTTCCTGCTGTTCATGCTTTTCCTTGCTGTTCCTGCTGTTCCTTACTGTTCCTGCTGTTCAATGGTGTTCCTGCTGTTCCTTGCTGTTCATGCTGTTTTTGCTGTTCCTGCTGATCCTGCTGTTTTTTCTGTTTTGTTGCGTTCCTGCTGTTCCTACTGTTCTTTTCTATTCCTGCTGTTCATGCTGTTCTATTGTATTCCTACTGTTCCTTGCTGTTCCTGCTGTTCCTGCTGTTCATACTGTTCCATTGAGTTCCTGCTGTTGCTGCTCTTCTGTGCTGATCCTGCTGTTCTGTCGTTTTCCTGCTGTTCCTGCTTTTCCTAACTGTCCTGCGGTTCTGTTGATCATGCTGTTTTTTCTGCTTTGTTGCGTTCCTGCTGTTCTTTTCTATTCCTGCTGTTCATGCTGTTCTATTGTATTCCTACTGTTCCTTGCTGTTCCTGCTGTTCCTGCTGTTCATACTGTTCCATTGAGTTCCTGCTGTTGCTGCTCTTCTGTGCTGATCCTGCTGTTCTGTCGTTTTCCTGCTGTTCCTGCTTTTCCTAACTGTTCCTGCGGTTCCGTGCTGATCATGCTGTTTTTTGCTGTTCCTGCTGATCCTGCTGTTTCTGCTGTTCTGTTGTGTTCCAGCTGTTCCTGCTGTTCCTTGCTGTTCCTGCTGTTGATGCTGTTCCGTTGTATTCCTGCTGTTCCTTGCTTTTCCTGCTGTTCCTACTGTTCCGTTGTGTTCCTGCTGTTCCTTGCTGTTCTTACACTTTCTGCTGTTCCGTTGTGTTGATTCTACTACTGCTGCTGTTCCTTGCTGTTATTGCTGTTTCGTTGTATTTCTACGGTTGCTTGCTGTTTCTGCTCTTCCAGCTTTTCCGTTGTGTTCCAGCTGTTCCTGCTGTTCCATGCTGTTCCTGCTGTTTCTGCTGTTCCATTTTGTTCTTACTACTTCTCCTGTTCCTTGCTGTTCCTGCAGTTCCGTTGTATTCCTACTGTTCCTTTCTGTTTTTGTTCTTCTAGCATTTCTGTTGTGTTCCAGCTTTTTCTGCAGTTCCATGCTGTTCCTGCTGTTCCGTGGTGTTCCTGCTGTTCCTGGTGTTCCTGCTCCTGCTGTTCCTGCTGTTCTGTTGTGTACTTGCTACGCTGTTCTTTCCTGCCCTAGATGTTCCTTGCTGTTCCGGCTGTTCCGTTGTGTTCTTGTTGTGTTCTTACTACTACTTCTGTTCCTTGCTGTTCCTGCTGTTCCGTTGTACTCCTACTGTTCCTTACTGTTTCTGCTCTTTCAGCTTTTTCGTTGTGTTCCATCTGTTCCTGCTGTTCCATGCTGTTTCTGCTGTTCTGTGGTGTTTATGCTGATCCTGCTGTTCCTGCTATTCCATTGTGTACTTGCTACTCCTGTTGTTCCTTGCTGTTCCGTTGTGTTCCTGCTGTTCTGTTGTGTTACTGCTGTTTTTTGCTGTTTCCTGCTCTTCTAGCTTTTCTGTTGTGTTCGTGCTGTTCCTGCTGTTCCGTGCTGTTTCTGCTGTTCTGCTATGTTCCTGCAGTTCCTTGCTGTTCCTGCTGTTCTTGCTGTTCCTTCCTGCTCCTGTTGTGCATGCTGTTCCATGGTGTTCCTGCTATTTGTGCTGTTCCTGCTGTTCGTTGCTCTTACTTGCTGTTCCGGTTGTTCTGTTTTGTTCCAGCTGTTCCTTGCTGTTCTTTGTTGTTACTGCTGTTCCGTTGTGTTCCTGCTGTTCAGTGCTGTTCCTGCTGTTCTGTTCTGTTCCTGCTGTTGCGTGGTGTTCCTGCTATTCCTGCTCTTCCGTTGTGTTCCTACTCGTCCTTGCTGTTCCTGTTGTGCCTTGGTGTTCCTTTTGTTGCTTGCTCTTCCTTTTGTTCCTGCTGTTCCTGCTGTTCCATTGTGTCCCTGCTGTTCCTTGCTGTTCCTATTGTTTCTGCTCATCCGTTGTGTTCTTACTACTTCTGCTGTTTCTTGCTGTTCTTGCTATTCCGTTGTATTCCTACTGTTCCTAGCTGTTGCTGCTCTTCCAGCTTTTCCGTTGTGTTCCAGCTGTTCCTGCTGTTGCATGCTGTTCCTGCTGTTCCGTGGTGTTCTTGCTGTTCCTGCAGTTCCGTGCTCTTCCTACTGCTCCATTGTGTTCCTGCTTTTCCTTGCTATTCTTGCTGTTCCTGGTGTTTCGTTGTGTTCCTGCTGTTTTCTCCGGTTCATTGCTGTTGCTGCTGTTCCTGCTGTTCCGTTGTGTTCTTGCTGTTCCTTGCTGTTCCTACTGTTTCTCCTGTTCCGTTGTGTTCTTGCTACTTCTGCTGTTCCTTGCTGTTTCTGCTTTTATGTTATGTTCCTGCTGTTACTTGCTGTTTCTGCCCTTCCAGTTTTTCCGTTGTGTTCCAGTCACTAAATGTATAATCATTAAGACTTGCCAGTTCTGCTATGTTAGTGATGGTTAAAGGACCCTCAGTGACATAGAGAAAGTCAAGACTTTATTTAAATTGATCAGTTGGACTAACTGAGCCTTTGCCAAAGGGATTATCATTAAGATTTGCAAGTTCCGCTTTGTTAGTAACTCTTAAAGGACTCACAACCCACACAGGACAGGCCAAAATCCTACGCATGCTTTTTCATAAAAACACTTCAGATCCGGTTTTACAGCTAAATCTGCCTTGCTATTCACAACTACACTAATTTCGCAATCCGGACTCGCCAATCAAATATTGCGACAATCCACGGCTGCTACTGTAGATTGACCACAGGGTTATGACAGTCTGCCTACTCACAAGAAAACTACTCATGCTTTTCTCTCCTATCCCTTCCCTTGCTACGTTACACACACATACAGGCTAGCTACAACTCACCTGTAGGTAACGATGAGGGGGGGAACTGAGCGGGGAGTACAATATTTGGAATTTTAGCAAAAAAGAGGTCTTTTTGTGAATATTATGCAGAGGGGGTAATTAGGTGCTTACCTATTGTCATGTGGGTGTAGGCTAGGATGTTACCGACATAGCCATCAACTTGGTTCGGAGGTTCGGCTTCAACCCTACTCGACTTTCCTTCCTACCTTAAGCAAAGTCTTGACAGTTTCTATATTACAGATAGTCCTTTAGGTGTTACTAACATAGCAGAAATGGCAATGTTTTATGTAAAACTGACCAGTCTTAATGATTTTCCCATAGAGGAAGTGCCAGTTAGTCTAACTGGTCAGTTTAAATATAGTTATGACAGTTTCTATGTTACAGATAGTCCTTTAAGTGTCACTAACATAGCAGAAATGGTAATGTTTTATATAAAACTGACCAGTCTTAATGATTTTCCCATAGAGGAAGTGCCAACTGGTCAGTTTAAATAACGTCTTGAGAGTTTCTATGCTTCATATAGTCCTTTAAGTGTTACTAACATAGCACAAATGGCAAGGTTATATATAAAACTGACCAGTCTTATTGATTTTCTCCTAGATGAAGGGGCAATTAGTCCAACTGGACAGTTTAAACAAAGTTTTGACAGTTTCTATGTTACAGATAGTCTTTTAAGTGTCACTAACATAGCAGAAATGGCACCTGGTGAGTTTAAATGAAGTCTTAATAGTTTCTATTTTACAGATAGACCTTTAAGTGTCACTAATATTGCAGAAATATCAATGTTTTATATTAAACTGATCAGTCTTAATGATTTTTCCCTAGAGGAAGGGCCAACTAGTCCAACTGGTTAGTTTAAACAAAGTCTTGACAGTTTATATGATACAGATAGTCCTTTAAGTGTTACTAACAAAGCAGATATAGCAACTGGACAGTTTAAATGAAGTCTTAATAGTTTCTATGGTACAGATAGCCCTTTAAGTGTCACGAGCATAGCAGAAATGTAAATGTTTTACATAAAACTGACCAGTCATAATGATTTTCCCCTAGAGGAAGGGCCAATTAGTCCAAATGGTGAGTTTAAACAAAGTCTTGACAGTTTCTATGTTACAGATAGTCTTTTAAGTGTCACTAACATAGCAGAAATGGCAACTGGTCAGTTTAAATGAAGTCTTAACAGTTTCTATGTTACAGATAGACCTTTAAGTGTTAATATCATAGCACAAATGGCAATGTTTTATATAAAACTGACCAGTCTTAATGATTTTCCCTTAGAGAAAGGGCCAATTAGTCCAACTGGACAGTTTAAACAAAGTCTTGACAGTTTCTATATTACAGATAGTCTTTTAAGTGTCACTAACATAGCAGAAATGGCACCTGGTGAGTTTAAATGAAGTCTTAATAGTTTCTATTTTACAGATCGACCTTTAAGTGTCACTAACATTGCAGAAATATCAATGTTTTCTATAAAACTGATCAGTCTTAATGATTTTTCCCTAGAGGAAGGGCCAACTAGTCCAACTGGTTAGTTTAAACAAAGTCTTGACAGTTTCTATGATACAAATAGTCCTTTAAGTGTTACTAACATTGCAGATATGGAAACTGGTCAGTTTAAAAGAAGTCTTAACAGTTTCTATGGTACTGATAGCCCTTTAAGTGTCACTAACATAGCAGAAATGGCAATGTTTTATATAAAACTGACCAGTCTTAATGATTTTCCACTAGAGGAAGTGCCAACTGGTCAGTTTAAATAAAGTCTTGAGAGTTTCTATGCTTCATATAGTCCTTTAAGTGTTACTAACATAGCAGTACTGGCAACTGGTTAGTTTAAATGAAGTCTTAACAGTTTCTATGTTACAGATAGTCCTTTGTTTCACTAACATAGAAGAAATGGCAATGTTTTATTATTATTAAATATATAATACACACCAACAGACAGGTGTAGTAAGTAAGTAGAGGTGATATAAGAATTAATCACATGAAATAGAAACTGAACAGTCTTAATGATTTTCCACTAGAGGAAGTGCCAACTGGTCAGTTTAAATAAAGTCTTGAGAGTTTCTATGCTTCATATAGTCCTTTAAGTGTTACTAACATAGCAGTACTGGCAACTGGTTAGTTTAAATGAAGTCTTAACAGTTTCTATGTTACAGATAGTCCTTTGTTTCACTAACATAGCAGAAATGGCAATGTTTTATATAAAACTGACTAGTCTTAATGATTTTCCATAGAGGAAGGGCCAATTGGTCAGTTTAAACAAAGTCTTGACAGTTTCTATGTTACAGATAGTCCTTTAAGTGTTGCTAACAAAGCAGAAATGTCAATGTTTTATATAAAACTGAGCAGTCTTAATGATTAGCCCCTAGAGGAAGGGCTAATTAGTCCAACTGGTTATTTTGAACAAAGTCTTGACAGTTTCTATGTTACAGATAGTCCTTTAAGTGTTACTAACATAGCAATTGGTCAGTTAAAATGAAGTCTTAACAGTTTCTATGTTACTGATAGTCCTTTAATTGTTACTAACATAGCAGAAATGGCAATGTTTTATATAAAACTGACCAGTCTTAATCATTTTCCCCTAGAGGAAGGGCCAATTAGTCTAAATGGTTAGATTAAACAAAGTCTTGACAGTTTCTATGTTATAGATAGTCCTTTAAGTGTCACTAACATAGCAGAAATGGCAATATTTTATATACAAATGACCAGTCTTACTGATTTTCCACTAGAGGAAGTGCCAACTGGTCAGTTTAAATAAAGTCTTGAGAGTTTCTATGCTTCATATAGTCCTTTAAGTGTTACTAACATAGCACAAATGGCAATGTTTTATATAAAACTGATCAGTCTTAATGATTTTCCCATAGAGGAAGGGCCAACTAGTCCAAATGATCAGTTTAAACAAAGTCTCGACAGTTTCTATGATACAGATAGTCCTTTAAGTGTTACTAACATAGCAGATATGGCAACTGGTCAGTTTAAAAGAAGTCTTAACAGTTTCCATGGTACTGATAGCCCTTTAAGTGTCACTAACATAGCAGAAATGTCAATGTTTAATATAAAACTGACCAGTCATAATGATTTTCCCTTAGAGGAAGGGCCAATTAGTCCAAATGGTCAGTTTAAACAAAATCTTGACAGTTGTCCTTTAAGTGTTACCATAAATAATATAGCAAAAATGGCAATTGGTCAGTTAAAATGAAGTCTTAACAGTTTCTATGTTACTGATAGTCCTTTAAGTGTTACTAACATAGCAGAAATGGCAATGTTTTATATAAAACTGACCACTCTTAATGATTTTCCACTAGAGGAAGGGTAAATTAGTCTAACTGGTCAGTTTAAACAAAGTCTTGACAGTTTCTATGTTACAGATAGTCCTTTAAGTGTTACTAACATAGCAGAAATGGCGACTGGTTAGTTTAAATGAAGTCTTAACAGTTTCTATGTTACAGATAGTCCTTTAAGTGTCACTAACATAGCAGAAATGGCAATGTTTTATATAAAACTGACCAGTGTTAATGATTTTCCCCAAGAGGAAGTGCCAACTGGTCAGTTTAAATAAATTCTTGAGAGTTTCTATGCTTCATATAGTCCTTTAAGTGTTACTAACATATGTTACAGATAGTTCTTTAAGTATCACTAACAGAGCAGAAAAGGCAATGTTTTATATAAAACTGACCAGTCTTAATGGTTTCCCCTAGAGGAAGGGCCAATTGGTCAGTTTAAATAAAGTCTTGAGAGTTTCCATGCTTCATATAGTCCTTCAAGTGTTACTAACATAGCACAAATGGCAATGTTTTATATAAAACTGACCAGTCTTAATGACTTTCCCCTAGAGGAAGGGCCAACTAGTCCAACTGGTCAGGTTAAACAAAGTCTTGACTGTTTCTATGATACAGATAGTCCTTTAAGTGTTACTAACATAGCAGAAATGGCAACTGGTTGGTTTAAATGAAGTCTTAACAGTTTCTATGTTACAGATAGTCCTTTAAGTGTTACTAACATAGCAAAAATGGCAATTGGTCAGTTAAAATGAAGTTTCTATGTTACTGATAGTCCTTTAATTGTTACTAACATAGCAATGTTTTATATAAAACTGACCAGTCTTAATCATTTTCCCATAGAGGAAGGGACAATTAGTCTAACTGGTGAGATTAAACAAAGTCTTGACAGTTTGTAAGTTACAGATAGTCTTTTAAGTGTTACTAACATAGCAGAAATGGCAATGTTTTATAAAAAAATGACCAGTCTTAATGGTTTTCCCATAGAGGAAGTGCCAGTTAGTCCAACTGGTCAGTTTAAGTAAAGTCTTGACAGTTTCTATGCTATATATAGTCCTTTAAGTGTCACTAACATAGCTGAAATGGCAATGTTTTATATAAAAATGACCAGTCTTAATGATTTTCCACTAGAGGAAGTGTCAACTGGTCAGTTTAAATAAAGTCTTGATAGTTTGTATGCTTCATATAGTCCTTTAAGTGTTACTAACATAGCAGAAATGGTAATGTTTTATATAAAACTGATCAGTCTTAATGATTTTCCGCTAGAGGAAGTGACAGTTAGTCCAACTGGTCAGTTTAAAAAAACTCTTGACAGTTTCTATGTTACAGATAGTCCTTTAAGTGTCACTAACATAGCAGAAATGGCAATGTTTTATATAAAATTGACCAGTCTTACTGATTTTCCACTAGAGGAAGTGCCAACTGGTCGGTTTAAATAAAGTCTTGAGAGTTTCTATGCTTCATATAGTCCTTTAAGTCTTAATGATTTTCCCATAGAGGAAGGTCCAACTAGTCCAAATGATTAGTTTTAAACAAAGTCTCGACAGTTTCTATGATACAGATAGTCCTTTAAGTGTTACTAACATAGCAGATATGGCAACTGGTCAGTTTAAATGAAGTCTTAACAGTTTCTATGGTACTGATAGCCCTTTAAGTGTCACTAACATAGCAGAAATGTCAATGTTTTATATAAAACTGACCAGTCATAATGATTTTCCCTTAGAGGAAGGGCCAATTAGTCCAAATGGTCAGTTTAAACAAAATCTTGACAGTTTCTATGTTACAGATAGTCCTTTAAGTGTTACTAACATAGCAATGTTTTATATAAAACTGACCAGTCTTAATGATTTCCGCTGGAGGAAGGGCCAATTGGTCAGTTTAAACAAAGTCTTGACAGTTTGTATGTTACAGATAGTCATTTAAGTGTTGCTAACATTTTATACAAAACTGAGCAGTCGTAATGATTAGTCCCTAGAGGAAGGGCTAATTAGTCCAACTGGTTATTTGGAACAAAGTCTTTACAGTTTCTATGTCCTTTAAGTGTTACTAACATAGCAAAAATGGCAATTAGTCAGTTAAAATGAAGTCTTAACAGTTTCTATGTTACTGATAGTCCTTTAAGTGTTACTAACATAGCAGAAATGGCAATGTTTTACATAAAACTCACCAGTCTTAATGATTTTCCCGTAGAGGAAGGGCCAATTAGTCGAACTGGTCAGATTAAACAAAGTCTCGACAGTTTGTATGTTACAGATAGTGTTACTAACATAGCAGAAATGGCAATATTTTATAAAAAATTGACCACTCTTAATGATTTTCCGCTAGAGGAAGGGTAAATTAGTCCAACTGGTCAGTTTAAACAAAGTCTTGACAGTTTCTATGTTACAGATAGTCCTTTAAGTGTTACTAACGGAGCAGAAATGGCAACTGGTTAGTTTAAATGAAGTCTTAACAGTTTCTATGTTACAGATAGTCCTTTAAGTGTCACTAACATAGCACAAATGGCAATGTTTTATATAAAACTGACCAGTCTTAATGATTTTCCACTAGAGGAAGTGCCAACTGGTCAGTTTAAATAAAGTCTTGAGAGTTTCTATGCTTCATATAGTCCTTTAAGTGTTACTAACATAGCAGTACTGGCAACTGGTTAGTTTAAATGAAGTCTTAACTCTTTGCACGCCATGGGCATATTTATGTGCCTATATAAAATAGAGAAAACTGTGTACTTTATATTAACGTCTAATATAAAAAGCCCATATAAATTCACATAAGCCTTATGGATGTATTAAAACTTGGCTGGGAAAGAGTTAACAGTTTCTATGTTACAGATAGTCCTTTGTTTCACTAACATAGCAGAAATGGCAATGTTTTATATAAAACTGACCAGTCTTAATGATTTTCCCTAGAGGAAGGGCCAATTGGTCAGTTTAAACAAAGTCTTGACAGTTTCTATGTTACAGATAGTCCTTTAAGTGTTACTAACATAGCAGAAATGGCAATGTTTTATATAAAACTGACCAGTCTTAATGATTATCCCCTAGAGGAAGGGCTAATTAGTCCAACTGGTTATTTTGAACAAAGTCTTGACAGTTTCTATGTTACAGATAGTCCTTTAAGTGTTACTAACATAGCAATTGGTCAGTTAAAATGAAGTCTTAACAGTTTCTATGTTACTGATAGTCCTTTAATTGTTACTAACATAGCAGAAATGGCAATGTTTTATATAAAACTGACCAGTCTTAATCATTTTCCCCTAGAGGAAGGGCCAATTAGTCTAAATGGTTAGATTAAACAAAGTCTTGACAGTTTCTATGTTATAGATAGTCCTTTAAGTGTCACTAACATAGCAGAAATGGCAATATTTTATATACAAATGACCAGTCTTACTAATTTTCCACTAGAGGAAGTGCCAACTGGTCAGTTTAAAGAAAGTCTTGAGAGTTTCTATGCTTCATATAGTCCTTTAAGTGTTACTAACATAGCACAAATGGCAATGTTTTATATAAAACTGATCAGTCTTAATGATTTTCCCATAGAGGAAGGGCCAACTAGTTCAAATGATGAGTTTAAAGAAAGTCTCGACAGTTTCTATGATACAGATAGTCCTTTAAGTGTTACTAACATAGCAGATATGGCAACTGGTCAGTTTAAAAGAAGTCTTAACAGTTTCTATGGTACTGATAGCCCTTTAAGTGTCACTAACATAGCAGAAATGTCAATGTTTTATATAAAACTGACCAGTCATAATGATTTTCCCTTAGAGGAAGGGCCAATTAGTCCAAATGGTCAGTTTAAACAAAATCTTGACAGTTAATATGTTACAGATAGTCCTTTAAGTGTTACTAACATAGCAATGTTTTATATAAAACTGACCAGTCTTAATGATTTCCTCTAGAGGAAGGGCAAATTGGTCAGTTTAAACAAAGTCTTTACAGTTTGTATGTTACAGATAGTCCTTTAAGTGTTGCTAACATTTTATACAAAACTGAGCAGTCTTAATGATTAGCCACTAGAGGAAGGGCTATTTAGTCCAACTGGTTATTTGGAACAAAGTCTTGACAGTTTCTATGTCCTTTAAGTGTTACCATAAATAATATAGCAAAAATGGCAATTGGTCAGTTAAAATGAAGTCTTAACAGTTTCTATGTTACTGATAGTCCTTTAAGTCTTACTAACATAGCAGAAATGGCAATGTTTTATATAAAACTGACCACTCTTAATGATTTTCCCCTAGAGGAAGGGTAAATTAGTCTAACTGGTCAGTTTAAACAAAGTCTTGACAGTTTCTATGTTACAGATAGTCCTTTAAGTGTTACTAACATAGCAGAAATGGCAACTGGTTAGTTTAAATGAAGTCTTAACAGTTTCTATGTTACAGATAGTCCTTTAAGTGTCACTAACATAGCAGAAATGGCAATGTTTTATATAAAACTGACCAGTGTTAATGATTTTCCCCAAGAGGAAGTGCAAACTGGTCAGTTTAAATAAATTCTTGAGAGTTTCTATGCTTCATATAGTCCTTTAAGTGTTACTAACATATGTTACAGATAGTTCTTTAAGTATCACTAACAGAGCAGAAAAGGCAATGTTTTATATAAAACTGACCAGTCTTAATGGTTTTCCCCTAGAGGAAGGGCCAATTGGTCAGTTTAAATAAAGTCTTGAGAGTTTCCATGCTTCATATAGTCCTTTAAGTGTTACTAACATAGCACAAATGGCAATGTTTTATATAAAACTGACCAGTCTTAATGACTTTCCCCTAGAGGAAGGGCCAACTAGTCCAACTGGTCAGGTTAAACAAAGTCTTGACTGTTTCTATGATACAGATAGTCCTTTAAGTGTTACTAACATAGCAGAAATGGCAACTGGTTAGTTTAAATGAAGTCTTAACAGTTTCTATGTTACAGATAGTCCTTTAAGTGTCACTAACATAGCAGAAATGGCAATGTTTTATATAAAACTGACCAGTCTTAATGATTTTCCCCTAGAGGAAGTGCCAACTGGTCAGTTTAAATAAATTCTTGAGAGTTTCTATGCTTCATATAGTCCTTTAAGTGTTACTAACATATGTTACAGATAGTTCTTTAAGTATCACTAACAGAGCAGAAAAGGCAATGTTTTATATAAAACTGACCAGTCTTAATGGTTTCCCCTAGAGGAAGGGCCAATTGGTCAGTTTAAATAAAGTCTTGAGAGTTTCTATGCTTCATATAGTCCTTTAAGTGTTACTAACATAGCACAAATGGCAATGTTTTATATAAAACTGACCAGTCTTAATGATTTTCCCCTAGATGAAGGGCCAATTAGTCCAACTGGTCAGTTTAAACAAAGTCTTGACAGTTTCTATGTTACAGATAGTCCTTTAAGTGTTACTAACATAGCAGAAATGGCAACTGGTTGGTTTAAATGAAGTCTTAACAGTTTCTATGTTACAGATAGTCCTTTAAGTGCTACTAACATAGCAAAAATGGCAATTGGTCAGTTAAAATGAAGTTTCTATGTTACTGATAGTCCTTTAAGTTACTAACATAGCAGAAATGTTTTTATATAAAACTGACCAGTCTTAATGATTTTCCCATAGAGGAAGGGACAATTAGTCTAACTGGTGAGATTAAACAAAGTCTTGACAGTTTGTAAGTTACAGATAGTCTTTTAAGTGTTACTAACATAGCAGAAATGGCAATGTTTTATATAAAACTGACCACTCTTAATGATTTTCCACTAGAGGAAGGGTAAATTAGTCTAACTGGTCAGTTTAAACAAAGTCTTGACAGTTTCTATGTTACAGATAGTCCTTTAAGTGTTACTAACATAGCAGATATGGCAACTGGTCAGTTTAAATGAAGTCTTAACAGTTTCTATGTTACAGATAGTCCTTTAAGTGTCACTAACATAGCAGAAATGTCAATGTTTTATATAAAACTGACCAGTCTTAATGATTTTCCCTTAGAGGAAGGGCCAATTAGTCCAACTGGTCAGTTTAAACAAAGTCTTGACAGTTTCTATGTTACAGATAGTCCTTTAAGTGTTACTAACATAGCAATGTTTTATATAAAACTGACCAGTCTTAATGATTTCCGCTGGAGGAAGGGCCAATTGGTCAGTTTAAACAAAGTCTTGACAGTTTGTATGTTACAGATAGTCATTTAAGTGTTACTAACATTTTATACAAAACTGAGCAGTCGTAATGATTAGTCCCTAGAGGAAGGGCTAATTAGTCCAACTGGTTATTTGGAACAAAGTCTTTACAGTTTCTATGTCCTTTAAGTGTTACTAACATAGCAAAAATGGCAATTGGTCAGTTAAAATGAAGTCTTAACAGTTTCTATGTTACTGATAGTCCTTTAAGTGTTACTAACATAGCAGAAATGGCAATGTTTTATATAAAACTGACCAGTCTTAATGATTTCCCCTAGAGGATGGGCCAATTAGTCCAACTGGTCAGTTTAAACAAAGTCTTGACAGTTTCTATGTTACAGATAGTGTTACTAATACAGCAGAAATGGCAATGTTTTAGATAAAACTGACCAGTCTTAGTGATTTTCCCTTAGAGGAAGGGTAAATTAGTCCAACTGGTCAGTTTAAACAAAGTCTTGACAGTTTCTATGTTACAGATAGTCCTTTAAGTGTTACTAACATAGCAGAAATGGCAACTGATCAGTTTAAATGAAGTCTTGACAGTTTCTATGTTACAGATAGTCCTTTAAGTGTCACTAACATAGCAGAAATGGCAATGTTTTATATAAAACTGACCAGTCTTAATGATTTTCCTCTAGAGGAAGTGCCAACTGGTCAGTTTAAACAAAGTCTTGACAGTTTCTATGTTACAGATAGTCCTTTAAGTGTTACTAACATAGCAGTACTGGCAACTGGTTAGTTTAAATGAAGTCTTAACTTTTGCACGCCATGGGCATATTTATGTGCCTATATAAAATAGAGAAAACTGTGTACTTTATATTAACGTCTAATATAAAAAGCCCATATAAATTCACATAAGCCTTATGGATATATTAAAATTTGGCTGGGAAAGAGTTAAGTGTTACTAACATAGCAGAAATGGCAATGTTTTATATAAAACTGACCAGTCTTAATGATTTTCCCCTAGAGGAAGGGCCAATTGGTCAGTTTAAACAAAGTCTTGACAGTTTCTATGTTACAGATAGTCCTTTAAGTGTTACTAACATAGCAGAAATGGCAATGTTTTATATAAAACTGACCAGTCTTAATGATTTTCCCCTAGAGGAAGGGCCAATTAGTCCAACTGGTCAGTTTAAACAAAGTCTTGACAGTTTCTATGTTACAGATAGTCCTTTAAGTGTTACTAACATAGCAGAAATGGCAACTGGTCAGTTTAAATGAAGTCTTAACAGTTTCTATGTTACAGATAGTCCTTTAAGTGTTACTAACATAGCAGAAATGGCAATGTTTTATATAAAACTGACCAGTCTTAATGATTTTCCCCTAGAGGAAGGGCCAATTAGTCTAACTGGTCAGATTAAACAAAGTCTCGACAGTTTCTATGTTACAGATAGTCCTTTAAGTGTTACTAACATAGCAGAAATGGCAATATTTTATATAAAACTAACCAGTCTTAGTAATTTTCCCTTAGAGGAAGTGCCAACTGGTCAGTTTAAATAAAGTCTTGAGAGTTTCTATGTTACAGATAGTCCTTTAAGTGTTACTAACATAGCACAAATGGCAATGTTTTATATAAAACTGACCAGTCTTAATGATTATCCCCTAGAGGAAGGGCCAACTAGTCCAACTGGTCAGTTTAAACAAAGTCTTGACAGTTTCTATGATACAGATAGTCCTTTAAGTGTTACTAACATAGCAGATATGGCAACTGGTCAGTTTAAATGAAGTCTTAACAGTTTCTATGTTACAGATAGTCCTTTAAGTGTCACTAACATAGCAGAAATGTCAATGTTTTATATAAAACTGACCAGTCTTAATGATTTTCCCTTAGAGGAAGGGCCAATTAGTCCAACTGGTCAGTTTAAACAAAGTCTTGACAGTTTCTATGTTACAGATAGTCCTTTAAGTGTTACTAACATAGCAGAAATGGCAATGTTTTATATAAAACTGACCAGTCTTAATGATTTTCCCCTAGAGGAAGGGCCAAATTGGTCAGTTTAAACAAAGTCTTGACAGTTTCTATGTTACAGATAGTCCTTTAAGTGTTACTAACATAGCAGAAACAATGTTTTATATAAAACTGACCAGTCTTAATGATTTTCCCACTAGAGGAAGGGCCAATTTAGTCCAACTGGTCAGTTTAAACAAAGTCTTGACAGTTTCTATGTCCTTTAAGTGTTACCATAAATAATATAGCAGAAATGGCAACTTGGTCAGTTTAAATGAAGTCTTAACAGTTTCTATGTTACAGATAGTCCTTTAAGTGTTACTAACATAGCAGAAATGGCAATGTTTTATGTAAAACTGACCAGTCTTAATGATTTTCCCCTAGAGGAAGGGCCAATTAGTCCAACTGGTCAGTTTAAACAAAGTCTTGACAGTTTCTATGTTACAGATAGTCCTTTAAGTGTTACTAACATAGCAGAAATGGCAACTGGTTAGTTTAAATGAAGTCTTAACAGTTTCTATGTTACAGATAGTCCTTTAAGTGTTACTAACATAGCAGAAATGGCAATGTTTTATATAAAACTGACCAGTCTTAATGATTTTCCCAAAGAGGAAGTGGCAACAGGTCAGTTTAAATAAAGTCTTGAGAGTTTCTATGCTTCATATAGTCCTTTAAGTGTTACTAACATATGTTACAGATAGTTCTTTAAGTATCACTAACAGAGCAGAAAAGGCAATGTTTTATATAAAACTGACCAGTCTTAATGATTTTCCCCAAGAGGAAGGGCCAACTGGTCAGTTTAAATAAAGTCTTGACAGTTTCTATGTTACAGATAGTCCTTTAAGTGTTACTAACATAGCAGAAATGGCAATGTTTTATATAAAACTGACCAGTCTTAATGATTTTCCCCTAGAGGAAGGGCCAATTAGTCCAACTGGTCAGTTTAAACAAAGTCTTGACAGTTTCTATGTTACAGATAGTCCTTTAAGTGTTACTAACATAGCAGAAATGGCAACTGGTTAGTTTAAATGAAGTCTTAACAGTTTCTATGGTACAGATAGTCCTTTAAGTGTCACTAACATAGCAGAAATGGCAATGTTTTATATAAAACTGACCAGTCTTAATGATTTTCCCCTAGAGGAAGTGCCAACTGGTCAGTTTAAATAAAGTCTTGAGAGTTTCTATGCTTCATATAGTCCTTTAAGTGTTACTAACATATGTTACAGATAGTTCTTTAAGTATCACTAACAGAGCAGAAAAGGCAATGTTTTATATAAAACTGACTAGTCTTAATGGTTTCCCCTAGAGGAAGGGCCAATTGGTCAGTTTAAATAAAGTCTTGAGAGTTTCTATGTTACAGATAGTCCTTTAAGTGTTACTAACATAGCAGAAATGGCAATGTTTTATATAAAACTGACCAGTCTTAATGATTTTCCCCTAGAGGAAGGGCCAATTAGTCCAACTGGTCAGTTTAAACAAAGTCTTGACAGTTTCTATGTTACAGATAGTCCTTTAAGTGTTACTAACATAGCAGAAATGGCAACTGGTTGGTTTAAATGAAGTCTTAACAGTTTCTATGTTACAGATAGTCCTTTAAGTGCTACTAACATAGCAAAAATGGCAATTGGTCAGTTAAAATGAAGTTTCTATGTTACAGATAGTCCTTTAAGTTACTAACATAGCAATGTTTTATATAAAACTGACCAGTCTTAATGATTTTCCCTAGAGGAAGGGACAATTAGTCTAACTGGTGAGTTTAAACAAAGTCTTGACAGTTTCTATGTTACAGATAGTCCTTAAAGTGTTACTAACATAGCACAAATGGAAATGGTTTATAAAAAAACTGACCAGTCTTAATGATTTTCCCCTAGAGGAAGTGCCAGTTAGTCCAACTGGTCAGTTTAAGTAAAGTCTTGACAGTTTCTATGTTACAGATAGTCCTTTAAGTGTCACTAACATAGCAGAAATGGCAATGTTTTATATAAAACTGACCAGTCTTAATGATTTTCCACTAGAGGAAGTGCCAACTGGTCAGTTTAAATAAAGTCTTGAGAGTTTCTATGCTTCATATAGTCCTTTAAGTGTTACTAACATAGCACAAATGGCAATGTTTTATATAAAACTGACCAGTCTTAATAATTTTCCCCTAGAGGAAGTGACAGTTAGTCCAACTGGTCAGTTTAAACAAAGTCTTGACAGTTTCTATGTTACAGATAGTCCTTTAAGTGTTACTAACATAGCAGAAATGGCAATGTTTTATATAAAACTGACCAGTCTTAATGATTTTCCCTAGAGGTACAGTGCCAGACTGGTCGGTTTAAATAAAGTCTTGAGAGTTTCTATGCTTCAGATAGTCCTTATAATTGATCAGTCTTAATGATTTTCCCCTAGAGGAAGGGCCAACTAGTCCAACTGGTCAGTTTAAACAAAGTCTTGACAGTTTCTATGATACAGATAGTCCTTTAAGTGTTACTAACATAGCAGATATGGCAACTGGTCAGTTTAAATGAAGTCTTAACAGTTTCTATGGTACTGATAGCCCTTTAAGTGTCACTAACAAAGCAGAAATGTCAATGTTTTATATAAAACTGACCAGTCTTAATGATTTTCCCATAGAGGAAGGGCCAATTAGTCCAACTGGTCAGTTTAAACAAAGTCTTGACAGTTTCTATGTTACAGATAGTCCTTTAAGTGTTACTAACATAGCAGAAATGGCAATGTTTTATATAAAACTGACCAGTCTTAATGATTTTCCCATAGAGGAAGGGCCAATTGGTCAGTTTAAACAAAGTCTTGACAGTTTCTATGTTACAGATAGTCCTTTAAGTGTTACTAACATAGCAGAAATGGCAATGTTTTATATAAAACTGACCAGTCTTAATGATTTTCCCTAGAGGAAGGGCCAATTAGTCCAACTGGTCAGTTTAAACAAAGTCTTGACAGTTTCTATGTCCTTTAAGTGTTACTAACATAGCAAAAATGGCAACTGGTCAGTTTAAATGAAGTCTTAACAGTTTCTATGTTACAGATAGTCCTTTAAGTGTTACTAACATAGCAGAAATGGCAATGTTTTATGTAAAACTGACCAGTCTTAATGATTTTCCCTAGAGGAAGGGCCAATTAGTCCAACTGGTCAGTTTAAACAAAGTCTTGACAGTTTCTATGTTACAGATAGTCCTTTAAGAGTTACTAACATAGCAGAAATGGCAATGTTTTATATAAAACTGACCAGTCTTAATGATTTTCCCCTAGAGGAAGGGCCAATTAGTCCAACTGGTCAGTTTAAACAAAGTCTTGACAGTTTCTATGTTACAGATAGTCCTTTAAGTGTTACTAACATAGCAGAAATGGCAACTGGTCAGTTTAAATGAAGTCTTAACAGTTTCTATGTTACAGATAGACCTTTAAGTGTCACTAACATAGCAGAAATGGCAATGTTTTATATAAAACTGACCAGTCTTAATGATTTTCCCCTAGAGGAAGTGCCAACTGGTCAGTTTAAATAAAGTCTTGAGAGTTTCTATGTTACAGATAGTCCTTTAAGTGTTACTAACATAGCAGAAATGGCAATGTTTTATAAAAAACTGACCAGTCTTAATGATTTTCCCTAGAGGAAGGGCCAAATTAGTCCAACTGGTCAGTTTAAACAAAGTCTTGACAGTTTCTATGTTACAGATAGTCCTTTAAGTGTTACTAACATAGCAGAAATGGCAATGTTTTATATAAAACTGACCAGTCTTAATGATTTTCCCCTAGAGGAAGGGCCAACTAGTCCAACTGGTCAGTTTAAACAAAGTCTTGACAGTTTCTATGTTACAGATAGTCCTTTAAGTGTTACTAACATAGCAGAATGGCAAATGATCAGTTTAAATGAAGTCTTAACAGTTTCTGTGTTACAGATAGTCCTTTAAGTGTCACTAACATAGCAGAAATGGCAATGTTTTATATAAAACTGACCAGTCTTAATGATTTTCCCCTAGAGGAAGGGGCAATTAGTCCAAATGGTCAGTTTAAACAAAGTCTTGACAATTTCTATATTACAGATAGTCCTTTAAGTGGTAATTACTAACATAGCAGAAATGGCAATGTTTTATATAAAACTGACCAGTCTTAATGATTTTCCCCTAGAGGAAGTGCCAACTGGTCAGTTTAAATAAAGTCTTGAGAGTTTCTATGCTTCATATAGTCCTTTAAGTGTTACTAACATAGCACAAACGGCAACTGGTTAGTTTAAATGAAGTCTTAACAGTTTCTATGTTACAGATAGTCCTTTAAGTGTCACTAACATAGCAGAAATGGCAATGTTTTATATAAAACTGACCAGTCTTAATGATTTTCCCCTAGAGGAAGTGCCAGTTAGTCCAACTGGTCAGTTTAAACAAAGTCTTGACAGTTTCTATGTTACAGATAGTCCTTTAAGTGTTACTAACATAGCAGAAATGGCAATGTTTTATATAAAACTGACCAGTCTTAATGATTTTCCCCTAGAGGAAGGGCCAATTGGTCAGTTTAAACAAAGTCTTGACAGTTTCTATGTTACAGATAGTCCTTTAAGTGTTACTAACATAGCAGAAATGGCAATGTTTTATACGAAACTGACCAGTCTTAATGATTAGCCCCTAGAGGAAGGGCTAATTAGTCCAAGTGGTTATTTTGAACAAAGTCTTGACAGTTACTATGTCCTTTAAGTGTTACTAACATAGCAAAAATGGCAATTGGTCAGTTAAAATGAAGTCTTAACAGTTTCTATGTTACTGATAGTCCTTTAAGTGTTACTAACATAGCAGAAATGGCAATGTTTTATATAAAACTGACCAGTCTTCATCATTTTCCCCTAGAGGAAGGGCCAATTAGTCTAACTGGTCAAAGTCTTGACAGTTTGTAAGTTACAGATAGTCCTTTAAGTGTTACTAACATAGCAGAAATGGCAATGTTTTATAAAAAAACTGACCAGTCTTAATGATTTTCCCCTAGAGGAAGTGCCAGTTAGTCCAACCGGTCAGTTTAAGTAAAGTCTTGACAGTTTTTATGATATAGGAGGTCCTTTAAGTGTCACTAACATAGTAGAAATGGCAATGTTTTATATAAACCAGACTAGTCTTAATAATTTTCCCCTAGAGGAAGGGACAATTAGTCTAACTTAACAAAGTCTCGACAGTTTGTATGTTACAGATAGTCCTTTAAGTGTTACTAACATAGCAGAAATGGCAATGTTTTATATAAAACTGACCAGTCTTAATCATTTTCCCCTAGAGGAAGGGCCAATTAGTCTAACTGGTCAAAGACTTGACAGTTTGTAAGTTACAGATAGTCCTTTAAGTGTTACTAACATAACATAAATGGCAATGTTTTATAAAAAAAACTGACCAGTCTTAATGATTTTCCGCTATAGGAAGTGCCAGTTAGTGCAACTGGTCAGTTTAAGTAAAGTCTTGACAGTTTTTATGTTATAGATAGTCCTTTAATTGTCACTAACATTGCAGAAATGGCAATGTTTTATATAAAACTGACCGGTCTTAATAATTTTCCCTATATGAAGGGACAATTAGTCTAACTTAACAAACTCTCGACAGTTTGTATGTTACAGATAGTCCTTTAAGTGTTACTAACATAGCAGAAATGTCAATGTTTTATATAAAACTGACCAGTCTTAATGATTATCCGCTAGTGGAAGGACTAATTAGTCAAACTTGTTAGTTTAAACAAAGTCTTGACAGTTTCTATGTTACAGATAGTCCTTTAAGTGTTACTAACATAACATAAATGGCAACTGGTCAGTTAAAATGAAGTCTTAACAGTTTCTATGTTGCTGATAGTCCTTTAAGTGTTGAAGAAATGGCAATGTTTTATATAAAACTGACCAGTCTTAATGATTTTCCCCTAGAGGAAGGGCCAATTAGTCCAACTGGTCAGTTTAAACAAAGTCTTGACAGTTTCTATGTTACAGATAGTCCTTTAAGTGTTACTAACATAGCAGATATGGCAACTGGTCAGTTTAAATGAAGTCTTAACAGTTTCTATGGTACTGATAGCCCTTTAAGTGTCACTAACATAGCAGAAATGGCAATGTTTTATATAAAACTGACCAGTCTTAATGATTTTCCCCTAGAGGAAGGGCCAATTAGTCCAACTGGTCAGTTTAAACAAAGTCTTGACAGTTTCTATGTTACAGATAGTCCTTTAAGTGTTACTAACATAGCAGAAACAATGTTTTATACAAAACTGAGCAGTCTTAATGATTAGCCACTAGAGGAAGGGCTATTTAGTCCAACTGGTTAGTTTGGAACAAAGTCTTGACAGTTTCTATGTCCTTTAAGTGTTACCATAAATAATATAGCAAAAATGGCAATTGGTCAGTTAAAATGAAGTCTTAACAGTTTCTATGTTACAGATAGTCCTTTAAGTGTTACTAACATAGCAGAAATGGCAATGTTTTATATAAAACTGACCAGTCTTAATGATTTTCCCTAGAGGAAGGGCAAATTAGTCTAACTGGTCAGTTTAAACAAAGTCTTGACAGTTTCTATGTTACAGATAGTCCTTTAAGTGTTACTAACATAGCAGAAATGGCAACTGGTTAGTTTAAATGAAGTCTTAACAGTTTCTATGTTACAGATAGTCCTTTAAGTGTTACTAACATAGCAGAAATGGCAATGTTTTATATAAAACTGACCAGTCTTAATGATTTTCCCCTAGAGGAAGTGCCAACTGGTCAGTTTAAATAAAGTCTTGAGAGTTTCTATGCTTCATATAGTCCTTTAAGTGTTACTAACATATGTTACAGATAGTTCTTTAAGTATCACTAACAGAGCAGAAATGGCAATGTTTTATATAAAACTGACCAGTCTTAATGATTTTCCCTTATAGGAAGGGCCAACTGGTCAGTTTAAACAAAGTCTTAACAGTTTCTATGTTACAGATGGTCCTTTAAGTCTTACTAACATAGCAGAAATGCAATGTTTTATATAAAACTGACCAGTCTTAATGATTTTCCCCTAGAGGAAGGGCCAACTAGTCCAACTGGTCAGGTTAAACAAAGTCTTGACTGTTTCTATGATACAGATAGTCCTTTAAGTGTTACTAACATAGCAGAAATGGCAACTGGTTGGTTTAAATGAAGTCTTAACAGTTTCTATGTTACAGATAGTCCTTTAAGTGTTACTAACATAGCAGAAATGGCAACTGGTCAGTTAAAATGAAGTTTCTATGTTACAGATAGTCCTTTAAGTTACTAACATAGCAATGTTTTATATAAAACTGACCAGTCTTAATGATTTTCCCATAGAGGAAGGGACAATTAGTCTAACTGGTGAGTTTAAACAAAGTCTTGACAGTTTCTATGTTACAGATAGTCCTTTAAGTGTTACTAACATAGCAGAAATGGCAATGTTTTATATAAAACTGACCAGTCTTAATGATTTTCCCATAGAGGAAGTGCCAGTTAGTCTAACTGGTCAGTTTAAATATAGTTATGACAGTTTCTATGTTACAGATAGTCCTTTAAGTGTCACTAACATAGCAGAAATGGTTATGTTTTATATAAAACTGACCAGTCTTAATGATTTTCCTATAGAGGAAATGCCAACTGGTCAGTTTAAATAAAGTCTTGAGAGTTTCTATGTTACAGATAGTCCTTTAAGTGTTACTAACATAGCAGAAATGGCAATGTTTTATATAAAACTGACCAGTCTTAATGATTTTCCCCTAGAGGAAGTGACAGTTAGTCCAACTGGTCAGTTTAAACAAAGTCTTGACAGTTTCTATGTTACAGATAGTCCTTTAAGTGTTACTAACATAGCAGAAATGGCAATGTTTTATATAAAACTGACCAGTCTTACTGATTTTCCACTAGAGGAAGTGCCAACTGGTCGGTTTAAATAAAGTCTTGACAGTTTCTATGTTACAGATAGTCCTTTAAGTCTTAATGATTTTCCCATAGAGGAAGGTCCAACTAGTCCAAATGATTAGTTTTAAACAAAGTCTCGACAGTTTCTATGATACAGATAGTCCTTTAAGTGTAACTAACATAGCAGATATGGCAACTGGTCAGTTTAAATGCAGTTTCTATGTTACGAATAGTCCTTTAAGTGTTACTAACATAGCAGAAATGGCAATGATTTATATAAAACTGACCAGTCTTAATGATTTTTCCCTAGAGGATGGGCCAATTAGTCCAACTGGTCAGTTTAAACAAAGTCTTGACAGTTTCTATGTTACAGATAGTGTTACTAATACAGCAGAAATGGCAATGTTTTAGATAAAACTGACCAGTCTTAGTTATTTTCCCCTAGAGGAAGGGCCAATCAGTCCAACTGGTCAGTTTAAACAAAGTCTTGACAGTTTCTATGTTACAGATAGTCCTTTAAGTGTTACTAACATAGCAGAAATGGCAACTGGTCAGTTTAAATGAAGTCTTAACAGTTTCTATGTTACAGATAGTCCTTTAAGTGTCACTAACATAGCAGAAATGGCAATGTTTTATAAAAAACTGACCAGTCTTAAGGATTTTCCACAAGAGGAAGTGCCAACTGGTCAGTTTAAATAAATTCTTGAGAGTTTCTATGCTTCATATAGTCCTTTAAGTGTTACTAACATAGCACAAATGGCAATGTTTTATATAAAACTGACCACTCTTAATGATTTTCCCCTAGAGGAAGGGTAAATTAGTCTAACTGGTCAGTTTAAACAAAGTCTTGACAGTTTCTATGTTACAGATAGTCCTTTAAGTGTCACTAACATAGCAGAAATGGCAATGTTTTATACAAAACTGACCAGTTTTAATGATTTTCCGGTAGAGGAAGGGCCAATTAGTCCAACTGGTCAGTTTAAACAAAGTCTTGACAGTTTCTATGTTACAGTTAGTCCTTTAAGTGTCACTAACATAGCAGATATGGCAACTGGTCAGTTTAAATGAAGTCTTAACAGGTTCTATGGTACAGATAGCCCTTTAAGTGTCACTAACAAAGCAGAAATGTCAATGTTTAATACAAAACTGACCAGTCATAATGATTTTCCCGTAGAGGAAGGGGCAATTAGTCCAAATGGTCAGTTTAAACAAAGTCTTGACAATTTCTATATTACAGATAGTCCTTTAAGTGGTAATTACTAACATAGCAGAAATGGCAATGTTTTATATAAAAATGACCAGTCTTAATGATTTTCCACTAGAGGAAGTGCCAACTGGTCAGTTTAAATAAAGTCTTGAGAGTTTCTATGCTTCATATAGTCCTTTAAGTGCTACTAACAAAGCATAAATGGCAACTGGTTAGTTTAAACGAAGTCTTAAAAGTTTCTATGTTACAGATAGTCCTTTAAGTGTCACTAACATAGCAAAAATGGCAATGTTTTATACAAAACTGAACAGTCTTAATGATTTTCCACTAGAGGAAGTGCAGGTTATTCCAACTGGTCTGTTTAAGTAAAGTCTTGACAGTTTCTATGTTATAGATAGTCCTTTAAGTGTCACTAACATAGCAGAAATGGCAATGTTTTATATAAAAATGACCAGTCTTACTGATTTCCCCTAGAGGAAGGGCCAATTGGTCAGTTTAAATAAAGTCTTGACAGTTTCTTTGTTACAGATAGTCCTTTAAGTGTTGCTAACATAGCAGAAATGTCAATATTTTATACGAAACTGAGCAGTCTTAATGATTAGACCCTAGAGGAAGGGCTAATTAGTCCAAGTGGTTATTTTGAACAAAGTCTTGACAGTTTCTATGTCCTTTAAGTGTTACTAACATAGCAAAAATGGCAATTGGTCAGTTAAAATGAAGTCTTAACAGTTTCTATGTTACTGATAGTCCTTTAAGTGTTACTAACATAGCAGAAATGGCAATGTTTTATATAAAACTGACCAGTCTTCATCATTTTCCCCTAGAGGAAGGGCCAATTAGTCTAACTGGTCAAAGTCTTAACAGTTTCTATGTTACAGATAGTCCTTTAAGTGCTACTAACATAGCAAAAATGGCAATTGGTCAGTTAAAATGAAGTTTCTATGTTACTGATAGTCCTTTAATTGTTACTAACATAGCAATGTTTTATATAAAACTGACCAGTCTTAATCATTTTCCCATAGAGGAAGGGACAATTAGTCTAACTGGTGAGATTAAACAAAGTCTTGACAGTTTGTAAGTTACAGATAGTCTTTTAAGTGTTACTAACATAGCAGAAATGGCAATGTTTTAAATAAAACTGACCAGTCTTAATGATTTTCCACTAGAGGAAGGGTAAATTAGTCTAACTGGTCAGTTTAAACAAAGTCTTGACAGTTTCTATGTTACAGATAGTCCTTTAAGTGTTACTAACATAGCAGATATGGCAACTGGTCAGTTTAAAAGAAGTCTTAACAGTTTCTATGGTACTGATAGCCCTTTAAGTGTCACTAACATAGCAGAAATGGCAATGTTTTATATAAAACTGACCAGTCTTAATGATTTTCCCTTAGAGGAAGGGCCAATTAGTCCAACTGGTCAGTTTAAACAAAGTCTTGACAGTTTCTATGTTACAGATAGTCCTTTAAGTGTTACTAACATAGCAATGTTTTATATAAAACTGACCAGTCTTAATGATTTCCTCTAGAGGAAGGGCAAATTGGTCAGTTTAAACAAAGTCTTTACAGTTTGTATGTTACAGATAGTCCTTTAAGTGTTGCTAACATTTTATACAAAACTGAGCAGTCTTAATGATTAGCCACTAGAGGAAGGGCTATTTAGTCCAACTGGTTATTTGGAACAAAGTCTTGACAGTTTCTATGTTACCTTTAAGTGTTACCATAAATAATATAGCAAAAATGGCAACTGGTCAGTTTAAATGAAGTCTTAACAGTTTCTATGTTACAGATAGTCCTTTAAGTGTCTTACTAACATAGCAGAAATGGCAATGTTTTATATAAAACTGACCACTCTTAATGATTTTCCCCTAGAGGAAGGGTAAATTAGTCTAACTGGTCAGTTTAAACAAAGTCTTGACAGTTTCTATGTTACAGATAGTCCTTTAAGTGTTACTAACATAGCAGAAATGGCAACTGGTTAGTTTAAATGAAGTCTTAACAGTTTCTATGTTACAGATAGTCCTTTAAGTGTCACTAACATAGCAGAAATGGCAATGTTTTATATAAAACTGACCAGTGTTAATGATTTTCCCCAAGAGGAAGTGCAAACTGGTCAGTTTAAATAAATTCTTGAGAGTTTCTATGCTTCATATAGTCCTTTAAGTGTTACTAACATATGTTACAGATAGTTCTTTAAGTATCACTAACAGAGCAGAAAAGGCAATGTTTTATATAAAACTGACCAGTCTTAATGGTTTCCCCTAGAGGAAGGGCCAATTGGTCAGTTTAAATAAAGTCTTGAGAGTTTCCATGCTTACATATAGTCCTTTAAGTGTTACTAACATAGCAGAAATGGCAATGTTTTATATAAAACTGACCAGTCTTAATGATTTCCCCTAGAGGAAGGGCCAACTAGTCCAACTGGTCAGGTTAAACAAAGTCTTGACTGTTTCTATGATACAGATAGTCCTTTAAGTGTTACTAACATAGCAGAAATAGCAAATGGTTGGTTTAAATGAAGTCTTAACAGTTTCTATGGTACAGATAGTCCTTTAAGTGTTACTAACATAGCAGAAATGGCAATGTTTTCTATAAAACTGACCAGTCTTAATGATTTTCCCCTAGAGGAAGTGCCAACTGTTCAGTTTAAATAAAGTTTTGACAGTTTCTATGTTACCGATAGTCCTTTAAGTGTTACTAACATATGTTACAGATAATTCTTTAAGTATCACTAACATAGCAGAAATGGCAATGTTTTATATAAAACTGACCAGTCTTACTGATTTCCCCTAGAGGAAGGGCCAATTGGTCAGTTTAAATAAAGTCTTGACAGTTTCTATGTTACAGATAGTCCTTTAAGTGTTGCTAACATAGCAGAAATGTCAATATTTTATACGAAACTGAGCAGTCTTAATGATTTTCCCCTATAGGAAGGGCCAACTTAGTCCAACTGGTCAGTTTAAACAAAGTCTTGACTGTTTCTATGATACAGATAGTCCTTTAAGTGTTACTAACATAGCAGAAATGGCAACTGGTTGGTTTAAATGAAGTCTTAACAGTTTCTATGTTACAGATAGTCCTTTAAGTGCTACTAACATAGCAAAAATGGCAATTGGTCAGTTAAAATGAAGTTTCTATGTTACTGATAGTCCTTTAATTGTTACTAACATAGCAATGTTTTATATAAAACTGACCAGTCTTAATCATTTTCCCATAGAGGAAGGGACAATTAGTCTAACTGGTGAGATTAAACAAAGTCTTGACAGTTTGTAAGTTACAGATAGTCCTTTAAGTGTTACTAACATAGCACAAATGGCAATGTTTTATATAAAACTGACCAGTCTTAAAGGTTTACCCATAGAGGAAGTGCCAGTTTGTCCAACTGGTCAGTTTAAGCAAAGTCTTGACAGTTTCTATGTTACATATAGTCCTTTAAGTGTCACTAACATAGCAGAAATGGCAATGTTTTATATAAAACTGACCAGTCTTAATGATTTTCCCTAGAAGAAGTTAGTCCAACTGGTCAGTTTAAATAAAGTCTTGACAGTTTCTATGTTACAGATAGTCCTTTAAGTGTTACTAACATAGCAGAAATGGCAATGTTTTATATAAAACTGACCAGACTTAATGATTTTCCCCTAGAGGAAGTGCCAGTTAGTCCAACTGGTCAGTTTAAACAAAGTCTTGACAGTTTCTATGTTACAGATAGTCCTTTAAGTGTTACTAACATAGCAGAAATGGCAATGTTTTATATAAAACTGACCAGTCTTAATGATTTTCCACTAGAGGAAGTGCCAACTGGTCAGTTTAAATAAAGTCTTGAGAGTTTCTATGCTTCAGATAGTCCTTTAAGTCTTAATGATTTTCCCTTAGAGGAAGGTCCAACTAGTCCAAATGATTAGTTTTAAACAAAGTATCGACAGTTTCTATGATACAGATAGTCCTTTAAGTGTTACTAACATAGCAGATATGGCAACTGGTCAGTTTAAATGAAGTCTTAACAGTTTCTATGGTACTGATAGCCCTTTAAGTGTCACTAACATAGTAGAAATGTCAATGTTTTATATAAAACTGACCAGTCATAATGATTTTCCCTTAGAGGAAGGGCCAATTAGTCCAAATGGTCAGTTTAAACAAAATCTTGACAGTTTCTATGTTACAGATAGTCCTTTAAGTGTTACTAACATAGCAAAATGTTTTATATAAAACTGACCAGTCTTAATGATTTCCGCTGGAGGAAGGGCCAATTGGTCAGTTTAAACAAAGTCTTGAGAGTTTGTATGTTACAGATAGTCATTTAAGTGTTGCTAACATTTTATACAAAACTGAGCAGTCTTAATGATTAGTCCCTAGAGGAAGGGCTAATTAGTCCAACTGGTTATTTGGAACAAAGTCTTTACAGTTTCTATGTCCTTTAAGTGTTACTAACATAGCAAAAATGGCAATTAGTCAGTTAAAATGAAGTCTTAACAGTTTCTATGTTACTGATAGTCCTTTAAGTGTTACTAACATAGCAGAAATGGCAATGTTTTACATAAAACTCACCAGTCTTAATGATTTTCCCGTAGAGGAAGGGCCAATTAGTCGAACTGGTCAGATTAAACAAAGTCTCGACAGTTTGTATGTTACAGATAGTGTTACTAACATAGCAGAAATGGCAATATTTTATAAAAAATTGACCACTCTTAATGATTTTCCGCTAGAGGAAGGGTAAATTAGTCCAACTGGTCAGTTAAAACAAAGTCTTGACAGTTTCTATGTTACAGATAGTCCTTTAAGTGTTACTAACTTAGCAGAAATGGCAACTGGTTAGTTTAAATGAAGTCTTAACAGTTTCTATGTTACAGATAGTCATTTAAGTGTCACTAACATAGCAGAAATGGCAATGTTTTATATAAAACTGACCAGTCTTAAGGATTTTCCACAAGAGGAAGTACCAACTGGTCAGTTTAAATAAATTCTTGAGAGTTTCTATGCTTCATATAGTCCTTTAAGTGTTACTAACATAGCACAAATGGCAATGTTTTATATAAAACTGACCAGTCTTAATGATTTTCCCCTAGAGGAAGGGTAAATTAGTCCAACTGGTCAGTTTAAACAAAGTCTTGACAGTTTCTATGTTACAGATAGTCCTTTAAGTGTTACTAACATAGCAGAAATGGCAATGTTTTATAAAAACTGACCAGTCTTAATGATTTTCCCCTAGAGGAAGGGCCAACTAGTCCAACTGGTCAGTTTAAACAAAGTCTTGACTGTATCTATGATACAGATAGTCCTTTAAGAGTTACTAACATAGCAGATATGGCAAATGGTCAGTTTAAATGAAGTCTTAACAGGTTCTATGGTACAGATAGCCCTTTAAGTGTCACTAACAAAGCAGAAATGTCAATGTTTAATACAAAACTGACCAGTCATAATGATTTTCCCGTAGAGGAAGGGGCAATTAGTCCAAATGGTCAGTTTAAACAAAGTCTTGACAATTTCTATATTACAGATAGTCCTTTAAGTGGTAATTACTAACATAGCAGAAATGGCAATGTTTTATATAAAAATGACCAGTCTTAATGATTTTCCACTAGAGGAAGTGCCAACTGGTCAGTTTAAATAAAGTCTTGAGAGTTTCTATGCTTCATATAGTCCTTTAAGTGCTACTAACAAAGCAGAAATGGCAACTGGTTAGTTTAAATGAAGTCTTAAAAGTTTCTATGTTACAGATAGTCCTTTAAGTGTCACTAACATAGCAAAAATGGCAATGTTTTATATAAAACTGAACAGTCTTAATGATTTTCCACTAGAGGAAGTGCAGGTTAGTCCAACTGGTCTGATTAAGTAAAGTCTTGACAGTTTCAATGTTATAGATAGTCCTTTAAGTGTCACTAACATAGCAGAAATGGCAATGTTTTATATAAAAATGACAAGTCTTACTGATTTCCCCTAGAGGAAGGGCCAATTGGTCAGTTTAAATAAAGTCTTGACAGTTTCTATGTTACAGATAGTCCTTTAAGTGTTGCTAACATAGCAGAAATGTCAATGTTTTATACGAAACTGAGCAGTCTTAATGATTAGCCCCTAGAGGAAGGGCTAATTAGTCCAAGTGGTTATTTTGAACAAAGTCTTGACAGTTACTATGTCCTTTAAGTGTTACTAACATAGCAAAAATGGCAATTGGTCAGTTAAAATGAAGTCTTAACAGTTTCTATGTTACTGATAGTCCTTTAAGTGTTACTAACATAGCAGAAATGGCAATGTTTTATATAAAACTGACCAGTCTTCATCATTTTCCCCTAGAGGAAGGGCCAATTAGTCTAACTGGTCAAAGTCTTGACAGTTTGTAAGTTACAGATAGTCCTTTAAGTGTTACTAACATAGCAGAAATGGCAATGTTTTATAAAAAAACTGACCAGTCTTAATGATTTTCCCCTAGAGGAAGTGCCAGTTAGTCCAACCGGTCAGTTTAAGTAAAGTCTTGACAGTTACTATGTCCTTTAAGTGTTACTAACATAGCAAAAATGGCAATTGGTCAGTTAAAATGAAGTCTTAACAGTTTGTATGTTACAGATAGTCCTTTAAGTGTTACTAACATAGCAGAAATGGCAATGTTTTATATAAAACTGACCAGTCTTAATCATTTTCCCCTAGAGGAAGGGCCAATTAGTCTAACTGGTCAAAGACTTGACAGTTTGTAAGTTACAGATAGTCCTTTAAGTGTTACTAACATAGCAGAAATGGCAATGTTTTATAAAAAAAACTGACCAGTCTTAATGATTTTCCGCTATAGGAAGTGCCAGTTAGTGCAACTGGTCAGTTTAAACAAAGTCTTGACAGTTTCTATGTTACAGATAGTCCTTTAAGTGTCACTAACATAGCAGAAATGGCAATGTTTTATATAAAACTGACCGGTCTTAATAATTTTCCCTATATGAAGGGACAATTAGTCTAACTTAACAAACTCTCGACAGTTTGTATGTTACAGATAGTCCTTTAAGTGTTACTAACATAGCAGAAATGTCAATGTTTTATATAAAACTGACCAGTCTTAATGATTATCCGCTAGTGGAAGGACTAATTAGTCAAACTTGTTAGTTTAAACAAAGTCTTGACAGTTTCTATGTTACAGATAGTCCTTTAAGTGTTACTAACATAACATAAATGGCAACTGGTCAGTTAAAATGAAGTCTTAACAGTTTCTATGTTGCTGATAGTCCTTTAAGTGTTGAAGAAATGGCAATGTTTTATATAAAACTGACCAGTCTTAATGATTTTCCCGTAGAGGAAGGGCCAATTAGTCCAACTGGTCAGTTTAAACAAAGTCTTGACAGTTTCTATGTTACAGATAGTCCTTTAAGTGTTACTAACATAGCAGAAATGGCAATGTTTTATATAAAACTGACCAGTCTTAATCATTTTCCCATAGAGGAAGGGCCAATTAGTCTAACTGGTCAAAGACTTGACAGTTTGTAAGTTACAGATAGTCCTTTAAGTGTTACTAACATAGCAGAAATGGCAATGTTTTATAAAAAAAACTGACCAGTCTTAATGATTTTCCGCTATAGGAAGTGCCAGTTAGTGCAACTGGTCAGTTTAAGTAAAGTCTTGACAGTTTTTATGTTATAGATAGTCCTTTAATTGTCACTAACAATGCAGAAATGGCAATGTTTTATATAAAACTGACCGGTCTTAATAATTTTCCCTATATGAAGGGACAATTAGTCTAACTTAACAAACTCTCGACAGTTTGTATGTTACAGATAGTCCTTTAAGTGTTACTAACATAGCAGAAATGTCAATGTTTTATATAAAACTGACCAGTCTTAATGATTATCCGCTAGTGGAAGGACTAATTAGTCAAACTTGTTAGTTTAAACAAAGTCTTGACAGTTTCTATGTTACAGATAGTCCTTAAAGTGTTACTAACATAACATAAATGGCAACCGGTCAGTTAAAATGAAGTCTTAACAGTTTCTATGTTGCTGATAGTCCTTTAAGTGTTGAAGAAATGGCAATGTTTTATATAAAACTGACCAGTCTTAATGATTTTCTACTAGAGGAAGGGCTAATTAGTCCAACTGGTCAGTTTAAACAAAGTCTTGACAGTTTCTATGTTACAGATAGTCCTTTAAGTGTTACTAACATAGCAGATATGGCAACTGGTCAGTTTAAATGAAGTCTTAACAGTTTCTATGGTACTGATAGCCCTTTAAGTGTCACTAACATAGCAGAAATGTCAATGTTTTATATAAAACTGACCAGTCATAATGATTTTCCCTTAGAGGAAGGGCCAATTAGTCCAAATGGTCAGTTTAAACAAAATCTTGACAGTTTCTATGTTACAGATAGTCCTTTAAGTGTTGCTAACATTTTATACAAAACTGAGCAGTCTTAATGATTAGCCACTAGAGGAAGGGCTATTTAGTCCAACTGGTTATTTGGAACAAAGTCTTGACAGTTTCTATGTCCTTTAAGTGTTACCATAAATAATATAGCAAAAATGGCAATTGGTCAGTTAAAATGAAGTCTTAACAGTTTCTATGTTACTGATAGTCCTTTAAGTGTTACTAACATAGCAGAAATGGCAATGTTTTATATAAAAAACTGACCTGTCTTAATGATTTTCCGCTAGAGGAAGGGTAAATTAGTCCAACTGGTCAGTTTAAACAAAGTCTTGACAGTTTCTATGTTACAGATAGTCCTTTAAGTGTTACTAACATAGCAGAAATGGCGACTGGTTAGTTTAAATGAAGTCTTAACAGTTTCTATGTTACAGATAGTCCTTTAAGTGTCACTAACATAGCAGAAATGGCAATGTTTTATATAAAACTGACCAGTCTTAATGATTTTCCCCTAGAGGAAGTGCCAACTGATCAGTTTAAATAAAGTCTTGAGAGTTTCTATGCTTCATATAGTCCTTTAAGTGTTACTAACATATGTTACAGATAGTTCTTTAAGTATCACTAACAGAGCAGAAAAGGCAATGTTTTATATAAAACTGACCAGTCTTAATGATTTTCCCTTAGAGGAAGGGCCAATTGGTCAGTTTAAGCAAAGTCTCGACAGTTTCTATGTTACAGATAGTCCTTTAAGTGTTACTAACATAGCACAAATGGCAATGTTTTATATAAAACTGACCAGTCTTAATGATTTTCCCCTAGAGGAAGGGCCAACTTGTCCAACTGGTCAGTTTAAACAAAGTCTTGACAGTTTCTATGTTACAGATAGTCCTTTAAGTGTCACTAACATAGCAGAAATGGCAACTGGTCAGTTTAAATGAAGTCTTAACAGTTTCTATGTTACAGATAGTCCTTTAAGTGTTACTAACATAGCAAAAATGGCAATTGGTCAGTTAAAATGAAGTTTCTATGTTACTGATAGTCCTTTAATCGTTACTAACATAGCAATGTTTTATATAAAACTGACCAGTCTTAATCATTTTCCCATAGAGGAAGGGACAATTAGTCTAACTGGTGAGATTAAACAAAGTCTTGACAGTTTGTATGTTACAGATAGTCCTTTAAGTGTTACTAACATAGCAGAAATGGCAATGTTTTATAAAAACTGACCAGTCTTAATGGTTTTCCCATAGAGGAAGTGCCAGTTAGTCCAACTGGTCAGTTTAAGTAAAGTCTTGACAGTTTCTATGCTATATATAGTCCTTTAAGTGTCACTAACATAGCTGAAATGGCAATGTTTTATATAAAAATGACCAGACTTAATGATTTTCCACTAGAGGAAGTGTCAACTGGTCAGTTTAAATAAAGTCTTGATAGTTTCTATGCTTACATATAGTCCTTTAAGTGTTACTAACATAGCAGAAATGGCAATGTTTTATATAAAACTGACCAGTCTTAATGATTTTCCGCTAGAGGAAGTGACAATTAGTCCAACTGGTCAGTTTAAAAAAGTCTTGACAGTTTCTATGTTACAGATAGTCCTTTAAGTGTCACTAACATAGCAGAAATGGCAATGTTTTATATAAAATTGACCAGTCTTACTGATTTTCCACTAGAGGAAGTGCCAACTGGTCGGTTTAAATAAAGTCTTGAGAGTTTCTATGCTTACATATAGTCCTTTAAGTCTTAATGATTTTCCCATAGAGGAAGGTCCAACTAGTCCAAATGATTAGTTTTAAACAAAGTCTCGACAGTTTCTATGATACAGATAGTCCTTTAAGTGTTACTAACATAGCAGATATGGCAACTGGTCAGTTTAAATGAAGTCTTAACAGTTTCTATGGTACAGATAGCCCTTTAAGTGTCACTAACATAGCAGAAATGGCAATGTTTTATATAAAACTGACCAGTCTTAATGATTTTCCCCTAGAGGAAGGGCCAATTAGTCTAACTGGTCAGATTAAACAAAGTCTCGACAGTTTGTATGTTACAGATAGTCCTTTAAGTGCTACTAACATAGCACAAATGGCAATATTTTATTTAAAAAACTGACCTGTCTTAATGATTTTCCGCTAGAGGAAGGATAAATTAGTCCAACTGGTCAGTTTAAACAAAGTCTTGACAGTTTCTATGTTACAGATAGTCCTTTAAGCGTTACTAACTTAGCAGAAATGGCAACTGGTTAGTTCAAATGAAGTCTTAACAGTTTCTATGTTACAGATAGTCCTTTAAGTGTCACTAACATAGCAGAAATGGCAATGTTTTATAAAAAAACTGACCAGTCTTAATGATTTTCCCAAGAGGAAGTGCCAACTGGTCAGTTTAAATAAATTCTTGAGAGTTTCTATGCTTCATATAGTCCTTTAAGTGTTACTAACATAGCACAAATGGCAATGTTTTATATAAAAGTGACAACTCTTAATGAATTTCCCCTAGAGGAAGGGTAAATTAGTCTAACTGGTCAGTTTAAACAAAGTCTTGACAGTTTCTATGTTACAGATAGTCCTTTAAGTGTCACTAACATAGCAGAAATGGCAATGTTTTATACAAAACTGACCAGTTTTAATGATTTTCCGGTAGAGGAAGGGCCAACTAGTCCAACTGGTCAGTTTAAACAAAGTCTTGACTGTATCTATGATACAGATAGTCCTTTAAGAGTTACTAACATAGCAGATATGGCAACTGGTCAGTTTAAATGAAGTCTTAACAGGTTCTATGGTACAGATAGCCCTTTAAGTGTCACTAACAAAGCAGAAATGTCAATGTTTAATACAAAACTGACCAGTCATAATGATTTTCCCGTAGAGGAAGGGGCAATTAGTCCAA